>CM053791.1:512243749-512736249 GCA_028749045.1 Cupressus sempervirens
ATTTGATATTCACAATGATGAGTTTCCATATTTGAATATATGATGCTTTTTACTCAAGACTTATTATATTACTTATCCCATACTTGCTCGTGTATGGTGTGCGTGTTTGTTTTACTTTTCCATCTAACATGTATGACATAGTGAAGGAAGGGAGTCATAGTTACCTTCTAGTTAGGATCTACATGATGTACCACTCCTTGCCATTTCTTGTTTAGCTTAGACATGTATGTATACGTACATGCTCATCTTTTTTGTAGATTGTAGGTACCACAAATTGACTTCTCTGAATTACCAAAATGAGCATGCCTTATCACAATAATTCAATGGTAAGAATGGGGATATTATGGTCAAGTCCAATCCCTACCATAGCTTAATTACTTGTCTTGAGAAGGAGGACATGTATTTGACTTTCCACCCTTTTTAAGCCCATGAGATTATCTTTGAATGTGTTGTTTGATTTTGAGTTTTGGTCTGTTTTGGTAATGTTTCTTTCATGTGGATTTGGCTATGTGATTCATTTGGTAAATGAGCTAATTATAATAATGGGCTAATCATATAATATTGAGAATAATAAAATATAATTTGATTAAAAAAAAATATTAAATATCAGAATATTTAATTGATTAAAAATTAATTAAATATGTAATTCAGTTCAAAAGACTTAATTTAAAAGTCTAATTTAAGAAGTTGGATAAAAAGAGAATTATAATATTAAAAGATAATTTTTTAATTACTTTATTATAATTATTTAATTAATAATAATCAAATTGTAGTTGTATTTAAATAATGAGCTTTAATTATCATTATTAATTTAAATAATAAACTATGCTTTAAATAATGTTTACACTAATAATAAAGTGGAGGAAAAAAAAAAAAAGAATATTTTAATTTAAAATTTATTTAAGTGTGCATGAAAGAATTAAATAATACAAGTTTATTTTAAGGATAGGCCTTTGCATGTTCGAAAATTGGAAACATGATAAACTCTTTTTTAAAAGATTCAAGCTCATTTCTACACAGAGGTTTTGGGAAGAAAAATTTGGAATTGAAACAAAAAAATTGTTGAAAGTTTTAGAGGGTTTGGGTTTGCATGCATTTACCAGATTGTCCAAAACTTTAGTTGTCAAATTGAGGTAGGATCTAAGAACTCATTTGTAGAAATTATTTTGGAAGATCTGTTTACCTTGTGTCTGTCATACTGCTAAAAATTATTTGTTCAAATTTATAGGATAAAATATGGAAGAGAATTTTGATTTGCAATTAAGAAATAGAATTCATTCATATGATGTTTGAAAACTATAGTCAGATGTAAACTGTAGAATCATGTTGTTGAAAATTAATTTAGAAAACTTAAGATCTGAGCAACCAAAGGAAATTCAACATAAATTTTTAAAGAAAAATGATTATTATTAGTTAGGGTTTGAAAGAGAATTATCTAAAAAATTCAATAGAAACCCTTGTAATGATTCATCAAGCAAAATGTATAATCACCTTCGATTTAAACAAAATTGTTGTTTGAGAATCTTTCTGGAAAACAAATGCATTCAAGATAGGAAATTAATAAAAAAATTATGATTGCATGTTTCAGAAGATCTTAGCCATGTGAAAACATAAAATTACATAATTCTATTCTTTTCAAGAAAATTCTTGATATTTAGATTTGTTTTAATATTAAAAAATATTTTTAATGATCATTTATTAATTTTGAAAATTTAATTTTTGGGATTTATTAGCTTATTCTTTTTGAAATTATTTATTAATTCCAAAATTTTAAATTTTTTTTATTTTTTAAAAAATAGTATTATTTATTTATTTCAAAAATTAAATTAATGCTACTCATTTAGTTATAAAGTGGATATTGGTATTAAAGAATCTTTAGGTTTAGTTAAACTATTAGTTGCATATAAACAATTTAATATTTATTAATGTAAGTGAAAAATTAATAAATATATAATAGTGATTTAGTTATATTTTAAGAAAAGTTATAGTGGAGTTCATTATATAATCTTTTAGTTATGAATATTTAATATTATGCAAAAAATTATAAATAACTTAATTTAAAATTGCAATTTCAAGTTTGAGTTATTTTTAGTTGCATCATGTATTAAAAGAAAAGTAAATATTAATATTGGACTTATATATATAAGTCAAATCAATATTTTAGAAAGGAAATTGATATTAACATTTAAATATAATAATATACATTTATATTATTAATTAAATCTTTTATGGTTAAGATTATTTAAATTAAAAACATGATAATGTTCCATGATATTTTATATACACAAAGAGTTTTGACATTTAAACACTTACTGATTTAAATAAGTATATTAACATAACAATTTATATTAACATGTATATTCTTACTTTATTTCTAAACACATCCTTGTGACCCAAACTAAACAAGAGAAATTGATGGAATTAAATCATTTGGCTGAAAACTATGTGTTTTCTAATATTCTATTTATAGTCTTGTGATATTTATTTTCTTGATGATTTTTCTTTGTGAGTTGTTTAGTTGGCCAAGTTAGGATGTGAACTAGAGGCATTTTTGAGATTTTTTTTATGATTATTTGATTGGATGTCATGATGAACCTTATGATTTGAATTGAGACTTGTATTTTATGACCTTTATGTTATTAAGCATTTATGAGAATTTGGGTTTTTGATGTAGGAGCATCCAATGGTGTAAGGGCAATCCTGTATCACCCAAAAATATGCTTAGTGTTAGTTTCTTATGTGTTTTTATTTTTGGATAGCCATTTGGGTCAAATAGAGATTCCAACTCTCATAGTTCCACTATTGATTTTCTGGGTTAGTGTTTTTGAGCACCTTGGCATATGTGCCAATGCAAAAATAGGTTATTTTTATTATTGAGCCATAATTATGATGAGTTAGAAGGTGTAAGTTGGAGGATGATTGTAATTGTAATTTAAAGCACTCCAAAAAAAAATCAGGTCAAACGGCTTTACGGTTTAAAAGTTATGGCAGTTTTAAGTTGCCTAGAGACCCCTTAAGAGCGCTTAAAAGTTAGATTTGAGGCACTAAATGGCCTCGTACAAGCCCAAAAAATGGGAGACAAGCTAAGCTAGTCCATAAGGCTATAGAGCGCTTGGAGAGTTTTCTAGAAATGTAAACGACTCATCAATCAGAGTCCTGGATCAAAAGTTATGCCTCCTGGAAGTTGGACTATCATTTTTGGATTCTTCTAATTTTACATCGATGTCTGATGTGTTTTCTAGAACCTTTTGTTTTGGTGGTGGATTCCAAATGGCATATTCTAGAATGTATTTCTAACCCTAAACCTAATTCATGCTACTTAAGGTCATTTCTTGCATTGTAAACTCAGTTTTGGTGGAGTTTGGAAGAAGGTACTATGAGAAGGGTTTTTCTCCAAAATCTATAACATTGTAAGCCCATAGGGCATGTTTTTGATTCTATTTTTGTTTTACTGAATGTAATAGCATATCACTTCTGATAATAATATTCTCCTTTTTCTATTGTGTTTATTTTGTCTTTGGTTGTGCCCTCATCAGTTTTAAGAACTATTGACATAGAAGTTTGCACCCTCGCACCTTGTGTAACATGGAAATGACCTCCAAGTGTGGGACTTACACTCTAAGGTCAAATCTCTAGAGAAGGTTGGCTTCCTTATAATTAGGATGCACTTAACTACTCTTTGAAGGAAAAGGGTGAAGGAGACGTAGGAAAGAAAACTACCTAACCTAATCTAAAGGGGTGTGATGCACCTAATTGGTTGCAACTCTACTTTTATATGCATAACACATCAATGAAAATCCCAAATACACTAGTCTTGATTCTATTCTACCCCTAAAGAATCACATGCAGGTTTGGAATTGAACAAATGTTGAGTAAAAAGATATCTTCATAATACAACAATCATCAACAATTTGGACAGAACATATAAACCTTAAAAATTAGAAAGAAACATTCAGAACAAAGCAAAATACATGCACAAATCATGAATGACAAGAAGAGGTAAAGAAGAGCTATTTCATTAATGGAAGGAAAGGAATACAGTTGCAGAGCACAAGGCTTCTGCAAGTAGACATGTTAGAACAGAGAGGAACCCTCAAAATATATTTACAACTACCTTTTATGAGTTCAGGCATAACTCTAATGTTTACATTAAGTTCAAACTCCAACCAGGTGGAGTTAAATTGTAAAGGAGAGAAATAATTGCTGAGAAAAAGGAATCATGATTAGATGCACATCCCCATACATGAAATCAAATCTTTTTATATGCAAATTTAATTTTGAATAGATAGAAATGACAACCATAACTACTTGGTTGGGTAGATGGATAAGTAAGGCGGTGATGGAATATTCTTTACATTTATTAGACATGGAGAACACCAAAGAGTGGTTACAGGCCATCAAACGAATTTGATTGCCATCAACAAGCTCTTGGTTTCATGTTCTTGACCATGCCAAATCAGATATATTATCAAGTCAACCTGAGTCAATCCTCAAGCTTTCCACATGATCCTATGTCATTGAAGTCTTCTACCATTCTATCTAGCTTCTAGCTTTACATTAACCTATGCCTTGCTAGTGTTTGCAACTTTGCAATAGATTTTCTTCACTAATTGCATGTCCTTGCAAAACTGTGAC
Source organism: Cupressus sempervirens (assembly GCA_028749045.1). Taxonomy (NCBI): domain Eukaryota; kingdom Viridiplantae; phylum Streptophyta; class Pinopsida; order Cupressales; family Cupressaceae; genus Cupressus; species Cupressus sempervirens. The sequence continues at coordinate 512,248,385 of CM053791.1, forward strand.
CTATCTTGTTTATGCTTATCATTGCTTTGTAGCCTATTATCATTTTAACACTCTGACTATTGTGACCTTGTGACATCATATAATTGACCATTCACACCATCACCACAGTTTGGGCTTGACAATCCTCTAACTATGCGATGTGAAATTACTTATGTTGCCTTTGTTTCCCTTTCACAACTTATTTCCTGGTTGGCATGAAATATTTGCAACCCTGCAATCATTGAGAACTTAACTACTAGCATTTCCATTTGCACTGTCATGACTTAAGATTTGACCACATCCTTGATACATACAACTGTGCGAAGACCAACCCTTAACCATGACCACCTAGTCGTAGTTGTAAAAGTTACTTGTTATTTAATCCTATGAAGCCATGACCAAACTAGTCACTACTTCATAGCCTTAACTTTGGTTTGCCCTTGATTCCATGTGACAGTGTGAACAAAAAGGATTGCCTTTTTGCAACTTTGACCATGGTTTACTCTTAACCTCCTGCAATGATGCAAAGGCACTTAATTTGAGTGTAGCTCTCCATTGTTGCACCATCATAACTTAATTCTCTAAAGCTCATCGATGGAGTGCATCGATTCAACTGAACTACTTTCATTCGACAAACAACTCCTTTGAAATTGACCCTTGCAACACTACAACTGAAGGATTTCAAATACACCTGGTCCACCATGGCATGCATTGCACACTCATATTCTCACAATGGCTAAACATCAAGCATCTTCAGAAAGCACAAATATGCCAACCATCGATCTAACTAGATCTAATGGTCATGAAAATCATGCCCCTCCTGATGTATTCTTAATGTAAAACTTGGCCTACGATCATGCGACAAACTGCCTCTGTGCCTTCACAAACCTAACATGGATGTTGGCGCAAACCATCATGTTGGCTTTTATTAATGAATGATTAGTTATTTATTGGCGGTGTTTTTATTGTTGAAGTTAGTGACTAATGGTTTACTTTTATTAACAAAAGTTGTCATCTATTTGTTATTATTCTTGTGATACTTGACATTGATTTGGAGGTGGTTGTATCTTTTTGGTTTTGATATTTGTTTTGTACTTGGTATTTGTATGTTAATTTGGTATGTGTTATTGGTATTGGTATTGGAATGAGTGTCCTTTCAATTTTGATTATCTCTTCTTCTTACATAGTTTGTGTTACCCTTGAGGTACTTTTGGCTATTAGGATTCCTTACCTAAGATTATTTTATGATTTGATTATTTATGTGTGGATCATATATTTACACTTCTACACGGTAGGAGTGGGAGCCTGATTAGGTGACCGTGTGGTCAGGAGGTAGTGTCTTTTTACCATTTGGGCCCCCCTCAGATTGACAAATGTTGGATGCTCATGGATGCAGTTGTTCCATTATCATTTTTATTCTTATCTCACAAACTTCTATTCAGTTGATGTATGCACTTTATCATGTATCGTGTATTCTAATGTGCTTGTATTTATTCTCACATACCCTATGACATGTGCAATGGATGTTAACTATTAGATGTACTTTAATTGTATTAGTTGTACTTATGCATTTTCTTTTGAGATTATATATCTATTATTTCTTTATGATCATGAAACATTGTACTTGAAACTTAAACTAATTAATACAAACACTTTTAATGTGACTCAATGCAAAGGAACCCTTGAGGAATGTAAACTGTATTTGCAATTGCCTATGTGTACTTGATGTGTATGTATATATTGCTTCCACATTATTATTATCTTGTGTTGTTTAAACTTTGAAAAAAAAACTAGTTCAGTAAACATTGTAACATGTTAGGTTTATTTCTCTTGGCTTCCCAAGAAGGGTATTACAATCCAAGTGTCATATGAGATGAGTAATTTAGAGAGGAAATAGTTTAAGTTGGGAATCAATAGGAAGAATCAAGTATGATTGAGTGTTAGAGGTTATATGTATTGAGTTATGCAGTTTGTGTATATGAGTTTGGAATGACACAATATCTTATGGAAACATATTTTCTGAGCATGAACCATATTTCTATGATTGAGGTGAAGATCAAGGAGGTGATTATACCTATAATTCTATATCACTAATCCCTATGCAATGTAAAGAACCAATCAAAAAATAGAAAGCTTAAGCAACAAAGGATGAATGTTAATATTTGATTTCTATCTAGAAGTTTCTTAAGATGGCTATATAAGTAGCATTTCTAGGTTGAATATGTTGTTGCGAGATGGATGAATTCATGTATGCAAAGCTAAAGGAGAATCAATGAGTTGTAAAGGATAGAAGGAAACTGAGTAGTGTAGTGAGGAGTTATTGTAGATCATTCACAATGAGGTTATAAGATATTGGAAAGAGAGTATCCATTATCAACAATTAGTGTAGACCGAAGGATCAAGGTACTGTTACATTCTAATTAGTGTCAGGCGATTCTCTTAACAGAGTGGTCCTAAGAAACCTCTTATAAATCTCCTAACAAAGTACTTACTTATTTGTGAAGTTTAAATCATTTTGAAAAGGTAGACCTATTGTAAATGTCCTCAACTATGCATAACCTCATCTTGAATCCTCAAACCTCATGATCTCAATCTCTATTTTCTACTTTGTTAGTCTTCACATAATCATTAATATGTTGACATCAATGAAAAACACAATCATGAATGCAATTTAGAGTTATGCTAATAGTCTCTCCAATGCTCCAAAAATGTAGGGATACTCCTCCATAGGAATACCATCGATATTCATGCTAACATTAAGATGGTACAATCTCTAATTCTAAATTTGGATACCTTTATTGAGAATGAAGTTGGGCACCATATTCCCTTCTTGATAGATATGTTCGTCAGACCTCATATTGTCTCCCATCAAAGTTCTTACCTCCAGTACAACTTTGATTCCCTCTTTGAGGATGTAAATTATCACTTTGGAGTCACCCTTAACTTTTATCTAGTTATAGTCCAATTCTTTAGGTAAAGTTTTTCATTTCCATACTAAAATAATTTCTACATAGTTATTGTATTTGATTCCCATACTCATAGCCATATATTCAATTTACCACCCTTTATTGACACCTATAAGCCTAGGGTTTCCTTTTGAGAAGAATTCAACACTACATTTTATCCATCCCCTATCATAGAAAGTGTTTATTCTATTAGATTCTTGGACCAATTATCCATAGTCATATCTTTCTATAAACCCCAAACTTGTTTGATTCTTAGTTCTTATAAATTAGGACTCTCTATGAAGGAACTAAAGAGGAAAAATTTATATTTTCTATTTGATGTCATATAGTTATGAAAACCTCCTTACTTGGTTTAGAGATAGCTTCAAAAAAAATCATGTTCTTTCCAAAGAACCAAATTCATCATCGAAGGAATTTGTTTCCAAATGAATCTTCTAATATATTTAGAAGGAAAAAATTTATGGGATTTAATAAATTTAGACACAGAGACAAGAAAATCCCAATTCAACAAAGTAAGAGGCCTTATCATTGACCACACTTCTAAAGATAATGGGAAATGGAAGAATAGATTGTCTACATTGTCACTGCCCTAATAACACCTAGTACAAATATTAATGAATTGAAATACCTTTTTATTCAAGTTGTCTATACTAACAAGTTTATTACAAACACAAAATTTTACGGATCCAAATTTTTCTCCAATCTAGGAGTTGGGTTTTAAGGAGAGGGATCCCAATAAAGGAATGAGAAAACCTAATAGAGAAATCATTGGAGGGATTAAGATTCTAGATGCACTCATCCCATTATATTGGTCTAGAAGGTAGTTGCCTCCCAAATTTCTTTTAGAATTATTAGAAATTATTTCCTCATTTTTTAGCCATTCATTCCTCAATTGTATATTTATAATAAATTGTTCCTTGATGTCTTTCCAAGTATGTTTGTCTCTATTCCATGTAATGTAGACTTAAAATTTATGTCTCATAAGTGCACTACAAAAATCTATAAGACCATTATGAGGCATGATAAAGGATAAATAGAGCTTATCCATCCATGTATCTTTCCAAAATAATGTATTTATACCATTTACCATTATTTTACCCATACGTCTCCTAAGCACCTCCCTACATTTAAGAATATTATTTCATATTGATGAGCTCTAACGTAGGCCATCCAATTGAATAAAATCTTTAATGTTATCTCCAATTAGGTATAATCATCCCTCAATATGGTCAACCAATTTTTATCTTGGAGAAAATTTCATCTAATCTTGGTTCAATTTAGTTTAGATATAGGGTTTAATTTATTTAGAGATTTTGATTAATGCAAAAATAGGTTTTCAAGGGATCCAAATTTACCATTTACACCAAGACTACAAAATATATAGTATTAAAGAATTCACACATGCATTAGACTTATCCCTAAGAAAACCCACAAGATAAATACTAAAACAAAATGGCAACAACATAGAGACTTAAAAAAAAGCCAATAGACAACCAATAAGACCCCAAGCTACAACTAAATAGAGAATACAATTAACTAATTCTATTCAAGGTATCTACAACCTATTCTTCTATTTGAATCATTCCTTGAGCCATATGTTTGATCTCCTAAATATTAGGAGACATGGAGCCCAATTTATTCTTTAGGTTGGCTCCAGTTCTTTTACTAAGTCCTTTAAATTTAGGATACAACACTTTCTTCTTGTGGTATAGGTTGATAATGACCTTTACTTGTAGGAATATTCAAACCTATCCACTAAGGATTTTATATTTTTAGTTGAATATCACATTGTTTTGAATTTTTTTTTCGTGATGTTCCTAAGGGTATCATTAGTCTTTTCCACCCATCAACTTCCACATAATTTAGTAGAAATTTCCTCTCATCCAAATTCCATAATGCATAGGAATTAAAATTAGGGATAGAAGTTTTCTTAGTCTCCTTAACTCCACCAATATTCTACAACTCCTCAAACTTACCATGGTGTAACTTCAGGTTCAAACATTTTATTTCATTAAATTCTCATCTCATAAACCTAAAGGTATGTAAGGATAAATCCTTATCCATCTATAATACCCCAAGAGTGGGCTCACATTTATCCACAAAACCATTTTAAAAACTTGAATAGAAGAAGCCATACATGTTCCTTTCTCACCAAAGGAATTCTTAGAGTCCTCAAAACTAGATGGGGAAACATGTATGTCATGTTTAACAAAGATGGGGCAACCTGGGCACTTTCTATTCCACCCCCACCCTAGCGGGCCCCTACGAAGGTTTGGGGAGGAGACGGGCTGGGAGGTGTATTGGGATTTCATTCTTACCTTTCTCATCTCCATTCTTACCTCCAACTTCATAAGTAGAGGATAGAATGGTATGTTTAGATAAAAGGAGTCCTTTTACAAATATAATCTTTCTTACAACATTAGATTTCATAGTAGATAGGGGAGTTGGACCCTAAAAAGTTGACACTACACCCTTACTAGAATTCCCTACAAGTAGAGATGTACTGTTCTTTACATTTTTATCTTAGGGATTACACTAAAAACCTTATGTATTCCCATGGTCCTCCCTTCTCACATCCTTTGCAAAAATAGTAGTCTTGGAAACCCCAACCTTCATGGTCTTCTTTCTCACTAGATGTGAAGGGTAAATGTTCTCCTCATCTCTCTCTCTCTCCAATTTTCATGTCCTAATTACCTCAAGCTTCTTTACACTAGTCTCTCAAGCTATTTTGCTAGTTGGTGAAATAGATTTATTTTTAACTAAAGGAGAGGGGGGATCCAAAACATCCTCCTTAGTATGATAGTCCTTATATAGCCCTTTAGCTACCTCCTTTTGCCTCACTTTGGCATCAAGAAAGCAGTTTGTGGCAGTCTTTGGAAATTTGGTCCATACATGTTCATAAATAAATAAAACTAGACCTTGATGAGGCATCAAACTGCTATGGTCTTCTTGTGATCTATAATGATAGTGCTAGGAGATGAAACGATAGTAGGGATCTAACTTTCACATATGTAGAAACCCTAGAAAATTGTGTCAAAACTAGGAATAAATTAAGATCTAGAATCTTGAGAATTAAAATTTCTTATTGTAAAGATCTCGAGTTCTAGAAATAGGTTTACATGGGGTGACCTAGACCAGCATAGGTAAATTAGGATGATCTATACTCAAGAGGGATGAAATGAAAGGTCTTAGATCTATGATAGAAATTGTATCTTTGGATCTTCTTTTTAGGTCTATAACTTCATGAATATTCACTTGCACACAAGATAAGTTTTATGGAAAATGACTTGCCTTAGTAAAGCCCATATTTAAGAACTAACCTTGAAATGAAATAAGTAAAACATGAAAAAATGATAAATTTAAGTATATATTTATTTTCAAACCCTTATGGATGGATATAGTTCTACTATACCCAAAAATATGTTTACTTACTTGTATGTACATATTAAAATGTAGAGTATAGAATGTATGGTATCTTCACTTTATCTAATAGATCAAAGCTTATCAAAATCATGTATCATACATGTATAAAGAATAAGGAAGAAGAAATTGTTTCCAACAATATAATTTTCACAGAATAGAAAAAGAAAGGAAGGAGACGCTCTACAACTTTTCTACCTCAAAAAGAAGTGTAGTGGTCCTCTCTTCCTAAGGAGGCCTTCTAGAGGTGGAGGGACTCCTTCACCTTGAGCCGCCAGCCCATTTCATTAATGAGCATTAAATTTGGAAAAATTTATGAGTACGTCTTTGCCAGGTGGTATTTCACTAGAAAATTCACATTCTCGCCCTCAAAAGCCTCCCACATCAAACAATAACTATCCAAAATACTTCATCCAAGCACTTCACAATGAGCCTATGATCCTAGATGGAGCAAGGTTTGAGTTCTTAGAGAAATAAAGTGGTGATAATGAACAAAGAAGAGGAGATTGAGGTAAGAATTTGAACCCTTTGAATATGTTATTGTTCATAATATGTAAATGAATGAGGTCATTAACAAAAAAATTGTTAGGGTCAGAGATACCACCATTTTCCTTGCCACCCAAGACATCAACAAACTACCCGCAAGGTCCTTTCTTAATGATTGGCTCCATAATAATTGGGCCAAGAAAAAAGGCTTTCAATTTTCCATCTTTAGGATGATTTATAAAGGACTTTTCTTAATATTCTTTGATGACCCAAAATCACAGGAAAGTGTTGTTGAAAGAAAATTTTGGAGGATAGGTCAATCCACCTATGCAATTTTGTGGTCTCAGGACACCATCAAGGACAACATCCTTACTCTTTTATCTCTAAGATGGGTTACCATCAGTAACCTTCCACCCATCTTGTGGAATCTTGTCCCCCAAGCCCTCAAACCCCTTAGCAACATCATTCAAATGGACATGGCCTCCACCCTGCTACTACATGTAGATTCATAAATCCTAATTGTTTTCGACCTAGGGAAAGATGTTCCTAAAGATATTTCCTTTCTTATTCAAGAAGAACACTTTGTTTTCCCTATTTTGTTCTTGGGTGTCCTTAATTCATGTTTTCTTTGTAGGAAGGAAGACCATTTAATAAAAAACCTTCCCTCTAGTAAAAAAGACTAATCAAGGGTTAACCCTTCAATTGAGTGACACATATAAAGGGAAGAAGGTGATGATGGTCCCACTCTTTGCTCACTTAAAGTTGACACCCCTATATTTTTGTTGAACTCGAAGAGTTGAAAGTTGTATTCAAACCCTCAGTTGATATCAATCCCTTTAAGATCTTTGCTTCTCCTCTTTCCATCAACATTCCACCTATTTCCCTTGAGGCCTTTGGAATGCAGCAAAAGAAATGTAACCATAGAACCAAAAATGCTAAGTAAATTGTGCTTGAGAAGATGAAAAGATGTTTAGGACACAAGTTCAAAAATGACTTTGTTACCCACCCTCTTCTACCTCCTCCCAAGGAAGTGGATGCTAGTTTGAATGCCCCTAGTAACTCTCGCCTAAGGAGTAATGGAAAAAAACCCTGCTATCCCCTCCCCTAATAAACCCAATCATGACTATATAATTGACAACTAAAGTAATAGACTAGATTCCATTATGCACTCTTATGACTCTACTAACAAGCTTAATGATTATGACCTGGAAGTAATTTTGGCCAAAGCAGACACCACAATCCAACAAATCAATACCAAATTTCACAAGAGAATTACTTTTGAAATTAGAATCCCTACTAATGATGAGTCTGATGAAGATAACAAAGGATAGAATATGATGGAAGAGAAGACACAATCTATCCTTGATGACGCTAATAGAGAAGAATTGAATTTCGCATTTAGTGGAAAAAAGAAGAAGAGGATACCTAGGAAAGGATCAATAGATAATGAAGATGGTTTACAATTAGTTGGAGGGAAAATAGAGGGAGAACATATTAGAAAGAGGAAGAGAGGAAGGCCTATAACTTCAAGCATCTCCTTTAAACCCTCATTGAATCAGTTGAGTGATCTACCTAAATGTTTCAAGAAATTTGAACATCGACCTAGTTAGTTAATATGGATAAATATATCTCATGGAATGTTAGAGGGCTTAAGACCCAAATAGGAAATATGTCATCAAGAGAATTCTAAGAGCTCACCAAGACATTGAATTCCTTCTATTATAAGAAATTAAAACCATGGGATTCCAGCTTGACATTGCCCTCAAATATATATGTAAAAATGCTTCAAGCTTCTACACCAATCATCCAAAATGAAAAGAAGGATCTACAATCATAATAAGCAGCAAATGGAAGAATGTAGTTACAAATTGGGGCACCTCTCCTTACAACAGAGTGGTATGGATTACATTGATTGTTAGGGTAAAGAGTTTGGAATCTGCTCAATGTACGCACCAAATGAATATGTAGAGAGGATCCCTTTATGGAACTAGATGTACTAGATGAAAGATATTATTTGGATCATGGTTGGGTAATTTAACATGGTGGAAAGAAAAAAAGAAAAGTGGGGTGGATACAGAGTTGAATGGAAGGGAATGAGAGATTCTTCTAGACCAGATTGATGAGAAAATTTCACTTATTTGATCCCCTAACTAAGAATAAGAGTTAGAAAAAAGGCATATGGTATACATGGACAAACTTTCATAAGGGAAATAAAAGGATATGTAGTATATTGGATAGATTCTATGTAAACCAAAACACATTTAGTTTCCAACCAATGGAAGAGGGGTCATTTGTCCAAGTTCACCACTTCACTCTATCTGATCACCACCCAGTTGTAGCCACCATAGTGATGATTGATCAATTCTCTCTCCCTCCTTCCAAATCCTTAGGATTTTTTCTAAATACCTCCATCCTCAAAGATGCAAATGAAAATTTTGCTACCTACATGGTTAGATGGTATAACCATTGTGTAGTAAATCACCCTAGTGCTATCACTAGATGGACTACAATGATGAATAGATGGAGGAACTTGTTTCAAACTATGGGTAAAAAGAAAGCCAAAGATACACAAAGGGAAGATGATAGCATGCAAAAAATTCTTGTAAATATAGAATCTACCCTTCAAGCCAAACTAGACAATGAATAGGCTCAAATCTTACTAGCAACAACCAGGATTCCTTAGAAAAGATTCAATAAAATAAAATACAAGGTGACAAAACTAGGGCTTAGATTAACTAGTTGGAAAAAGGAGATAGAGGATCAATATATTTATTCCAAATGCTTAAAAATAAGGAATCAAGAGATAAGATTGAGATTATCAGGGATGAGGACAAGGTAATTTAGGATAGGATTGAAGTCCTCAAAACATTTGCTAACTATTATAGAACTTTGTTTATTTTGGAGGACAATGGTCAAGATATGGAAAAGGAAAGAAGTAGAATTAGAAAGTTGATCCTTGAAAAAGTGGTAGCAAGTGATAAGAGTACACTAAGAGACCCTTTTCCAAGGAAGAGATTGTGTAAGCCATTAGTCAGATGAGTAATGAGAAGGCTCCAAGGAGTTACGTGTAGGATCATGGTGTGCCAAAAAGTGCCGATGTGAAAAAAGTAGAGTTTTAAAACATTTAAAAGTGTTTTAAAATCCTATGACTTTTTTCCACCCATCTTGATACTAAGGTAAAAAGGTTGGGCCACACCTTATCGGGTATCCAATCGATTATCAAGTACCTGATATCATATCGAGTATTCGATATGAGATTGGATACTCAAAACCTACGACTAGCAATTTTATAAAAACCCAAGAGAAAATCAAGAATTTACATTCAAAATATTTTGTTTTGCCTCTATTTTGGGTATCAGATCAAGGAACGAGTATAAAATATAGGTGAAAAAATTCTTGTATTTTTTTATGATTTTGGTTGAATTTTATTTAAATTTGGGTATTCTTAAATAGAAATTGCTGAAAATTAGGATTTTTTAATAGAAATATTGTTTTTCAATTTAATAGGTATGGTTGACCAAAATAATGACACTGAGCCATGAAAAAATGTTCCTCAAAACCCTCCACCAAACGATCCAGTACCCCCTCAAAACTACCCACCAAACAATCCCCTACCCCCTAAAAACTCTCCTCAAATTGAAGATCTGATACAAGAAAATCTCACCAAATTGAGGGGTTTGCAATCCACATATAACACTATACTTGTATTGGCTCCCATATTATCCACGTTAAACACCATAGTGGATAATATTTAAACACATAATGATGAAAAAAATGTTGCTCTTCACTAACATGAGAAAATGCATGTCACATTTGATGATGGGTTGGACTATGATGACGTTGTGGCCCTAAACAAAGATGATATAGTTAACCTTTTTGTGGACCCAAAAATTGGTAAAATAGTAGACCATAAGAAGCCCAAATTATCAATTAAATGGTGCACAAATGAGGCTATGCTTGTGACTTTTGGGATCATTGGTGGATGGTTTTTGACAAACTTCCACACAACAATTTAGAGTTGTCATTCTATTTCATTAGAAATTGTATGCTGAATTTTTGTTGGGCCTCAAGGTGAATTACTAGAGCATGAGGCCCAACATGGGTGTAGGAGGAGGAGCTCCTCAGGATAAACCCTTTCCCAACAAAAGAAAGTTGACACCATTTTTGTCCCCTCTGATGTCTCCCCCCCTCCTCTAGTCCAACATCTTGATATCATTGTAGAGGCTAGCTCTCAGACTATTAGAGCCATCCATAGATTGTGTAGCCTATTGATATCCCAGGTTAGGTTAGTGTTGCCTCCTTCTTTTGATGTTGCTGGCACACATTCATCATCAGTGAGCTCATCACATGTTTGTGTGCCCCATACTTGCATAACATGCAAGAATATTTGTCTAGGTCCCCTGGTGATCTTTCTGAGTATCATTTACTATTGAGGAGGATGATACACCAAACATTCCTATAGAAGCTATACCCAAATGTTAGAGAGGAGGGGCATGCAAAGGCATGAGATCCTTCTGTGTCGGTATGTGTATACATTTTTTTGTTATGACATATGTGATTTAAAGTGAATCTTTATAATAGAGTAGTTTTAACCCATACTGACTTACACATGTATGTGATCTTCATTCATGTTTAGTTGATGATTGAGGAAGAGCTCATATAGGTTGATGATGTCACACTCTCAGCTATTTCATTTCACCTTGAGACATCTACAATACATTATGTTGTGTTCTCATTGTTTTTCTATTTGATATTGGAACATATATGGTTTCTAATCTTTCTTTTCTCTTGCAAGTATCACCTATTAGTAGGGGGCAGAGTGTGGGGGGTGAGGCACAAACCATTGAAAAGGGGAAGGTAATTAGGTACTTTTAAAGTGATTAAATATCAATGCATTCTTGTAAAATGTTTGTGTTAATGAAATTTAATTACTTTCTTTATTGTATATGGCATGGCTACTAGTGATGAGTCCATGTAGATTTGGCATCATGGACCCTTTGACATTTCCATTCACAGTGAGAGCCCCATCATATGCATAAGCATAATTTATTTGTTACATTCCTTATTTCTATACAAAAATTCAAAACTGATTTTCATGACATTAAAAACTAGCCTTTTGTATCTCATAGGAAATACCTAGTGCACAGGAGGGTGGATGTTAGAGTTTTGTATCTTTGCTCATGCAACCATTATATCCAAAGGAGGATTTGATAGAGGAAAGTTTTAGTTTTAATTCTTGATTATATGTTATAATGTTTGTGTTAATGAAATTTAATTACTTTCTTTATTGTATATGGCATGACTACTAGTGATGAGTCCATGTAGATTCAGCATCACGAACCCTTTGACATTTCCATTCGCAGTGAGAGCCTCATCATATGCATAAGCATCATTTCTTTGTTACTTTCCTTATTTCTATAAAAAAATTAAAAACTGATTTTCATGACATTAACAACTAGGCTTTTGTATCTCATAGGAAATAGCTAGTGCACATGAGGGTGGACATTAGAGTTTTGTATCTTTGCTCATGCAACCATTTTATCCAGAGGATGAGTTGATAGAGGTAAGTTTTAGTTTTAATTCTTGATTAACATTTAGTATGCTATGAATTATAATGTTATAGTTTAAGTTGTAGATCCATCTCACAAACATACTTGAACATATGCAGGCCACGACCAACCAAGTTCTAGAAATCTTGACATATGAGAGGACTCCTAACTAATATTATAAATCTACATTAAAAAAGGACCATTATGCATTTGAGTATTTCAATTTTATATACATAAAATCATATAAATTTTGTAGTTTAACTTTGGGTTTTCCTTTTTTGTTTATGTAGGAGGCATTTGATCCACCTAGTTCAACAAAGAGGCTGTAATTTGATGATCCAAAAACAACATAGGATAGAATAGTTGTCATAGGATGCATCATAAACATTTTGAGATGGCATATGCCACGTTATATACATAAACATTGATACTATACACATTCGATGGCATGATCAACCACATTTTGTATATGGATCTATGTATTTTGATATATATTTGTACAATTGTCTATGGATACAAAAACTTTGATATATATTTTCATAATTTTTTAAAGGATACTTGTATTTTGATATATATTTTTGTCATTTATGTGCATAAGGATATACATATTAATTTAGTATAGTATTGTTCAATTTATTGTGGATCATGTGTATTGTTCATGTTTATGGAATATCATTCATTTTGATCATGTTTGTTATATTCAATTCAAATGTAATCATTTGTGAAGAAATTTTTTAACAACCTTTATTATCAGATTTTGATGCAATGCTTAATTTAAAATTATATCATTTATTTTGATCATGTTTGTTATATTCGATTCAAATGCAATAATTTGTGAAGAACATTTTAACAACCTTTATTATCAAATTTTGATGTAATGTTTAATTTGAAATTATATTATATATGTTTAATTTTAAATAATCTCTAAAATCCCTTAAGATGTCTACAATTAGCCATATTCATGGCCAATTTGGTCTTAGGAGGCCATCTTTGGTCTTATGAGACATTTTAGTATGTACTAGTTGCAAACATTATTGGGGTTCTATGGTCAAAATAGGGATGTGACTAGGTGTCACTAGGTTATTATAGACCTTGACATGACCATCTTGTAGCATTAAAAAATTCATCAAAAGCCCCCATGAGCTTCGATTCACGACCCTAAGAAGATTGATCTCCAAATGCATTTAGAGAACCTTGGAGACTCTTCGGTATAGGGTGGCCATGAACATTAGAGGCCATCCATAGCCAAAATAAGGGTGTCACTATGGTTGAACCACCCATCCAGAGCTAATGGAACTGATAATTCAATACCAAGATCATCGGTTTCAAAGTTATACAGTGATGCACCAATGAACTAAGGTGCACTACAAGTTTTGGCATCGAGCAAAATTGCTGTGTCAAAATCAAACAGAATGTGATCTCTCTAAAATGAGAAAGGAGATTGTAAAAATCAACATGAGCATCTTGTAGCATTCAACATTTCATAGATAACCCCCATGAACTTTGAGTTATGACCCTCAGATGATCGATCTCCAAATGCACTTAGAGCACCTTGGGGACTCTTTGATATTGGGGTGGCTTCAAATGTTGGAGGCTCTTCATGATCAGTAAAAGGGTGTCACTAGGGTTCACCTGCCCATCTAGAGCCAATGGCATTGACAATTTGATGCCAAGATCAATGGTTTCAAAGTTACACAGTGATGCACTGATGAATTGAGGCACACTGCAAGTTTTAGCATTGAGTGAGATCGCTGTGCCAAATCCAAACAAAATGTGATTTCTTCAAAATGAGAAAGGATATTGTAAAACTCAACATGATCATCTTGTATCATTTGATGTTTCATCGATATCCCCCATGAGCTCTAATTTATGACCCTCATAAGATCAACCTCCAAACACACTTAGAGCACCTTGGGGACTCTTCAATATGGGGTGGCCATGAATGTTGGAGGATCTCCATGGTTGGAACAAGGGTATCTCTAGGGTTCACCCACCCAACCAGAGCTAATGGCATTGATAATTCGATGCCAAGATCAATAGTTTCAAAGTTATATAGTGATGCATTGATGAACTGAGGCACACTGCAAGTTTTGCATCAAGCAAGATCGTTGTGCCAAATCCAAATGGAATGTGATCTCTCTAAAATGATATAGTCTATTTTAAACCTCAACATGACCATCCTATAGCATTCAATGTTTCACTGATATCCCCCACAAGCTTTGAGACCCTCAGAAGATTGACCTCCAAACACACTTAGAACACCTTGGAGACTCTTCAGTATGGGGTGGTCACGAACGTTGGAGGCTCTCCACAACTAGAACATGGGTGTCACTAGGGTTCACCTGCCCATCTGGAGCTAATGGAACAAATGATTCGATGCCAAGATCAATAGTTTCAAAGTAACACAATGATGCAAAAATGAACTGAGGCATACTACAAGTTTTGGCATCAAGCAAGATCACTGTGTCGAATCCAAACAAAGTGTGATCTCTTTGAAATGAGATAATTATTATAGACCTCACCATGCACATCTTGTTTAGTCAAATTTTTACTGATAGCCCCCACCAGCTCTGAGTTACGATCCTTGGAAGATTGACCTCCAAACACACTTAGAGCACCTTGGAGACTCTTTAATATGGGGTGGCCCTAAACATTGGAAGATCTTTGCAGTTGGAACAAGGGTGTCACTAGGGTTCACCCACACATCCAAAGCTAATGGTGTTGATAATTCAATGTGCCAAGGTCAATGATTTCAAAGTTACACAATGATGCACTGATGAATTGAGGCACACTACAAGTTTTGGCATCGAGCAAGATCATTGTATCAAATTCAAATAGAATGTGATCTCTACAAAATGTTATAGTTTATTGTAGAAATCAACATGACCATCCTATAGAATTTGAAATTTCACCAATAGCACACATGAGCTCTAAATTATGACCCTCAGAAGATCAAAATCTAAATGCACTTAGAGCACCTTGCAGACTCTTTAGTACAAGGTGGATGCAAATGTTGGAGGATCTTTGTGGCTAGAAAAAGGGTGTCACTAGGGTTCAATCACCCATATGAAGATAATGGAACTGATGATTCGATGCCAAGATTAGTGGTTTCAAAGTTATTGCAATGATGCACCGATGAACTGAGGCACATTGCAAGTTTTTGCATCGAGTGAGATCATTGGGTGAATCCAAATGGAATGTGATCTCTCTGAAATGAGATAGGTTATTGTAGAACCTGACATGATTTTCCTATAGAAATTGACATTTCACCAATAGCCTCCACAAGCTCCAATTTATAACCCTTGGAAGATCGACTTCCAAACACACTTATAGCACCTTGGAGACTCTTCGATACAGGGTGGCTGCAAACGTTGGAGGATCTCTGCAACCAAAAAAAGTGTGTCACTAGGGTTCAACCACCCATTTGAAGCTAATGGCACTGAAAATTCAATGCCAAGATCAATGGTTTCAAAGTTACACAGTGATGCACCAAAGAGTTGAGGCACACTACAAGTTTTGGCATTGAGCGAGATCACTATGTTGAATCGAAAAAAAAAGTGATTTCTCCAAAATGAGATAGGTTAGTATAGATCTTGACATGACCATCATGTAGCATTTGACATTTCATCAATAGCCCCCATGAGCTCTGAGTTATGAACCTCAAAAGATCAACCTTCAAACTCAAAGCACCTTGGAGACTCCTCGATACGAGGTGGCCGTAAACATTGGAGGCTCTTTATGGATGGAACTGGGTGTCACTAGGGTTCACCCACCCATTTGGAGCTAATGGAACTGGTGATTTGATGCCAAGATCAATGGTTTCAAAGTTATGCTGTGATGTACCTATGAACTATGACAAACTGCAAGTTTTGACATCAAGCTAGATCGTTGTGCTAAATCCAAATGGAATGCGATCTCTCTAAAATGAGATAGGTTATTGTAGATCTTGACATGATCTTGGAGACTCTTTGTTATAGGGTGGCCATTAATGTTGTAGGCTCTCTATAGTTGGAACAAGGGTGGCACTAGGGTTAGTATTAAGTAAAAACATTTTTTTTTAGCTCCCTCAAGTTTTTGGCATTGGGCATAGTGCAAGTTTGGTGTTAGTATTAAGTGAAATCACTAATTTTTAGGTCCCTCACATTAATTAGTTAAGTAAAAACATCCTTTTTGCTTACATTAAATCAAAAAGTTTACATTTACAATATCTCAAGTGTTTCATCATTATTACATCAATACACAACTACCAAAAATCATAGTGTCAAAAAATCATAGTATCAAATTTATACAATATATTTTTCTTCATTCTGCTCCTTATTTAGTTTTTATCTTCATGTATGGCTACTATTCATAATGTACCTACATTCCAATATCATAAAAAATATTAGTAAATAATTGTATTAAATAAGATAATCATCAGTTCAATGAATCATTATGAACAAAAGAACATAAGAAGTAAATATACCCAGTTGAACATTTCGTAGGGCCCTCTTTCTATTTTAGGGTCTCTAATAGGGATTCATGATCAAAATTAGTAATAGTAAAAAGTGCTTTTATGTTTCATCTTCCTTGAAGCTTCAACAACTTCACATTTGTTGCTATAATAAGATATGAATATATGAGAATTATTTTGTGCTTTTGATAGTCTTCGAATGCAGGAATTCTATTCCTTCTAAGCATGTATGCCCACAATCATGTTCTAGCAACAACAACTGAACTAGTAGGATATGTGAATCCATCATCATTTGTAATCATTTGTACAAGATTTTGTTTACCTCTTACACAATGTAATAACCAATAATCTAATTTCTCATCATTCCCCTGTGGTGCAATCAATGCAAAGACATGTCTTGGATGAAGTAGATCTGTTAGATGGTTATGCTCAACTGAACTTTCCATGTCAACATTTCTAATAGAGGGTATTATAGACAATGAAGTAAGATAATATGGAGCCCATGTGTCCACCCACTCACTTGACTCACAGTGATCCCAATCACACTGAAAAAAACTAGGGCAAAAGCAAGCTAGTTGTCGTGTCCAAATGGTCCATGTACTAGAATCAAAGCTTTGGAATGAATGCATTTTTGATGAATCTCTAATAGTAGCACAATCTAATATATCACCTATGGAACCTTCCTCAACCAACCAAAAGAACCTACGTACTACTATGTCAAGAGTCCCCCCTATGATAATGTGGAACTACACTTATCAATAATGCTATGAGCATTAAGAAGCTTTACTCTAGAAATCTTCAATTGATCCTTAACATGAGCTCTCTTCACACATGCCCCTACTCTATCATGTTCTTCTTTTCCATGGATGGACTAAAAAAAACTCCAAATGTGAGGCACCGACCTCTCTACATGCATCCTACACAACCAATAAAACATGTGAGCATTCTTGCATTGACCTGTGCAATTATCTAACCAAATGATATGTTTATCTATAGAAATGTCATGCTCCTATAAGAAATCAAAATAATTCTTGAAACAATGTTGCAAAAACTCATGAGAGTGAGATCTATCATCACTCATGTAAAAAAGGTACACTCTAATAATCTTCTAATTATCTTTTGTACTATTAGGGGCATGTCTATATGTTATGTGGAAAAAAATAACAATCTAAATGGAGTTTTAATACTAAGATTGTGTCTCATTTTGGGGTTGCAATGTGTAGTTCTTTTCAACAATTCATATAATAGTGCCAATGGAAAAGGTCTCCTCACACATTCTAAATTGCTGATCCAACCACTAAGACCTGTGACTATACCTTGCATACTTGTAGAAAATATTTGTCTTGAAATCTGAAATAAAACTAAGCACACTAATTTACTTTGCAAAAAATTCACATCTAGAGCCCGCACCTCCACTCTTCAATGTGTATTTCACCATTTTATATACCATTTTTTTTACTATTGTCCTCCCAAGATCTTTGTTTGCACCCCTTATAGAAACAAGTTTTTGAACACTTTTCATTTAAGAAAAAATTTCTATAAAAGAACCAACCATCAACTATAGGACATAAAAATTGATCTAGCAAGTCTCTTGATAATTTTGGAATCCCACTAGCACCACAATTCTCCAACATTTCATTACTGTGCAAAGTAGAATGGATGGAGCATAATAGTTCATAGTGCATAGAAAACTCCACATGATATTTGCAGCAACATGTATTTCAAATCTTAAGTGGCACACAATAAAATGGCTTCACAGATTCAAAAGCCCTTTTGTGATATATACAATCTTGGATGACTCTCTCTAAATTCTTTGAACAACATAGTTTGACTTACTTCCAAATAATGTTTAGGATGCGGTGTGCATTCTCTAATGCCAATTCTCAACTTCAAAATGTCTATAGCATTAGGTGAGACTCTTGAACTAGAGTGCCAAAACTATGTAATTTCTTACTTCACGTCATCAGTTGTCTTCTTACCAAAATGTGAAAGTCTCCCACCAAAAGACCATGTATCATTGTGAAGAGGATCATCAATTCTCTCTTGTCTAGTAAGTGCTCTTCTCAAAGTAGTACAATTTAGGTTCAAGTCAATACAAGTTTGTTTCATATATCTACCCTTTCTCAAATGATGACTTACCGAAGAGGTTGTAATAACCCTTCAAGAAACTCTCTTATCCTTCTCCATGCTATTTTTTCCAATGCTATTGAGAGCATTGAAAAGATTCTTCACAATAATGTCATTTCTTTCCATTTTCTTATTGACACAAATCTTCAATTTGAAAAGCATAGGTCTCATATTTTGCATCTTTAATAAGATCATAAACAGTTGACATTGCTCCACCATTGTCTTGTTTCCAAAAAATATCTTATATAGTCTTAAACCCCACAATCAAATGGCTCTTTGTGATTTTTTTCCTTCCAAATTACTAATAATTGTTTCATCAATTTCAATTATCCATTTTGGTGTTCTAGGACCTTCATTTTAGTTATAATTAGGAAATATGTAATGTTCATGTGTATTTTCATTTTTGACATGGTGAATGATGGCATTTACATTATGAACTAGTAAATTTTTATTCTCTGAGTTTTCATCCTTATATTATCATTATCAATTGATACATTTTCATTCCCCAACTGAACATATTCATTTTTTGACTCTATGATTTCATCTTCAATCAATACATCATTAACTTAATTCACATTTAACATACCTTGTCTCTTCCTTCGATGATTTACCCTGTCTCTTTCCCTATATATTACAATGTCTTTGAAACCTTCCTTTTTTGTTTAGCCTTTCAACAACTATTGCTCCCCATTCAGACAACAATACCGAACACCTAATCAAATCTTGTAGCAACCTTTTCAAACAATGGGTCCCAAACAAAATTTTTTCTCCAAACCCATGAAAATGCCAAAAAAAAAGTGATTGTTGAGTTTGTAGTGATAGAGAATATTTTGGG
This sequence comes from Cupressus sempervirens, assembly GCA_028749045.1. NCBI lineage: Eukaryota > Viridiplantae > Streptophyta > Pinopsida > Cupressales > Cupressaceae > Cupressus > Cupressus sempervirens. Next base: position 512,268,200 of record CM053791.1, read on the forward strand.
AAAAGTTTGCCAGTAAAACAATTTGGGTACGTAATCCCATATCGGGTATCTGATATTATCAAGTATCTGATTCAAGATTGGATACTTGATATGATATCAGGTACCTGAAATCATCACCCAAAATTTGGAGGGAAATCAATTGGGAAAGTGTGGGAAATCATCTACTATTATATATTATTAAATATTAGTATATCAAATTAATTAGTGTGGGAAGTATAAAATAAAATATATTATATATTAGTATATAATATCAATTATTATTATATAATATAGTAATATATTATTTTTATTTTTATTATGTAATAAAAGTAATATATTATTATAATTATAATTATAAAATATAGTAATACATTATTATTGTTATTAAAAAATATAGTAAGACATTATTAATATTAGTATATAATATAGTAATATATTATTACTATATAATTTAGTAACATATTATTATTATATAATATAGTAATGTGTTATTATTATATAATATAGTAATGTGTTATTATTATATAATATAATAATGTATTATTATTATAATATAATAGTAATGTATTATTATTATTATAGTAATGTAGTCAATCATATGGGTTGAATAGGGTCGTAGGCTAACTTACGATCACATTTGACCCATTCGACCCATATGATTGATTACCCTATGTCCTAGGGACACATGCCAAAATGCAATGGGTCAAATGGTGTCGTAGGTTAACCTACGACCCCATTCGACCCAGTGCATTGCATAATTACCCTATGTCCTTAGGGGTCCTAGGTCCCATAGGGACACATGTCATGATGCAATGGGTTGAATGGAATTGTAGTCTAGCTTAGGGACATGTGGGTAATCGATCATACAGGTCCAATGGGGTTGCATTCTAACATGTATCCCTAGAGGATTAGGACCCGTAAGGACATAGGGTAATCGATCATATGGGTTGAATGGGGCTATAGGCTAACCTATGATCCCATTCAACCCATTGCATTGCAACATGTATCCTTAGGGTTCCTAGGACCCCTACAAACATAGGGTAATCGATGCAATGGGTCAAACATGGTTATAGGCTAACCTACGACCCCATTCAACCCATTTTATCATGACATTTTTCCTTAGGGGTCATAGGATCCCTATGGACATAGGGTAATCAATGATATGGGTCAAATTAGGTCGCAAGGTAACCTACAACCCCATTTAACCCATTGCATCATGACATGGGGCCCCAGGAGTCCTAGGACCCCTAAGGACATAGGGTAATCAATCATATAGGTCGAATGGGGTTGTAGGCTAACCTATGACCCCATTCAATCCATTGCATTGTGACATGTGTCCCTAGGGGTCCTCGGACCCCTAGGGAAATAGGGTAATCTATTATATGGGTTGAATGGGGTCTTAGGATAACCTATGATCCCATTCAACCCATTTCTTCATGACATGTGTCGATCAGGCTCATAGGACCCCTAGGGACATAGGGTAATCGATCATATGGGTCGAATGGGGTTGTAGGCTAACCTATGACCCCATTCGACTCATTGCATCATGACATGTGTGCCTAGGGGTCATAGGACCCTTAAGGACATATGATAATTGATTATGTGGGTCAATTATTGTATTGTGACATGTGTTCCTATGGGTTCTAGGACCCTTAGGGACATAAGGTGATTGATACAATGCATTGAATGGGGTCATAGGATAACCTAGGATCCCATTCAACCCATTTCTTCATAACATGTGTCCCTAGGGGTCTTAAGACCCTTAGGGACATAGGGTAATCGATTAGATGGGTTGAATTAGTCATAGGCTAAGCTATGACCCCATTCGACCCATTGCATCATAACATGTGTCCCTAGGACCCCTAGGGACATTAGATAATCAATCATATTATTCAAATGGATTCATAGGCTAACCAAGATCCTATTCAACCCATTGCATTGTGACCTGTCTCCCTAGGGGTCCTAGGACCCTTAGGGATAGAGGGTAATTGATGCAATGGGTCAAATGGGGTTGTAGGCTAGCCTACGAACCCATTTAACCTAATACATCATAACATGTGTCCCTAGGGGTCCTTTGACCCTTAGGGACATAGGGTAATTGATCATATGGGTCGAATGGGGTCATAGGTTAGCCTACGACCCCTTTTAACCCATTCGATCATGACATGTGTCCCTAGGGGCCCTAGGACCCCTAGGGACACAGGGTAATCAATGCAATGGGTTGAATGGGGTCGTAGGCTAACCTACAAACCCAATCAACCCATTACATCACGACATGGGTCCTTAGGGGTCCTACAAGGGTAATTGATCATATTGTAATTTAATAAACTATATAATACTATGTAATAATTTCTTATATAATGTTCAAATATATATTATAGTAGTATATATAATAATATATATTTAATATAATAATAATAACAACAATAATAATAATATAGATAATATTTATTATATTATAGATAATATATAATACTATATAATAATGTATAGTAGTACAATCCTAATATACTATCTACTCATATATAATATTATAACAATAAACTTTGTTATATAATATATAATAATAAAAAAAAAAAATTAAAATAGATCATTATATCTTAAATGTGAAAACATATTTAAATATGTTTGTTATCTTTTTGTTTAAAATGTACAATTAGCTCCCACCTCAATTTTTAAATTTTCTTGTTTTACCACCACATTTCATGCACTTGATTAGGCTTGGTATTTACCAAAGCTCTTTTGTCAACTCAAAAAATGTGTTTGAGATATATTTCTGTGACATTTAGACTTCGAGTAGCCACTTGACAATATTTTTTTCATCCTAATTCAATGAAACAAAAAGGGTTTTTTGATAACACTCTCAAGATTCCATCGATATAATTATTGTCAAATTATGAGTTCGATAAGTATCGGTTAGTTAATTTTTAATGAAGATGTCTATAAACTGCTAATTGACATACTGATTGAAATAAAGCTATAGCTTTCAAACAGTATAAATTTTTGAAATCCAAAAGTTGCATCATAGTCTATGTTTTTCCTATTATTAGAATTTTTTTTTTTTTTGTAAAGTTTTCAATTAATTAAGGTGATCAGACACAAGAGTTTCGTTTTAATTCTGAAATAGTTATAGTAGAAAATTCATATTTAATTATTTATTTGGAATAAAATATCCAAAAATATACATCACATCTAGGCATGACTCTACTTTTTATATCTACAATTATATTAAAGAATATTATCATTTGATTTTGATTAAGGTGGTCGGACATACACCTACTTTTTATTTTCTCCCTGAAATTTTTGTAGTACTGCATTAAATTCCAAAATTTTGACCAATCAAATAATTTTTCATCTAGATAAGGCCTAGTAGTTTAGAAACCACATTCAAGTTTCTACAGATTCTTTTCTTACAACTTTTTGATATAAAGCCCATAACTACTTTAAAATTATGTGTCAAGTTAAGATAACCCTAATTTCCTGGTGTTTCACTACTATTTAAGGCCATAGTTTGGTTGAGCATGATCCTGCACATACCTAGCCTAGCCAAATGGTATACCAGTGAAATTCTATAATGTTAAATGGATATGTAAGGACATGTGGTTAATCTATAATGAGGTAATGAAATGTGAATCATTGGGATATGAGATAAATGCAAGATTCATCAAGTTAATCCCTAACAATGGAGACATAACACTTGTCAAGAATTGGAGACCCATTACCCTACTCAATATCTCTTACAAAATATTAGCCAATATTTTTCCCCTAAGACTTAAAGATATCTTCACCAAATTTATTAACTCCACAACAAGCTTTGTTAAGGTTAGATACATTCTGGAAAACTTGATAACCTATTGGGAAGCAATGGAGTGGGCCAAAAATTTAGATTAGCATGTTGCTATGTTCATTATAGACTATGAGAAAGCCTATGAAAGAGTAGAATGGAGATTCATCCAAATAATGCTTGAGTGTTTGGGGTTTCTAAAAGATTTCAATGAAATTGTGCTAGTCATAATGGATGATGCATCAATATGTTAGATTCTTTAGAATAACTGAGAGTGGGGGGGGGGGGGGGGGGGGGGGTGAATTAGTTATTCAAGGTCCAAATGTCCAATTAAAACCTTTTATCAAGTAAAGTGAGCCCATTAAACTTTACATGCATCCAAGCTTAAAATTTCCTAATTTAGCAAGTTACTGTAAAATTAACATGCAAGCACAACACATGAAAGATCAACACATAACACAATGATTTACATGGAAACCCAATTTGGGAAAAACCACTAGTAACATGCTACTCAATTCTCACTCTTTTGAAGTGATGCCCTATGAAAGGCCTACTCTGTTAAAGGCTACAACACACTGTTAGATGTGACTTGGTTAAAGGATTTAACCACCTTGTTAGAAGTAGGCCTGGTTAGAGGACTTTAGAGCATTCACTTGGAATGCCACCCTATTAAAGGATTTATAAATGGCTGTTAAACCAACTTAAGTCCATAGGATTTTACCCTAGCTGACACAATTGTTAGAGAGTAACAACAAGGGCTTTTGACCTGAAACAAATCACAACTTAACTTCTAGATTTTAGATCTCTGTTACGCTCTTCACAATTTTCTTGGCTTTTAGTCTCTATAGCTTTGACAACTTGTCCTCCTTTCAAGCTTTGTCTCCTTGAGTCTTCATGCTTGATATACCAATGCAATCTCCTCTATGGCCACTTATTGAAGCAAAGTCTCTGTGCTCTATTCTTTCTTTTTCTTGATGCCTTCTTCTTGACACCCTTCAACAACTTCCACCCAGTAACTCTAACTTCTTGGCCTATGACTCCTTAAATAGAAGTCTGGAATCCTCTTTCTTGCTCAAATTTTTCCACTTTTGATTTTAGTTCAAATGGATTAGGTAGGATTCAATGAATCTAACCCCTCTAGAAACATCATGAAGAATCCTCTTGAATTTGTTCAAAAATGCTTTACCTAAAATTTTGTGCCACCAAATCATCATCCTTATCCTCCATTTGGTTCACAAAATTCAAGGTAACAAACTTTTCGGCTTAGATCTGGTGAATCTCTGACTTTTCTCATAATGCAACAACTCGACACTATTGAAATTTTGGTGCTTGGCACATATTGTGTTACTCGACACCAACTACATTTTATTGATGCTCGACACCTACTATGGATTCACTCGACATCCACTAAGTCTTCCGATGCTCGGTACCTAAAATTTTCTTGGCTCCTTCTATATCACTCGGCATACACTAGATTTTGCATTTGCTCAGCACTAACTGAAAATCTGCTCGACATGAACTAGCTTGCTCAACACTCACTAATGAACTTAGTTAATATTTGTAGACAACCTTGTTACAACTTGTTCTTCTAAATTTTGTAAGTGTGGCCAACCTTTGTATCTTCAAGTGTATTATCAATACATCATTTTACCATTGTCTTAACTAATCTTTGCACTTCATTACAAAACAATAACTCAACCTTTCCCATAGGCACTTTTCTTACATCTTGTTGATTAAATTCTCTTCATCAATTAACTAAGTGATAGTGCTTGGATCTTATAAGCAATTATCATTCCAACAAATATCATGTTTGACATCAGTGAAAAAATAATGATTGAAAACATTCTTTATCAACAATCTCTCTCTTTGCAAATAATCTTCTTCATTTTTCAACAATGATCTTTTCAATTAGATTTCTAACAATCTCCCTCTTTGGCATTGATGGCAAACCAAACTGATCAACCAAGTTATCAAAATACTATCTAGGTTAAAATAGTAAATCAAATGCCAAAAAGAAATTTTGTTACCATTTCTATTTTCATCAACTTTCACATCTCCCTCTCTGACCTGCTATCCAAATTTCTTTGCTTCTACTTCTCCCTCTTAACTGCTATTTCCTTTTCCTTTCTCTTTCCTTTCTGAAAACAATCTTCTGCATGTATATTTCTATATGACTCCCTCTTTTCTGTAGCTCGCTAGTTTGATTAGTTCTGCTTTTCTTAACTACTGTTACTCCCTCTTACATTTTTGTTTCTTCATTTCTCCCTCTGTATGAATTGATCAATATCTTCTATTTATCACTTTGTCCATCTGATTCTGTAGATTTGATCAGTTTTTGCTATTTCTCCCTCTTTGATGAAAATGCCAAAGACATACTATTTTAGCATCCTAACATGCAAGTGTAGCATTTGCAGGTACTCCAATTTCTCCCTTTGTCACCTTACTTGTGACTCATTTGGAACTTCAGCACTTTAATTGCTTCAGGCAAAATCCTAAAGTAAGTATCCTCTGCATCAATTTGTAATATTTTATCATTCAACTTATTTGATGCAGGGTAATCTTGATATTTCTCAAACAACCTTGGATAGGAGTATTACTGCTAACTTATTTCTAAGATACTCAAATCAATGTTTAGGTAGTGCTTTTGTGAAGATGTCAGCAATCTATTTCTTTGAGCTAGCATATTCCATCCTCGCTTGTCTTCCACCAATTCTCTTACATAGTGATACTTAATTGCAGTATGCTTTGTTTTGGCATGCGTCATAGGATTCTTAGATATATTGATGCCACTTGTGTTATCACAATAGAGTATCACAGGTTTAGTTACCTCTTCCTTCATACCTTGCAACAAATGTTTGATCCATACAATATTGGTGTAGTTGATATCAACAACAACATATTTAGCTTCTGCTGTGGACTGTGAGGTACAACTTTACTTTTTTCTGGTCCAAGTAAGCAATCTTTGACCAAAGAAAAGTGCTCCTCCACTGGTGCTTTTTTCGTCATCAATATTACCCCCCAAGTCTACATCAGTGTAGGCTTTCAACTCAAACTTTTCACTCTTCTTGTAGTATAATCCAAAGTCATCAATTCCTTTTAGGTACCTCAATATTCTTTTTACTGCCATCAGAGGATTTTCTCTTGGGTTTGCAGAGAATCTTGCCACTATCCCAATAGCTAAAGTAATTTTTGGTCTACTATACACAACATATTGCAACTTTCCAATCATTGATCTATACATGGTCTAATTTACTTCAGCTGACTCATCATTCTTGGATAACTTATGTCCTGTTACCATTGATGTACTGACTGGTTTTGAGTCTTCTAAACCAAAAGTCTTGAGTATCTCCTTGATATATTTTGATTCGGTCACAAATAAGCCATGCTTTAGTTGATGTACTTGCAATCCAACAAAGAATTTTATTTCTCCAAACATTGACATTTCAAACTCATGTTTCATTTTATTAGCAAAATCTTTGCATAGGATATCTTTTCCTCCAAATATTATATCATCAACAAAGATTTTAGATATCAGAATATCTTTACCTTTACCTTTTTTTGCCTTGTTATATAGGTTGTTGTTGTCATCTGTTCTCTCAAATCCAATCTTCACAAGATATTTATGTAGTCTCTCATACCATGCTCTAGGTGCTTCCTTCAAACCATAGAGTGCTTTATGCATTTTGCAAACCATATCCTTATTGTTGTCATCAACAAGTCCCTCTAGTTGTTCTATGTAGACTTCCTCTTCTAGTATACCATTTAGAAAAATAGACTTTACATCCATTTGATAGACTTTGAAACCTTTATAATTAGCATATGCAAGTAGTGTTCTTACTCCTTCCATTCTTGCAACAGGGAAAATGTTTCCCCATAGTCTAGTCCTTCTTTCTGTGCATATCCTTTGCAGACTAATCTAGCATTATTTCTTGTGATCTCACCATTTCCATCAAGCTTGTTTCTAAATACCCATTTGGTACCAATCACATTCTTATCAGTTGATCTTGGGACTAAGGCCTAGGTTTTTTTCTTCTCTATTTGATCTATCTCTTCTTCCACAACTTTATGCCAATTATCATCTTGTAGTGCATCTTTTACCATTTTGGGCTAAATCTTGCATAGTAGACATGATTCATTACTTATTCTATTCCTTATCATTGGTCTAGCTTCCTTGTCACCAATGATTTGTTCTGTAGGCTGATGTCTTCTCATATACTTGGATAGTCTTGGTTCTTTCCTTCTTTCCATGTTTGATCCTTCAGCTTCAGAGTAATTATGCACATCTTTGTGTGGTATTTCATCATCTCTTTCATGTGTACTAATTTTAGAATCAGAATGTCCATTTTCTTCATTCAATAATTCGACTTTTAAATGTAGCTTAACATTCACTGGCTATAACTCGACTAATACTAAAATTTGTTGCTAATTCCCAACTTGATTGGAAGCTTCATTTTTAGTAGGCATTCCTTCATAGAAGTATACAAAAGATCTATAATCTTCTGGTTTCTTGGATTCATCAACTTGGACTTCTGCATGCTCATTAAAATTTACATTTACACTCTCCACAATTTTTTTAGTGTTAGTATTCAAACACTTATATGCTTTACTTCTAGTGGGGTATCCAAGGAATATGCCTTCATTACACTTTGCATCAAACTTTCCATTTCTAGTATCTTTAACAATATAGCATTTACAACCAAACACTTTGAAATTTTTTACATTAGGTGAGTGACCATACCATTATTCAAAATGTGTTGCACTTGTACCTTTCTTGACTTGAACTCAATTTAGGGTGTAAACAGTAGTACTTATAGCTTCTCTCTAGTACTTCAGAGAAACATTTTTCTCCATCATCAATGTTCTGGCACAGTCTCTCACTAATCTATTCTTTCTTTCTGCAATGCCATTATGTGGGAGTGTTCTAGGTGCTGATGTTTGCCTCTTGCTTCCTTTATCATTGCACGATGTCTCAAATTATTTTGATGTAAACTCTCCTCCTCTTTCTAATCTTAAACACTTTAGACTTTTTCCTATTTCCTTTTCAACCCTAGCCAAATACCATTTAAACATTTGAAATACATCAGATTGTTGCTTTAAGAAAATTGTAGTCATCATCCTAGAGTAGTCATCCACAAACAACATTATATATCTATCTCCTTGATAGCTTTGTACTTCTATTGAACCACATAAGTCTATATGGACTAGTTCTAATACTTCTTTGGAGGTGTAGACTTTTCTTTTGAAACTTGAATTGGTCATCTTTCCTAGTTGACATTGTTTGCACATTGTATTTTCAAGCTTCTTCAGCTTAGGCAAAGCTCTAACTTTCTTCTTTTTGCTAATGCTAATCAAATTATCAAAGTTAACATGACATAACCTTTTATATCATAGCCACACGTCATTAAGTTTTATGATAAGATAGGTAGCATCTTCCATATTTAAGTACAATAGATTACTCCTAGTTTGTTCACCTTTTCCTATCAGATTTCCATCAGTGTCATAGATTTTGGTAGTTTTGTTTTCAACTTCTACTTTGCAACCTACATTTCCTAATTGTGACACACTCAAAAAATTGTAGTTCAATCCTTCAACATATATGCATTATCACATTAATTTTTTTTTGTAAGTTTAATTGAAACTTTTCCTTTGATTTGACATGGAGCATCATTTCCAAATCTAACACTATTTCCATCATATTGAGTAAAAGTAATAAACTTACTTTTATATCCTATCATGTGGTGTGAGCATCCATTGTCTATGATCCATTTATCATTTTTGTTCACATAGGTTACTAGTGCTATTGCCTCATCTTCATCTGATTCATCTCATTTTTATCAGAATCTCCTTCTTCAACAATGTAGCACTTTTTTCCTTTTTCTTTGTAATCATCTTCTCTTCTATTCTTGGTCTTGTTTCCTTCTTTGTAGTTCTTCTTCTATGTGCATCTTGCAGCAATATGTCCTACTTCATTGCAATTAAAACAAATGATAGGAAACTTACCTTTGAATTTACCTTTGCCTCTGTGAAGTCTTCTAGCTAGTAGTGCTTCCAATTGTTCCACATCTTCTTCATCTGTACTGCTGTCATTGGATGCGTACTTTACCTTTTTATTCTTTTTCTTCTTTGGTTTCACCTCCTTAGTTTCTTTTAATGATAGCTTAGCCTTGAAAGAAAATTCAATATTCTCAGGTCTGTAGTTATCAAAATTGGATAACTCAAATGCAGTGAGTCTTCCCACTATTCTTTCAAAAGTTAGCTAGTTTCCTAGTACACACCTTAACTCTAACAACATAGCTAGGGAGCAGGGTTCTTAAGTATTTGCTATGAAAAGTGTCATCTTCTAAATGACCATCCAAACTTCTAATTTCACTTACTACTTCTTTCATTCTAGAGGTATATTGAGCATCACTCTCAGCTTCCTCCATTTTTATGTCAGCAAACTTTCCTCTGAGGCTTTCTCTTTTTGCTCTTTGAATATTCTGATCTCCTCCATAGATATCAATCAGGGCTTTCCACATCTTGAATGCAGAGTCACATCCCTTGATGTCATCAAATTCAACATAGTTAAGGGCAAAGACAATCTCTAGCATTACCTAATTGTGCTCCTTCTTTTTCTTCATATCTTCTATAGTGGGTATAGTTGGATCAACATGTTCTACTTTAATTGAGGTTTGTGCATGATCACTTATTGATCCAAGATGCAACTTCATTAACTTTTTCCATGTAGTGAAGTTATCTCTATTGAGCTTGGGAACTTCTCTTTTGGACATGTTGATCTTCTTGCTTCTAGTACCTTTAAACTAAATCAACAGATGGCTCTGATACCAATTGTTAGAAATACTTTAGAATAACTTGGGGGGGGGGGGGGGGGGGGGGGGAGGGTGGGGGGGGTGGTGAATCAGTTATTCAAGCTCCAAATGTACAATTAAAACCTTTTATCAAGTAAAGTGAGCCCATTAAATTGTACATGCATCCAAGCTTAAACTTTCCTAATTTAGCAAGTTACTATAAAATCAACATGCAAACAAAACACATGAAAGATCAACACATAACATAGTGATTTATGTGGAAACCAATTTGGGAAAAACCACCAGTAACATGCTACTCAATTTTCACTCTTCTGAAGTGATGCCCTATGCAAGGCCTGCCCTATTAAAGGCTATAACACACTGTTAGACGTGACCTGGTTAAAGGATTTAACCACCCTGTTAGAAGTGGGCCTAGTTAGAGGAATTTAGAACATTCACTTGGAATGCCACTCTATTAAAGGATTTACAAATGGTTGCTAAACCAACCTAAGTCCATAGGATTTTACTCTAGCTGATCCAATTGTTAGAGAGTAACAACAAGGGCTTTTGATCTGATACAACTCACAACTTAACCTACAAATTTTAGATCTCTATTCAACTCTTCACAATTTTCTTGCCTTTTAGTCTCTGCAACTTTGACAACTTGTCCTCTTTCAAGCTTTTCCTCGTTAAGTCTTCATGCTTGATATACCACTGCAATCTCCTATATGGCCACCTATCGAAGTAGAGTCTCTGTACTCTGTTCTTCCTTCTTCTCGATGCCTTCTTCTTGAAACCCTTCAACAACTTTGACCTAGCAACTCTAACTTCTTGGCCTATGACTCCTTAAATAGAAGTCTGGAATCATCTTTCTTGCTCAATTTTTTCCACTTTCGATTTTAGTTCGAATGGATTAGGTAGGATTCAATGAATTTAACCCATATATTGTTCCTTCTAAAAACATCATGAAGAATCCTCTTGAATTTTCTCAAAAATGGTTTACTTAAAATTTTGCACCACCAAATCATCATCTTTATCCTCCATCTGGTTCACAAAATTCAAGGTAACAAACTTGTCAGCTCAGATCTAGCGAATCTTTGATTTTTCTCATAATGCAGCAACTCAGCACTATTGAAATTCTAGTGTTCGACACATACTATGTTACTCGGCACCAACTACATTTTACTGATGCTCGACACCTACTATGGATTCACTCAACATCCACTAAGTCTTTTGATGCTTGACACCTGAAGTTTTCTTGGCTCCTTCTGTATCATTTGACATGCACTAGATTTTGCATTTTCTCGGCACTAACTGAAAATCTGCTCGGCATGAACTAGCTTGCTCGGCACTCACTAATGAACTTAGTTAAGCTTTGTAGATAGCCTTGTTACAACTTGTTCTTCTAAAGTTTCTAAGTGTGGCCAACCTTTGTATCTTCAAGTATATTATCAGTACATCATTTTACCATTATCTTAACTGATCTTTGCACTTCATTACAAAACCATAACTCCACCTTTCCCTTAGGTACTTTTGTTACATTTTGTTGATTAAATCCTCTTCATCAATCACCTAAGTGATAGTGCTTGGATATTATAAGCAATTTTTGTTCCAAAAAATAGTAGGTTTGACATCATGACAAAATAATGATTGAAAACATTTTTTATCAACAATCTCCCTCTTTGCAAACAATCTTCTTCATTTTTCAACAATGATCTTTTCAATCAGATTTCTAACACAACAATGGTTAAAGTCAATGGGTTAAGATCATAATCTTTTTCCTTATCAAGCTCAATTAGATAAGGATTCCCCCTTTCCCCATCACTATTTTTCATTGCCATTGATAGCCTATACTATATTATTAGGGATAATTCTCTATCCCCTAAAGTTAAAGGAAATACCTACCCAACAGAGAGGAATTGATTAATGTCCAAATTGCTGATGAGACCTTCTTCTTGATTGAGTTGTCTGAAAGAAATGCCTCTAACCTTACAAAGAAGCTTGACCTCTTTTGTAAATCCTTTGGAAGTAAAGTGTCTATTGCCAAATCTATTATGCTTGGATGGGTTAACTAGCCCCCCACATGGTATAGTAAGTTCAACTTCTCTTGGGGGGACCCAACCATTTAGTCACGTATCTAGCCATATCATTTTCTATGGCACCCAATATTAATGAAATACGGGAAGGATCAAAAGTAAAGTTGACAAGAAACTTAATATATTAAATAAACACTATCTATCATTAGTAAGAAGAGTACATATGTGTCAAAAATTTCTATTAGCATATACAATATACTACTCTTCAGCTTGGCTCTTCAAACAAACCTAGATCAATCATGTATATAAAGTCATTAGAACTTTCCTATGGTCTAATGGAAAAGGGGACAAGAAAAGACATGTAGTCAAATGGAAGTGGTGTGCAGTGAGGAAGGAAATAGGAGGGTTGGGACTCAAGGATCTTAGATGGCAAGGTATTGTACTGGCAGCTAAGTGGATTGCCAGAGCAACCAAGGGTGATGAACCATGAAATGTTCTATAACATTTCTAGAGGCTTTCCATGCAAAGGTAAGTATTAGAAGAAACTACATTTTAATGATCTCCATTCTTGGAAGTGGAGGGTTACATTTGAAGGATCAATAGTCTTTAAAACTATTTGGAAAGCATGGGAGCATGTAAGAGAATGGATTACAATGGTAGACATAATTGACAACAAATCCTTTTTGTGTGGTGAAAAATCCCCTTATTTGAATCTTAAAATAAAAGGGAGACCTCTTGCTCTATTGCAAGATTGCTCAACTAAGATGTGGGATAGACTGGGGATCAATAAATTTAGTTACTTGATTAGTAATGGGGGTTTAATCTCATGGGATAAGTTGTCAAATAAGTTAAAGATCCCTATCACATAAAGGATAACCTATGATATCATTAAAGAAGCCTAAAATGATGCTAGGCTCCCATATGCTACTACTAAAATTGTTGACAAACTCCCTTCCTTAGCCTGGTTGGATGGTTCCCCTCTATATTCCACTAAAGCCAAGATTCTCTATGGTCTCCTTTCCAACTGTGATGAAATTTTTACCCACCTTAACAATAGGTGGAACCTAAACCTTGAGGCCAAAGAGTGGACCCAACACCTTTCCTCCTTATGGCACTACAAAGTTGAACCTAAAATCCAATGCTTTTTATGGTAGACCCTTCTTCACAAGCTTCCCCTCTCCCAACCTGATGGAACACCCTATATCTAAACTTCCTATTCTCAACTTGAAGACATCTCCTACCTATTTATTGATTGCTCTTTTTCTAGGGAGGTTTGGGACTAGTTTGATATTCCTATGGGAACTCATATTCACATCCTTCATGCTCTTTCTAGTCATGTTTTGGGTCTCTCTAAAATATTGAATTTCTTCTGGGCCATCATCTTTTATTATGTGCTTTGGTTTATTTGGTTAAGTAGGAATAATGACATAGTTAAAGGTAAACATCAAATTCTTACTGAATCTCTTTAGAGACTCATTAGGCATAAAATCCTTGTGCAGGTTAGCCTCATCTACAAAGTACATAAGAAGAATTTGTTGAAAGTCACCAATGCATGTACCAAGATCCTACTAGAGGGAGGAATTAGATATGAGGTGCAAGTGAAGGATAATGAATCTTTCAATGTTAATGTGACATTGAAAGAAATGATTGAACAAATTAGGATTAGAAAGGAAATTGAGAACATGAATGAGAAGATCAGAAGCTTAGCTCCTCTTTCAATCGTAAGGCCAAAATAGGTCAAGTCAAGGCTTAATTAAATTATTAATAGAATAGATGATAGCATCAGAGTCCCCAATACTATAGTGGTTTATGAGAACATAGGGGATTTTAATGCTAATAGACCCCTTTGTCTCATGATAAGTGTTATTTTGCATGCTCAAGGACTGCCAAGGAGGAACATTATGAGATCTCTTGTTTCTGTTATTAGAGATAGCATTGTTAGACTCATTTGGTTAGATGGTCCACTTTCTTGGGCATCATGGATAGAGGAGTAATTTAGAATGTTTTCATTTTGCCTATATTTTTTATGTTTTGATGTTTACTTGTTGATCTGAGTGAACCTAGATCGATGCACTTCTTTTTGTTTTAAGTTTTTTGTAAACTATATATTGTAAACTGGTTATGATGTAGTTGCTTTGTATCTTATCTTTAATAGAAAATAATAAAGAGGTTCAAAGCATAGATTTATGTCACCTTTCAGGCTATGTTTATAGATCTGGTCAGATTGAATCTATTTTGGCTGGACAAATTTTAGCTAAATCAACCTGGTGCTGAATAGATGCTTCACGATGTGTACATATCCATGGTGATCTAGCCAAAATCAGTTCAGCCAAGATGAATCTGACCAAACTAGCTTTGGTGAGAACTCCAAAAATTATAGAATTTGCAAAAAATGCAATCCATAGCTCATTTGAACAAAATGAGTTGCTAGGATTGTGGAGCGAGAGGGGTTTACATGAGTAATTTGGCTAGATTAGGTACATTAGTAATTTTTCACAATTATTTAATATGTTTCAAGTTTTATTTTATGTTTTCTTAGATAAAAATTTGGTTTGTAATATTTTAAAATTTTAAATAGTTAAAATAATTTTTATTATCATACATCTATATTTTTCAATAGTGTATTAATTTTTACAAAAGTATCTGTAATAATTTATTTTAAGATTGTGTAAAATTAGATAAGTTAGAAAAAATATTGAATTTTAGTAAACTTTAGACAATATTAGGAAACTTAGATAAATTGTAAAACATTATTTAGAGAAAATATAGAAATTTATAAAGAAAATTTATAAAATATAGAAAATATTAGAAAATTTTGAAAATATTGGAAAATTTTAGAAAATATTAGCAAGTTTAAAGAAAACATTAGAAAATATTTATTAAATATAGAAAATTATTTAGAGAGAATATTAGAAAATTTAGATATTTTTACTTTGTCTTTGTTAGAAAACATTAGAAAATGTTAGACAAAAGTTTAAAACTACTTTTTGAAATATTTGATAAAAACCAAAAAAATTAGAAAATACTACAAAACTTTATCTAGCATAAATAAAACTCTATCATTGAAGCAAATGAAATTGGTAATTGAAACCCTCAGATTGAACTAAATCAAACTCTACCTCTTACAATGAACTTAATTAAATTCTAACTGAAACCTTAACATTGAACCTAATAAATTATTTAGTTGAGTGGAACTTAACATTGAATGTTTCAGAGAAAAAGTGACAAATATTCTTGGTTCCTAGGAGTTGTCCTTGTTAGACAACTACTAGCCTTCCCCATTAGGATTCATGGCATGGCTTTACCACCTCCTGTGATGTCTAAGTCTAGTGGTTGTATCTAGCATTAATAGGTTGATCTTTTGGTGCAACATCAACTCTAGCTTGTAACAAGTGGTATCAAAGCTTGGTCATATGTTCAAATCTCCCCAGGTAATGCCGAGGGGTGAATTATTAGACTAACCGCCAACCTTCCCCTTCAAGATTCGTGACATGGCTTAACCACCTCTTTTGTTGTATAAGTCTAGTGGTTGTATCAGGCATTAACAAGTTGATCTTTTGGTGCAACAACTCTAGCTTGTAATAGTCCCTCCCTGACACTTATTTTGGCCTACTGCTTACCATAAAGGAAGTCCGCAACCAATATTGGAATGGATTGGTTGAACACTTTCAATAGAAGCTAGCAAACTGGAAGGGAAAAATTTTGAGTAATGATGGGAAACTCCAGCTTCTCTCTGCCTGTCTACAAGGTATCTTCAGATATTTTCTCTCTCATTTTTCAAAATCCCAAGTAGATTTAGAGATATTCTTGAGAAAATCCAACAGAATTTTTTATGGTCTAGTGCTTGAGAGAAGACCAGAATGAGCTTGGTAAGTTGGGAGAAAGTTTGTCTTTTGAAAGCTCTTGGAGGTTTGAACTTAGGAAGAATTGGCCACTTAAATAGGGCTCTCTTAACCAAAATTGCTTGGAATTTTGTGAACTATTAGGGAAGTTGGTGTAACTTAATATTGGCTAAATATCTCAGAGGTTTTTCTTCTCACCAATTCCCTTGGGCACAAACTCTCCCCCAGGGGTCTAAGATCTGGAACAATGTCGTTAATACCCGAAAGATAGAAAAGGGTGTCACCAAATTTTATGGAATGGTAATTCTATTCACTTCTAGAAGGAGCAATGGATTTATGATAACACCCCATGCAAACTAAGTTTTTGCCTTTGATGGAGGGATGTACTAGATTGTATGGCCCCGGGACCCAAAATTTTATCACCCCTCACTGATAATCATGGATTACCTTATAAAACTTTGAGCTCAGGGAGTTGGGCCTTGCTCATGAGCTATAGGACCTCCTACATAACTATGTGATTCCTTTCAACCCTATGGAAGACTCCTTAGTTTGGAAACTCACACCATTGGGGGAGTTCATAGTTAAATTTGCTTACCTCAGTGATCTGGGGGGGAAGTAGTACAAGCCGATTGGTACAAAGCTTGGCATCCTTGGATCCTACCTAAGATAAACTTCTTTTGGTAGATGATCTTGCATGGGTCAATTCTTACTATTGACAACCTCTAGTGTAGAGGGTGTTAATTTTCTAATTGCTACATTTTATGTCTCCATGAAGCTAAATTTGTTACTCATTATGCCATGGAGGTTTGGAGGGAGGTTCTTTATTTATGGGAGGCTCAATGGTCTATGGATAGAGATCTAAAACAATTTGTTCACTGGGATGACTTGACTGACCACCCAAACCTCAAAAAATTATTGTTGATTCTCCCCTCATATATTTCATGGAATATTTGGAAGGAGAGGAACAACAAGATTTTTAGGGACCAAGCCACTACCAGTTGGGGGGTAGCCCAACTAACTATTAGGCTTCTAAAAGAATGCAAAAAGTTCTAGTGATGGAAGCCCCCTTGAACCCCCCAGGTGAGCTTGATATGAAATGGGATTTAGCTTGGAATGTTGGCTCAATAGTGGCTCAATTTGACAATTCTAAAGTTTTGGCTAGAAAGAAGATGGTGTGACATCCCCCCTAACTCTAGGATCAAGCTAAACTTTGATGGTTCAGCTATGATAGGTAGAATTTTTGTGAGAGGCGTCCTTCATAATAGTATGTAAAATATGGTTGTTTCCTACACAGGTAACTATGGAGGGGGCTCTAACAATGAAGCTGAGGCACTGGTGTTACTTTGGGGGCTAAGAATTGCGAGACCTTAGGGTGTCAATAAGCTTGCAATTGAGGGAGACTCAATGTTAATAATTAAGGCTGCTAAGGGTGAAGGTAGAAGCAATTGGTCAATTAAAGTTATAATTGATGAAATTTGAAGGTTGACTGAAGATTTCCAAGAGATCCACATTACCCACATATATTGTGAAGGAAATGGCATGGCAGATGGGCTGGCTAAATTTGGCCACGATGTCATGCACCTTGTGTAATGGGATGATGTTAGATTGTTTCCATCATCAACTCAAGTTGTGATGGAAATGGAGAGTGACTTTATAAATACCATATAAATAATCAAAATAGGTGGTAGACCTTCTTTTCTCCACATGGGCATGTGAATAGGACATTTCATAAAAGGACTTTTTGGCACATTTATTTAATAATTTGCATTGTGGTTTTGCTTGCTGTGAACATTGATTATTGTTGTAAAAGGACATAGAGGGTGGATTTGGAAAGATGTATTGAATGATCTAGTAATGATCAAAATGACAGGTTAATGAATTCCCGTACAAAATACAACTGAAAATGACCCTTTACAGATGGAAAGAAAATGCTCACATGTACTATGAAGAGTAGTTTTTGTTTTTTTGGGAAACATTACGAACTTATGATGGTCATGCAATTCCTTTTCATTTTATTTGCTGAGGTTCTTCAATTTATATCCAACAACATTAGAATTTGCAACAAGGCTATGTTGTCTAAAGAATTAGTGGTTGATCTAGGTGACAATATGGGAAATATAAATCAAATTAAACCGATGGGTGTGGAAGATATCATTTGTAGAAGTAATATGATGATGGTTTACTTGTAGGAAGGTGGCCTATTATAGTATATTGAGGATATGGTGAAGCACAATGAGGTTATTTCAATGTAGTTCTTTTAGACTTGGAAGGATGGGAAGGTGAGTGTTAGTGTAATGAGTTTTGATATTTCAGAGGAAACCATCGCGAGGGCTGGTGAATTTTCTATGGAAGGAAAGAACTAGAGGAGGCAGACCAATGTCAATGAGGAAGCTAGCCTGCAAAAATTCTTCAAAGACAAGGAGGAACCATAGAGAATGCATGGAGGGCTTTCTCAAGCAGCCCTTCCTAAGCCCTAGGACATCATCAACTATGTTATCATGTGGTACATCACCTTAGAGGACCATTTTTAGGTATTATACTACTATCATTTCCCCATCCTAAATCATTTTAGGAATATGAACCACATTTCCTTCTCATTTCTATTATTGGATTCATTGGAGGATTGTATTTTTAAGGCTAGGAGGAAACATGAGGGAAAAACCTTCTACCTCATCCACTAGGGGTTGATGAATAAATTTTATATCCCACATCTTTCCCTAAATCCATTGCTTTTGGTTAACCCTCTTGTCACTTTCACCCACTAAGCCTCCCTTGACCCTGGCCCTAGCCCTAGCCACAAGAAGTTCAACAAAATCCCTACTCTAGATGTCAAAATTAACCCTAAGGTTAAAATAAGCCCGATAGAGTCAGATTCATACCCCAGAAAGGGTAAGCAAAGTGCTAGGAAGTCCAAAAAAATCTCCAAATGGAAAAATTTTAGTCTACCCCCTCCCCCCATGCATGATTCCAGCTTTGACTCCTTTGAAAGTGATGTTAAACCTACTAAAAAGAAGAGAATGCCTTAGGACAAAAAACCTACCCCCAGCCCTATAAGCCCCTCTAATGTATCTGACACCCTTGAGGCTACCCCAACTAGAAGTGGGGGGGAAGATATTACTTCCCCAAGGAAAGAAACCCCCAAATGTGTTGGGAAGAAAGGCAAGCATAGCCATAGAAAGGTGAGACTAGAAAGTGTGGAGAATTCTATGAGGGACCTAGTTGTCAACCAAACTACTTTTGGCCGGAGGTTCAAAAACTTGGTGGAGTTTTCCACCAAGGTCATGCACTTTGTGGGCACCACCCTCTATTTTCTATAGGTGAACAAAGAGGAGAAGGGCCTATGAAAAGTCACTAAGACTACTCAATCCATCTATGAGTTTTTGGCTAAGGATTGATTAAAGACCATCCTGGAAAAATTGGTTAAAGTGGATGGGGAGGATGCAGACAAGGATTTGTCTGAGAAGGATGATAGCCGTGGGGGTGGAAAAGGGTAGCTAGCCCTGAGTCTTTGGCTTATTTTTATTTTGTTTATGGTTATGCCTATGAACTTGGTACCCCACGGGGTCTTTATGTTTATGTCGATTAAGGGAACTCATAGCAACAATTTTTTAAGGGTTGCTATTTTATTTTACAGTCTATTATGTATATTAGTTTAAAGATTGATAGTACTATTAAGATGACTATGGATATATATTGTTTTTTGAAGTTTAAAGTTGGTATTAGTTAGTTGACTAGGAGGTTACTTCTAGCTGATTCATCAACCTTTTTGTACTTCAGAGTCAACCCCTCATCTTGTTGGCTGCTATCAATTACTTCAAAAAAATTGAATGTAATTAAACCACAACATTAAACCTAATTAAACTCTAAGTAAAACTGTCACATTGAACCAAATTAGACTCTAACTCTTATATTTAACTTTGAATCCAAATATATTCACCTAATTAATCTCTAATTCAAATGCTGAAACCCTCACCTCTCTCTAATTCCTAACTTCGTATCTATATATCTCTCTAATTCCTAACTATGTCACTTTATCTCTCTAACTTTCATAACCTCATCTCTCTCTCTCTCTCTCTCTCTCTCACACACACACACACACACACACACACACACACACACACACACACACACACACACACACACACACACACACACACACACACACACACACACTCCTAACCTTGTATCTCTAATCATGATAAGATTTTCAAGTATGACTAGGTTGACTATTATTTATTGATTAAATTAAAGTTTTTAAAAAAATAATGTGTATTCAAGTAGAATAATATATATTCAAGTATTATTGTTATCTAAATTTAATTTGTACCTAAATTACTGAAATCAAAATGTAATGTACTTATATTTTCTTTATATGTTGTATTGTAGGTTTTTTTTAGTAAGATTCATTTAGTGTGTTTAGTTTAAATTAGTTTTAAAAATAATGTGTGTGTGTGTGCACACGCATGTGCAGATCTCTATTATCAACTATCTTATTTTGTTTGTTTATATATTTCATCATTATGGCATTTGATGGTAGTGATTCTAAAGAGGCCAATGTACATGGTCATTCCTATAGTGGATCATCATGTAGACCCACTAATAGTGTCTAGGATAGGTAAACACTTTTCACTAAGATTCTTTAGCACTTATAGAGCACACTTGATGCTATTGATCAAAGTTTATGAGCTTCACCTACCCTAGAGCATAGGGATAAGACGACTACAATTAAATATGAGTTTATGAACATGATGCACACTATTTAGTGTTTTAACCCTTGGTATAGTTTGAGTTTTGACACATTTTATAGTGCTCTATTCCATAGTGTTAGTGGTGGTATGAGGTGGAGAAAGATAAATGAGCTGGTGTTAGTGGAGAATGTGAAGAGCATGTTCCCACATTATTAACCATTGAAAATGGTCAGAGGGTACTGTACTACAAGGTGTACTGATCCATTGGTGCATCCTTTCATATATCCTCATTGGTTGGCTACACATCACATGTGGGCCCTAAAGGATGAGTTCCCCTTCTATTTCTGTAAATAATTATTTTTATAATTTCATCTACATCATGTTGTTGATTACACCGATATCGCTAAATATGCTTGGTAGGGTCAAAGTAGGTTCTCAAATAAATTCACACACCCTGATGCTCTTGCACTCATTAATAAATGGACATTGATTGGTCCAAACTTTTTGGTGATGCCAAAATATTTGGAATTAGCTGTAGCTAGAGATAGAGTGGCAGATCATACATGTAGAGATGTGTATGAGAGGATCACCACTATTGTGACCTAGGTACATGAGATATCTACTGATTAAGTGCAAAGATACATGATACACATGATCTACATCTACAGGTGGTCACGATGGTGCATCATCTTTAGTTGATGATATGTATCATGAGGTTGATATCCCATATTTAGTAGACATCTCCATGGAGTCGTAACTAGACTGTTTGAGGGCTATGAGTACATGTTTGTCTACTAATTTTCTTTTAGCCCATCAAGCTATTCAATTGTTAACTAGACAAGATCTTAGTGCATTGTCATCATATGTGATTGGTATCATCAGTGGTAGATTAGAGGCATAGGGTGGTTAGGTGTAGGAGGACATACATGTTACAACCACAACTCCACCAGAGACCACAATTGAGGAGGATGCAACCCCCCTACCAAGACAAGTTCTTACCCACCACAATGATCATTTCTTATATATATTCTCACAAATCCTATGCTTGACAGCCCAGATATGACCTTTAGTGATACTAACTTGAGCGACATAGGTAGACATATATTTGCAACAATGATGTCATATGGGGACTTGTAGACACCTACCCATCATGTGCAACAGGAGACACATGTAAAACTTCACAAACATGCCTTTCTTTAATTTTTCTATAGATCTTCTATTTTTTTCAAATATAATATTATTCAATTTAGTAAATTAGAAGTTGTGGCATATTTGTTTATGCTTTTGCATATCGGCTGCATCTATAACTCGTGAGGGTGGAGATTGAGAGATTCCTATCGACCCCTGTCATCTTGAATCATAGGAAAATTTGATTATGTATATGTTAGTATTTATTGAATATAGACACATGTTCATGATACATTTATTCTTATATTGCATATAGGGTTCAAGATCTTGTGTTAGTCAATCACATCGTGGAGCATGGCAAGATCATGTTTGATATTTATAAATGTCATATACGTGATTTTGGTTCATATTTTTTATATGTTTGATATTCATTTATGATGAGATCGTTTAGATTTAGAGCTATGGGACATTTTACATTTATAATACTGCTATTGACATATTTCATATTTGCATAAGTTATCTAGCCATTTACATTTATAGTATACATATTTGATATTTTCATGAGTTATCTAGCCATTTACATTTATATTTGACATATTTGATATTTGCATGAGTAATGTGACTAGGTTTATAATTATTTGATATATTTGATATTTATATTTATAGTTGACATATTTTATATTTGCATACAAGTTTTTGAAATGTATAGAATATTCTTACATCAATGTGGATGTAATACATGGTTTTGAAATCTCTATACAATATTTTTTAGATAATTGTTAATGTGTAACAAATTTACATGTTCTATAAATTTATGATATGTTTTAGATAAATGTACATGTGTGTTGTAAATGTGTATAGAATTTTTTTTAGATATATTTACATGTGTTAAATTTATTATTAAGTAATGTTCTAAATTTACATATATAAACACACACATATTTATAGGTAGATGTATACATAAGTTTGAAATGTTCATATGAATCATAAACCTATCTATTAGTGTACACATAAGAAATGCACACATACGTATACATGACACATAAGAATTATGCACCTACATATAACTATTTCATCTAAAAAAATTAAAACAATATATTTACAATTATACACTTAAAGCAATGTTAAAAAAAAGTAACATGTATATATTTTGAGTAAACACATAAAGAATGTTAAAAAAGAAGAAGAAACATTTATATATATTGAATAAGTAATGAGATGAACATATACAGAACTTGTACATGTGTATGTCAAAGTACTATAGATATATAAAGTAATGAAATATAACTACTTCTTCTTAACATAAGCTCATGAGACATATGGTTAGGATCCTCTCTATCTTTAATAATGTCCAACAACTTTTCATGCTCCTCAATATCTAACCTCCACTTTGGTTTACTAAGTCCTTTTTTTGGCACAATGTCAAACTGAATCTTTGTGGCTAAAACCAAGTGGATGTAATGCAAAACTTATTGTCTAGACATGTATTCAACAAATTGAACACCATTGTGGTCAATTTTTGTTTGCTGATAATAGGTGCCTACCAAATAAGATTTACTTCATTGAGCATTCTTAATAATATAGAAAGTAAATAAATAAATATTTACAATTATTCTCTCTCTCTCTCTCTAATTAGTTGTATAGATCTCATAAGGGGATAATCTATACCTTCTATAACAACTGGACTAGTTGGATATGATTGGTTATCATCATCTATAGTTGGTTCAGTCACCTTGAATTTTTCTTGTGTGCATCTAAGTAGATAATAATCTACACCTTCCACATTTTTAGGATCCACATATATAACAAAGATGTCACCTACAAATATACAAAATAATGGAAATTGTAAATAAATAAATATGAAGACAATTAAATATAAAAATGAAGTTTATGCTTGTAAAAACTCACCTGGAACAACTAATTCAAAAACTTGCTCATAATCAGCTGAATACATAGGATTGTAAATGTCTATGTCATTTTCATCTTCTTCATAAGGATGACTTCTTATTATTTTTTTCCACTTCCATTCTAAGACAAACCCATTCATAATATTCTCACATTGACCCATTGCATTATTTTGAATGTAGACATCACAAAAATATGAATTTTCTCTTACATGAATTACTAGAGATTTTTGTTGGTTGGTAGTCATTAGTTGATGCAATCTTATAATTCCAACAATTGGTTGACAATTGTAAGGATTTGATTGATCAATATCTATTAAAAAAAATCAATTTTTAAGTTTTTATGCAAATAATCTTACTTTTAATTCAAAATATAAAAGTAATCATATCAAAGCAAAATGGAAAGCTTACCTTTCACTTCCCAAATTAAGGTGTTTATTATATGTTGTGTCTCAAGGATAAAAATGAGATATGCACCATTCAACAACTTGATTTTCTTTGTCTATCTTTCCACATGTATAGGAAATAAAATTGTACAAATTTTAACAAAATATAAACAAATTATCTAGTAGATGCTCATATACATCAAATTTGATTAGTTCATATCAATATTATACCTAAAAGTTCATGTTGGCAAAGTGTATGCTTTACACATCCTCATGCTCCATCATGTTCTCCTTTTCCATGACCACTTTTAAAGAAGTTCCAAAGAAACTTAACATTCTATCTTGTATGTTGTGTTGTAAGCCAATTCAATGCTTTTGTAGACTTAAATTTACCTACAAATTTTTTTAAAACAAATTTATGAGTAACCAAACTTATACATACATAATTGTTAATTAACTATGCACATGAAATTTTAAAGTTTAACTTTCAAATATGTAATGTACTAGCATAACCATCAGACCAAATCCATTGTTCTAAAGTATTTAGCCCATGATTCACAAGATCATCAAAGAAAATTCCAAAATAATGAGCTACATAGCTCCTATCATGAACTCTATCATCACTGAGATAAAATAGACCTCCTTGATGATAATGCATTCATCTAGATCAATACTTTCTACCCCATCCACATCAAATTGTGCATGTCTATAGGAAACTTGTACACAATTTGTAACTTGATCCGAGTGATAATATTTTTAGATTGAGGGGAAAAAGAATAGTTTTTAGAGAATTCTACAATTGATAGAATACATCTAGGTGAGAAATAATTTTTTGAATCTCAAAATTGTTTCATTTTCCATCTTGTACCATGACTATGCTAGATGTGTGGATAAATCATAGTCTTGAATTTATCCATAAACTCACCATATGTAAAATCGCTCTTCTTCAATGCTATTTTTAAAAATTCTTCTCCATTATTTGTTCGATATATCTCATACTCAAATCTATTCCATGCAACTGGTGTTGAAACATCAATATTGTCCATTTCATATGGAAATTTCTGCAACTCTCCACAATTGGTACATGCATTATTTATTTATGCATTGTACATTGAATTCATCCAACTCTTTAGAAATATCACATAACATAGACTTGAAAGACTATATTATGCTTCTAGGAGTTATCACATTTAGCTTAAGTGTTGGCACAACTTTTCTAAAAGATTGTAAATAAAGATGAAACTCAACATGATTTTGACAACAACAAGTTTCATGTACCTTATTTATGCATACAAAACATGGATGCAACCTCTCAAAAATTCTCTTGCAGATTTTTACATTTAAAAATTATTTTTTGAAAGCTTCAAATAATTCACTTTGTGTTGTGTCTACAAAGTGTTTTAGATGTACAATTTTCATACCCGTCTCTTCATCTTTCATCTATATAGTGTCTCTTCTATTGGAAGACACACATCAATGGCTAGTCCAATATTCAAAAACCTATCTTCTAACATCTTCATAAACTCTATCTTTTTGAGGAAGTCAATAAATATTAACCTAGTTCTTTTCAATGTTCTCATCTAGCGAATTTCTCGTTTTTATCTATCTTTGAATAGTTCTTCTAGATAGATTGAGCAATTCAGAAGTTGATCAAACTTGTTTCTTCTGTGACAAGCCCTTTTTGGTAATCATAGTCATCAATGCTCTTCATGCAACACTTAAATTAACTACTTGACTTTTGTTATCACTAACATTTAATGCATCTGTCAAATTTTGAAATATTGTTTTCTTGCCATTACCTCCAAAGATTTTCTTATTGTTCACACCTAGCAACTCTAGAATAGGACTAATTTCTCTTTTCCTAAATAATCTAGCAAATAATTGTGCTTTACCAATAATAGATTTATTTTCAAAAATTGTTCCCACATATTTTTCAGATGTAGCTTAATTGTACTTTTAGGCATCATGTGTTAAGATGATTCAATTTCTCTAAAAAGAGATTCTTCATCCATCTCCATCGAATTTGCCAACCCTAAAGCATATTTTTCAAATTTTCAACTACTTTTTGGAACTTCAACATGATCTTCTTCAACTTCAATCAATGGATCTTTAATTGGTGGCTCTATATTACATTTTGTCCATCCTTTCTTCTAGTTATCTCTTACTCGATCATATCTTTTTTCTCTTTTTGCTTTATTCCCCATTGTACAAAAATCTAAATAGAGAGCTTCAAATCACTTGCATTGAAAATTACAAAAAATACTATTTTAATTTTTTTAACTTTTTTTGATGTTAGCCTTTTCCTTTGTAGAAGGGTGACGCACGTTTGTACTTTTACCTAGGAAAAAGAATGAATGATGTAGATCTCCTTTCTATATGTCCATCTCCTTTGCTTCCTATAGAGAAATTAACTAGATCTATGGAAGGAAGTTCTCCAATACTTGAGGAATAGAATGCTTTCTTGCTTGGACTTCTTGAATAATCATAGATTTCTTGATTACAACTTATGAATTGTGGATGTGATTGTGAAGTTTTATGGTGTGAAAATAAAACAAATAAACTTCCTTTTATAGTGGTTTTAGTGTTAAGTTTTAAGAAGCCAACTTCTCAAAGATGGAAATGGATTTTGTTTTTCATTAGCCTAAAAACCCTTTAAAATGTGGGCCTTGGGGTATAGGTCCCTACTAGGAAACCTATACTGGTTTCTCTGGCATGACCTATACCTTGTAGTGTTGACTTTGAGGTTAAAGGTGCAAGGTTTGAGGACTATTAAAATTTTTATTTAAAGATGAATATATAAGAAAGAAAATAAAGTAGAAAGAGGCGAGAGCCTACAACACAATGGTAAATTATGAGCCTCTTATCTTGGAGGTCTTGGGTTTGAGTCTACTTGAACTTAATAAATAATAATAATAATCTATCACAACACAACAATAATTAATTTTGGCTTTGATCTCTTACCAATAAATAAAAATCAAGTGTAAAGATTAAATAGAGCCAAGGGAGAAGTGAACAAGGCCAATGGATTTATATATAAATGGGAAATTTTTCATATGAGTTAGAACCAACATATTGTTTGAGCAATAATGAAGGAGAAGAGAGGATTTTAATTTCAATAATGTATGGAATTAAGTGAAATAAAAGACCTTAATGTAAGAGGCCACACTAAGGAGAGATATAGTGGTGTAAAAAAGGCATAAAGAAAGTAGTTATTTTTTAATAGTATAAAAATTTATAATTGTATATGTGAAAACGTGGCCTATGCTAACACACACACTACAACATGGTCCTTATTTTTGGATTCATCCTAGAATGAACATTGGATTGTTCATCCGAAAATCAGCCTGCAAGGCGACCTATTGCCTTCTATCTAAGGGGATTTTTCTTGTTAGATATCCTTAGATTTGAGGTGTTAAAAAACTAGACCCTCTAAGAATGAACGATTTAAGAAATGAAATTAATCTATATGATTGTGCAGATTAATCTAGAATGAGAAATGCATTCTAATCTAGGAACAATTGAAACAAGACTAGATTAACCTATGCATATTAAGCTAAATAAATTTAAAATAAGAATGCAAGATGTATACAAAAATGTGAGCAAATGTGAATATGAATTTCAATAGAGATTCGATGCAAATTCTAATTCTTCTTCTAAAAATGAAGAGATGAGGGTCTCTTAAATAGACTTTCCTGGAATCCATCAATGGTTGAGATTGATTTCAATCAATGGTCAGGATTGAAGATGAAGTTCAGTCATAAATGAAGATTCCCAAATTAAAGGGAGTTAACTAACTTAGATCTGAGTGTAAGAGTCAGTCAACTCAGATAGACTTTAGTGTCAGAGTAAGTGATCTGAGTCATTTCCAATTTGATCAGTAGTGAACTAGGAATTCTCCTTTTTTGAACTGAAGAGAGATTTTGGAGGGACATTTAATTTAATAAAATGAGATATGCTCTCATAAATATATTTTCTTATTAATTAAATAATTCTATTTAATTAATTAGAGACACTTTTCTTATTTAATTAAATAAATTCATTTAATTAATTAGGAATGACTTCCCATTTAATTAAATAATTTTGTTTAATTAATTAAAAATAGGCGTATTTATTAAATTAAATAAATTTAATTCCATAGTACATTAGCCTTAGGAGATAATTTAATTTAATTAAAGTATAAATACTTAATAATTAAATTAAATCTTAATCAATAGGTTTAATGTGACTAATGTAAGTCAATACTATAGGAATTAAATAAAGAGTCTGATTAATGCAGACTTAGGTTTTTTGCATTTGACAATTAAGTCAAGTAGCGAGTAGCAGAATAAGAATTGCCTAGTGACATAGGACTTTAAAATCGATCAGAAATATACCAAAATTGGTGATCATGGCAATAAGCCAATTTTGGGGTATTACATTTTTCCCCTCTTTGAATGAATGTGCGAACAACACATTCAATTCAAAGAAAATCAGAAAGCATGATGCAAAGATGAGATTGGTTTCGAAGTTGATGATATGAAGACCAATTGATAAGCTTTTAAGGACTATCTCTAGAATAGAGGTTAATCCCAAGGAATCCAAATAGAATGCCTAGATACCTAAAATTGATAAGCATTTAAAAATTTTCTTCAGAATGAAGTTTGACCTTTAAGGATCTAGATAGAACACCTAGATACCTGAGATTGATAAGCATTTAGAAGATTATCTCCAGAATAGAGCTCAACCTTCAAGGATCCAGATAGAACACCTAGATACATGAGATTGATAGCATTTAGAAGATTATCTCTAGAATGGAGATTAAACTTCAAGGATCTAGATAGAACACCTAGATACCTGAGATTGATAGCATTTAGAAGATTATCTCCAGAACGAAGCTTAACCTTCAAGGATGCAGATAGAACACCTAGATACCCGAGATTGATAACATTTAGAAGATTATCTCCAGAACGAAGCTTAACCTTCAAGGATCTAGATAGAACACCTAGATACCCGAGATTGATAGCATTTAGAAGATTATCTCCAAAATGGAGCTTAACCTTCAAGGATCCAGATAGAACACCTAGATACCTGAGATTGATAGAATTTAGAAGATCATCTCTAGAACAGAGTGTAACCTTCAAGGATCCAGATAGAACACCTAGATACCTGAGATTGATAGCATCTAGAAGATTATCTCTAGAACAGAGCTTAACCTTCAAGGATCTAGATAGAACAACTAGATACCTGAGATTGATAAGATCCAATTATGAGTCTTAGAATCATCCCCAAAACAAGGCCTAATTTTTAGAAGTCAGGGTTTAGACTGTCCCAATACCTGTCCATCGAACTGAAACCAAAAATTTTATAAGATGTGATCAAATGATCAAAAGATGAAACAAATGAAAATGATGCCAAAAAGAGGGGGACAAGATGCCCCGAGTGATGAGATGCCCCAAGTGATGAGGACATAATATGAGAACTAGATGCCCCAAGCAATGAGATTTAGATTGAGTTACATTTAGTTCAATGATGTAATCATTCTGCCCCCTCGAGAGTGAAATCGAAAGATGACACACCAAAAATATGATGTAGGCAGCATAAAGATATATTGGAGAAATTTAAGATTCAATAGAATATGGAAGAGATCAGGATGATCAAAAGATGATTCAGAGTCAATGTAGCATGCTTCTGAGGTCCAAAAGATGAAGTTTGACCATTAGTTGACTAGAATTAAGCAAAGTGGCTTGAGTTGAAGATTTTTGAAATGAATTTTGCAAATATGAAGAATTGAGAATTGAAAGGATTTTAGGAATCCCAAGATATCAGATAATTTCAGACTGCACAAGCATTTTATCGTCTCGGTCCCCAATATTTTAAAATGTGTTTTTGAAGCATTTAGGTATGTCAAATTTTGAATTTGATCCCAAAAATGGATCCAGAATGGTCCAATTAGCCAGGGGGGTGATTTTCGCACAAACCCAAGCACATTCAAAAATTAGGTCCACCCTTATATAAAGGTCCAAGGTGTCATTTTCAATCTCATTTGTGCTTTTGTCTTCTAGTGATTTTGAGCTCTGAGAGAGACATGGTAGTGAACATGAGATACCATCGTTTTGAGCACTCCAGATGACACAGTCGGCCAACAGACTACGGACCACTGGTGAGTCATCAATTTCCCATCTTCATACTTTTGCTTTCATGCATTTCTAGGTTATTTATTGCATTTATCAACATGTTTTTAGGGGGTCCAATTGGTCTTCATGCGAGACCTATCGTCTTTCATGTGAAGATCTTATTTCTTTGTGTGAAGAAACAGGGTGTGCTATTTCTTCACATGTGACGTGAGGATCTTTGCCTAGGAGGCATTTATCTCTCATGTGAAGAATGAGTTTCTTCGCACAAAGGGAATTCATTTTTCATGTGCAAAGATATTTTCTCATGTGATGACGTAATTCTTCAAGTGAGATTTTGAGATCTTTGCGTGAGACTTGGAGAATTTCATGCAATATTTCACGGTTACATGCGAGATTTCACAAACTTTGCGCGAAATCCCGTGACAGTCATGCTTAAGAGTTTCAATTTCGTGCTGAAAAATTACATTTAGTTTGTTTTGATGTATCATTTCAACTTGATACTGATTATTTTGTTTGTCATTTTTTGTTGTGCATGCAGGAGGTCTTTGGTGATGTTGCATTCAGATCGCACTACCCACCATATGGAGAGTTATTGCGGAGTCTCGATGTTGTTGATTGAGCACACATTGTTTGATTGGGTTTGTCTTCACTATGCTGGATTCCATCCATGATGGTGAATCATAGCTTACTGATAGCTTTGGTGGAGTGTTTCCATTCAGAGATGAACACTTTTAATGGCACTCGAGTCATTTATGGTATAGTGCCTATAGCAGGTACAGAGGCACTATCCATTGTGTTTGGGAGAGAGCTACCGAGGGGCAGGGCCATCAGCTGGGATAAGCTGATGCACACCTATGGACCGACGCATAGGCTTGCATCTGTGCTGGCTATATTTTTGAGCTATTTCTTATGTCCTGATAGAGGACATCATGGTTTGGAGTGCAGGTGGGGAGCCATGCTTCGCAGGATGTTGAAGGCACTTGAGATCTTTGGGTGGGGTCAGTGCATGTTGGCCCATCTTTTCCATGAGATGCATGAGGTTGTCTTCCATGAGAAGAAGATGATGACACTGGAGTGTATGTCTTATAGGTATGGGCATGGGAGAAACTTCCCGTATGCAGGCGCATTTTTTAGGATGCTAGAGAGCCCGTGGAGCCCTATATATGCAGATATCAAGGGCACATTACCCAGGTCCACTTGGGTAAGAGTGAGCACTGGAGGATACATCTTGATGACCTGGTGTCCATTGTATGATGACCCTGGTGAGAGACAGAGGACTGGGATGATGCCCCAAGAGAGTTACCATGGATGTTTAGTTCTCAACCTCTGGCGGGCAGGACTACATCAGTCATAGAGAGATTTGTGATCTCATGAGTGTGGCGGCAGTATGGCCGACCACAGGACATTTCTGCTGAGTACTGTGCCTATACTAGGTTGCAGAAGGATGTTGAGTGGGGATGGCCACTACGGATGGATCCAGGGCGATCCATGATAAATATTCGTAGCTTAGCTGCAATTCAGTGGGACTACCTACTAGAGGTAGTAGATGCAGGGATGACACCTGTGTATCAGGCATTTTTGATCTGCCATCCATTCTCACAATTTACAGATCCACTGGGGATGGTAGGGTAGGCATAGAGGCAGGTGCCCTAGCAGTAGTAGGCACAAATACAACTACCAGGTTAGCTATAACAATAATCATGGGTCCGACATCAGGTACAACAGATGTAGATTCCCCCACGTCAGATGGGATCAGACCTAGGTGTTGGGGGCAGTGGGATAGGACACAGTCAGTGGCAGAGACAAAGGATAGAGGAGTAGGCCCCTCAGTAGGAGGCTTCATAGTAGCAGGTGCCACTATAACAAGAGGTGCCACCACAGTGGTAGGCACTGGAGATGTTGGATGAGGATATGTTGGATCAGCTGGCAGGCGGGGTGTAGGACATGGTACAATGGTACTGAGAGTAGATTTGTCAGGCCTCCTGGTAGTTGGGGGATCTACAGATCTCAGTGGCAGTCCAAGATGTGCAGCTGGTGGTGAGACGGCAAGAGATAGATCGATGGAGAGAGCACATGGAGACTGGTGAGCAGAGATTGGAGTTGGCATAGGATGAGATCCACTTTCAGTCAGCTCAGTCCACCTACTATTATGCTACATATACGAGTGTAGTACCA
Source organism: Cupressus sempervirens (assembly GCA_028749045.1). NCBI lineage: Eukaryota > Viridiplantae > Streptophyta > Pinopsida > Cupressales > Cupressaceae > Cupressus > Cupressus sempervirens. The sequence goes on from CM053791.1 coordinate 512,301,023, forward strand.
GATGAGACATTATAGGTTCAAAAATTTTCTGAGTACGTGTGAGAGTCTGGAGTCGTACGACCTCTTGCCAGACTAGATATGCCACCGCCACCTTTGCCACCTACTGCTCCTGCTCCTCTTGGAGGCAAGGGTATGGGATAGAGTTAGATGCTCTATGCCTAACTATGATTTTGATCTCTGGCTATGTATCGACTGGTGTGCCAGCACCACATGTATCATTTTTGATCGATTGCATTCGAGTAGTGCCCATTTTTTGTACTGATCCATTCTTTTGATATATATATATATATATATATATATATATATATATATATATATATATATATATATATATATATATATATATATATATATGAGATCTTGAGCCAAGTATCCCTATGTACATGTCATTGTCTATTTTGCTTTACTTTGATGTACATGAGATGTCAATTTGTACTTTGATATGAGTGCAATGATGTGTGAGTTTGATTATGATGCCTATGTATTGTGATGTGGTATGATGTGATGTGATTATGAGCATGTAGAGTAGATATTATGAGTATATGGATGCAATGCATATGAAAATGGACTGACATCTCATGTAGTGTTGCATGTTTTTGCTTGATAGTAATAGGGATTTCATTGAGGAGCATGAATCAATGAACCAAATGCTTGTGCAGCCATGAAAAAACCTGACATGTTTGAAGATGCCCCCAATCCTTCATCACACAGGGGAGAAATAGAATGACCATCAAATTGCGTGCTTATGCAAATGAAGTATGTAATGCAAGACTATGTTAAATGCAACCCTAGGTCTGGTTACCAAGCCTTGATATTTAATCATCATCGAATATAGAACAAAGCTTGTAGGTCATATAATTCCCATTGCCATTGCAATCATGGAAATATGAATATAACATACGTTATTAGTTTGTCAGGATTAAATGTAAGCATTCGAGGTACAAGAAGCTAGAATGACTAGAACATTTGTCCCTTTTAATGTAGCAAGTTAACATAAGTATCAAAGCATAAATGCTAGGATGACCTAAATGTTGCTTGCATACAAACACGCCAGACACACAGGAGATCTATCTTATGCTCAGTATTCAGTATTTATTCTATCCGCAATGACCCTTATGTTCATAACCTAAGAAGTGTGCTAGATATACTCGCAGTGACCCGTATGTTCACTTAAGAGGATGAGTATCAGTATATATTGTAGCATGAAGAGTTCACTCCAACAAATAAGGAGAAGAACTAACATTATTGATGTATTCATATATAAAAGGAGTCGAAGAACACACAGCCATCCAATATGAGATGGAGGCTCTTATAGTGGACACCCCTCTTATAAGAATATGTCAACTAATTGGAACTAAACCACAAATAGAAAGCAAAGAAAAGATCATGCCCCTAGTCATTACTTCTCTAGTTGAAGATGAAATTATCGAGTTGCTCAAGGAGATATGATAAAGCAAAACAAAGAAAACAAAGAAAATTCTCAGCATATCCAAACAAGTATGTCTTTTTTTTTAATTCAATGTTTTCGAGATTGATGTCAGGTATCAATGTCCAGAACATGTTTGAAAGAAATCTCTTTAGTAGGATGACAATAGTAGGTAGACACAGTCAGAATGACTGGTGATTGAGGTCAAAGAGGAAATTTCATGATGAAGAACCTAAAGAGGACTAAGCGATAGTAGATAGACACAGCCAGGACGACTAGTGACTGACACAAGAGAGATCTTCCATAAAGGAATCTGGAGACGTGACCCAAGCAATAGTAGGAAAACATAGGTGAAACATTTGGTGACTGTTGCGAAAGAGATTCTATGAGGAGAATCTTGAAGAGAGTGACACTAGCGACAGTAGGTAGACATAGTTAGAACAGCTAGTGACTATCACAAAAGAGATTTTATGAGGAGAATCTTGAAAAGAGTGACACTAGCAATAGTAGGCAAACATAGTGAGGACCACTGGTGACTGTCGCAAAAGAGATTCTATGAGGAGAATCTCGAAAAGAGTGACACTGGTGATAATAGGCAGATGCAACTAGAACAACTTGTGACTATCGCAAAGGAGATTCTATGAAGAGAATCTTGAAAAGAGTAATATTGGCGACAATATGTAGATGCAGTGAGGACCATCGATGATTGTCGCGAAGGATATTCTATGAGGAGAAACTCAGAAAGAGTGACACTAAGGGGGAACGCCCCTGAGCTATGAGAAGACTCAATCCATGGATACATGAGCAGAAAGTAGTAAAAGTAGAAAAGTGAGAGCATGAAAGTGGCTGTATAGAATAGCCAAAAGATGCACTACAGGATGGAGCGTTGGGAACAAGAGGCGCCTATTTACTAGGTTTTCACCTTGTTGGCAAGATTTTCCTTTTTTTGCTACCATGATGCCTATTTGTAGGTTTTCACCAATGACACTTTTCTTGTTTTCCAAGTTTTTTTTGTATTTTTTGTATTTTTTATTTTATTTTTGGTGTTACCAAGGTGCCTATTGCTAGGTTTTCACCAAGGTAACAATTTTTTCAGGACTTTTTCTAATTTTTAGATTTTTTTCAAGACATTTAGATATGTACAAAGAGCTTACTGATACCAAATTAATTGTAAAACTGCTTTAGGTGGAGAGTGTTGATAGGTTCTTTAAGCACTTCTCCTTTGATTGTGGAAAGCTGATAAGCACTAGATCCATATACTGCAATGATGATGTACGGATTGAGCCAGTTTGGTTCAAACTTTCCCTTTTGTACTTGTTTTTGTTGATTCTTGGGGTTCTCTCTCAGGACGAGATCACCCTGCTAGAAGTCATGTGGTTTGGCCCTTTGATTGTAGCTTCTGGCCATTCTTTGTTGATATGCTCTCAGATGATCACATGCCACTTGTCGACGTTCATCTAGTAACACAAGCTCTTGAAGTTGAGCTATCCTATAGTCATCATCAGTGATAAGGCCCTTCATAGAGATTCTCAAGGTAGGAATCTCAACCTCTATTGGAAGCATAACATTCACTCCATACACCAAAGCAAAGTGAGTCATGCCCATTGGAATTTTGATGCTTGTCCTATATGCCCACAAGGTTGGGTTGATCTAGAGATGCTAGTCTCTCCCTGACTTACTGACTATGCGATGAAGAATTTTGAGGATCGCCTTATTGGATGCCTCAGCTTGGCCATTACCTTGGGGGTAATAAATGGAAGACCAATCTTGTGTAATCTTGAATTTCTTACACAGTTCCTTGAGGTCTTTATTCTTGAATTGTCCACCATTGTTAGTAATGATTGAGGATGGTATACCATATTAGTAGATGATGTAGTTTGTAATGAAAAGTGCTACAGTTTTTCCATCAACAACTATGAGAGGTACTGGCTATACTCACTTCGTGAAATAATCTGTAGCCATGATAATGAACTTATGTCCATTAGAGGAGGTTGGGTGGATCTGTCCCATCAAGTCAAAGGCCCATTGTTGAAATGGCCATGTTTTAGTAGAGAGAATCAGCTCTTTGGCTAGAGCATGGATGAGATTCCCATGTAACTGACACTTCTTGCAGGACCTAGGATACTTGATAGCTTCTTGCTCCATTTTGGGCCAGTAGTAACCAGCACGAAGGAGTTTGCGAGCTAGTGTCAAGCCACTGGAATGAGATCCACAAATTCCCTCATGAACATCGATTAGTGCATGTTTGAACTCTTCGAGTTCTAAAAACCTAAGGAGTGTTCCATCAAGACCTCTCCTATACAAATCGTCATCAATAATGACATAATGTGAAGCATTATGAATTAGGTAACGTTTCTCATTCTAGGTTAGACCTTCCAAAATGGTTTGATTACAAAGGTAGGAATAAATGTGATGGTAGTGAGATGATTCTTGTCCTATAATAGAATAGATCATCTTAGAATCAAGGGTGTCATAGGCTGGGTAGTGTAATGCTTCCACCAAGAACTCATGTTGGAGATCATTTTCAGGCATTTGTAGTAGAGAGGCCAGGGTGGCCATGGCATCAACTACTTTATTATCTGCTCGAGAAACTTGCTGAAAAGTGATGTGTGCAAAATACTTATTTAAGTCATCAACCATGTGCTTGTAAGGAATTAATTTCTCATCCTTTGTTTGGTACACATCATTAACCTGGTTGACAACAAGTTGAGAGTCACCAAAGATATCTAACTGATCCACTCTCCATTCAGCTGCAATTTTCATGTTATTGATCAAAGCCTCATATTCAGCAATGTTGTTTGTACAAGGAAACAAAATCTTGTACGCTTTGGGTAGTGAGTATCTCTGTGGTGTAATAAAGAGTAATCCAACAACTGATCCCTATTGTGTGAAAGACCCATCGAAGAACATAACCCATGTGTGGTGCGTAAGTGTTAGAATTGACTCATCTAGGAAATCAATGTTCATTGGTAGAAGAATTTGTATGGTTTCCTCGGCTAGCTGGTCTAAAAATGCCTGTCCCTTAATAGCCTTGTGTTCAATGTATTGGATGTCAAACTCACTAAGTATCATAAACCATTTAGCCAATCTTCCTATGAGATCTGACTTACTGAGAAAGTACTTTAGTGGGTCTATTTTAGCCACAAGCCGTGTAGTGTGGGCAAGCATGTAGTGTCTCAACTTCTGGGAAGCAAAGACAACTGCCAAACAAGCTTTCTCAATAATTCTATAGTTCTTCTCATAAGAGACCAATGTTAGACTCAAGTAGTAAATAGCTCTTTCTTTGTTGTCCTTATCTTCTTGAGCCAACAGAATGCCCAGAGATGTTTTAGTGGCTGAAATGTATAAAAGCAAAGGCTTTCCATGAATAGGAGGCATTAGGATGGGTGGATTGACAAGATATTGTTTGATCTGTGTTAAGCTTTGCTCACAATCCTAGCCCTAATTGAATTTCACGCCCTTATGTAAGGTCTTTGTGAAGGGTTGTGATCTATTCGCCGATTGTGAAATAAACCTGCAAATAGATTGAAGCCTTCCCTGTAGCCCTCTCATCTGACTGATGTTACGAGGTGGTGGCATGTCCGTTATTTCTTGTACTTTCTCTGGGTCTACTTCAATTCCTTTTGCAGAAACAATGTATCCCAGCAACTTCCCTGATGTGACACCAAATGCACATTTCTTAGGATTGAGCCGAAGACTGAACTTTTCCATACGATCTAAGATGGGACCCAAATCTTGTAGATGAGTATTGCATTTAGCACTTTTGACCAAGGTATCATCAATGTAGTCCTCCATGGTTCTATGCATCATTTCATGGAAAATTGTAGTAACAACTTGCTGATACGTAATACCAGCATTTTTCAAACCAAATGGCATCACATTCCAACAAAAGGTTCCCCACACACATGTGAAAGCCATTTTCTCCTGGTCTTTGGTTGCAATTTTTATTTGATTGTATCCAGAAAAACCATCCATAAGTGAATACATCTCATAGCCAGCCATCATATCCATGATCATATCAATATTAGAGAGCAGAAAGTCATCTTTAGGACATGACAAGTTAAGATCACGGAAGTCCGTACAAACCCTGATAGATTTATCATGCTTGGAAATTGGAACAATATTGGATATCCATTCAACATAATCAATTGGACGGATGAAACCAACCTTTAGGAGTTTCTCCAATTCTGCTTTGACGAGCAATGCAATGTGAGGGTGCATTTTTCAAAGCTTCTATTTAATTGGTTTGATGCCTGGTGCTATGGACAAATGATGCATGATAAGATCAGGATCCAATCCTGGCATGTCAGAGTATGTCTAGGAAAAATTTATTTTCTTTTCCTTGAAAAAGGCAATGAATTGTTCCTTCTCTTCAGTTGACAGTGACTGTGCTAGATGTATCATATGAGGATGTTCTTCTGTGCCTAGGTTAATTGGCTGCGTCAGCTTTATCAAAACTAATGATCTCTGCTAAAAGGGACTGGGAAGGACATCAAATAACTCATTTGTGGGTGCCTCAAAGAGGTTTTCACCCTTGGATACATCTTTTGTTTTTACTTTTTTGGGTTCTGACATTGCCACAATGTGGTTTTCACCATCAGACCTTTTGCATTTTTTCCTTTTAATTATGTGACTAAGATATTTGATGTTAGCCTCAGTCATGTTGATGCTCTGCTCATTGGTGAAAGATGTTACAGGTTCGATATCATTTAGGTAACAAGCAAGAGCATAGTCATTTTGGAACATGGGGACTTCACTAGATGTATTAGGGTTTCAGTCTATAAGCTTGGGATGTGTGAGTGAGAGAGTAGTGGCTGGTTCAATTGCGTTCATAGTATAGTCATTAACTGCTTGGACCAGCAATTCGAGACCTATGGTGACCTCATCCACAGGTGTGTTCAAATGCCTTAGAGTATGAATGTTAGTAATTGACAACTCTAGGACACTAGTTGAATTCAACCCATGTAACCTAACCCTAGATGTTTCACCCACTTCAATTTGGTTTTCTTAGACATGCACTTGGTCAATGTCTTTATTAGTAGTCACTTTTGAAAGAGATTCAAACTCATATTCCTTAGAATCAGTGCTACATGGCGAGAGATTATAGAACTCTCCAACAATGATAGGGACATAGTCAGCTTCATCCTTTGGGTTCTTGCACAAATACTCAACACGACATGACTAACTAGATTCTCCCTTTTCTGAATGATATTTGAATTGCTTAGTATTGTCCTTAGAAAAATCACTAGTATCATCCATAGTGCTAACATGTGGCACAAAGTCATCTAGCTCAGCAAAGAATTTAGTGAGATCATAAGGGATAGGATGAGGATAGGAATCCACATCATTAGATTCTTCCTCTTGAGTATCTGACTTAGCTTGTGACTCATTTTTAGATGAACTCTAAGGTTTGGGGATGAATTTATTTGATCCCAAATGGAAAGGTACCCTCTTAAACCCTAGGCTAGTTGTATCACAGTTGCTTTGAGCTCTTTCTTTGATAGGATTAATTAGGCCATTGTTATTGCACCCAATAGGGCCAGTTCCCTTGTAACCAAAATGCTTCATAAGCTTAAGACCAGGTCCATATTTCTTAAGAGTGATTTCTCGAGCTTGTTATGTTAGGTCCACTAGAGTCTCTTCTCTATAAAGCCATGCAACAATGGCTCTATTTTCACTTTCATCTTCTAAGGGAACTGTAGCCTTGAAAAAAGTGCTATTATACTTGGTCTGAGGTGTCAGCATGAATGGCTTCTTTGCTTCTGAGGGTCTCCCATAATGTCGAGGAGACTCTAGGAGAGATGTTAATGATAGCACTGGTTCAATGTGGTACTCTCTCATACCAGTTTCTTTCAGTTTGAATGACTACTCAATTTTTTTTAGCTTATTGTCATGATAATTAGTAGACTCACAGTTAGCAGGGATGAAAGTTTTAGCAACTTTGAGCATATTGCAGGTGTAGCTAGTAGTGGCAGGAATAGTAACTTTGGAGCCATGAAATGGGAACTTGATGCATTGCTGATATGTGGATGGCATAGCATGCATCTCATGTATCCATGGCCATCCTAACAGAATGTTGTAGGCCAAGGGAATGTCAAGCACCTGACAGGTGACATCCCTTTCGATAGGACCGATGTAAATTGGTAAAACCACAAGACCTAGAGACTTTCATTCCACTTCGTCATATGCTTTGATAGTGATCTTTCATTGAGGATCAACAGAGTCCTCAGAATAATTCAATTGTCTAAGCAGAGTAGTAGAGACAATATTTAGGCCAGCACCGTTATCAATGAGTACCTGATGAACACATGTTTGATGGACCATAACCTCGATGTGTAGAGGTTGATTATGTGGATGACTCAGTGAGTTGTCATCTTCCTCAAAAAAAGTCATAAGATATGGTGAGGTCAGGTCACCCACCATGGATTAGAATCGCTCAAGATCAAGATCTACAGGAACATTTGCCTCAACGAGGGCTTTATCCAGAATCTGCCTATGAGCAGGCAAGATTTTAAATAGCTCAAAGAGGGAAATCTGAGCATTAGTTCATTTTAATTGATCGAGAACACTATAACTGGTTGCTATCGAGTTTGTTGTGAGTTTTGCACCTTTGCTAGATAGACCAGAAAGGGTTTTATCTTTGTGTTGTTCAAGATCTGAAGTAGGAGGTGCATGACCTTTGAGCACCAACTTGGCATGAGAGCAAGTGACAGCATTAGTACAGTGTTGCAAAGGCATATTATCCATTTTATTTGAAGATGGGCCCCTCAAGAAAAATGGTATCTTGGGTTTGTTGTTATCTGGCTTCCCTTTAATGGTAATAACGTCATAGTATTCAGAATCCATAGGTTCAACCATGTGAATGACATTGTCATCATTGGAATATGTATAGTTGACCTTGTTATAGGGTTGTGGTTTTGAAGTCTCTCCTTTTTCATAAGCTAGGAAAGGTTCTTTGAATGCTTTGTGATCTGAGTTTTTGTTATGTCCATCTACCACAAGATCACCAGCATCAATCATGTCCTAGACTTTATGGCGCAAGTTTATATAGTTGCTAGTTTTGTGTCCCTTGTTTTTGTGATACTCACAGAATGAGGTCTCATTCCACCATGGTGGATGTGGTTGTGGATCATAGGGACAAGGGTTATCCATTGGTGAAATAAGCTTATGTTGTAGCAATGTTTTGTAAACCACATCCAAAGGTTCTCCCAAAGGTGTATACTCTCACTTGGGGCATGTTGTCCAAGAGTTTCTCAGTTTGTTCCCAGACGTCTTATTGTCAAGAGGAGGTTTCTCAGCATTTTTGGCCGCTTTGAGGCCATCTGTGAGATTAAATGCAACTTTAGCAGGTTTGGGTGTGACATTGTCAACAACTCCATCATGTACAATTGCTCGGTTCTTGTTGACATGTTTGGTTTTATCCCTGTTGGAAGTTGAACCTTGTTTTATGTCTCTCTAAAGAGTGAGTTCACCTTTCTTGACCATAAATTCTTTGATATAGATAGCCTGTGTAATCATGTTTTCAAAGGCACGTGGACCTTGTAGTTGGACTCTATACTCAAAATCAGGTAAGAGCTTATCAGTGAAAATGTCAAGCTTCTCTATTTTTGGGATTTTACGAGAATGCTTAGTGTATAGTTGTCTCCACCTTTGGAGGAAAGTGAGGAAAGGTTCACCAACCTTTTGTTTAAGGTTCCATAGATCTCGAATATTGACAGGGTGTTGTATGTTATGAGAATATTACTGAACAAATAGATTGGCAATTTTGTCAAACATCTTGATACCAAAAGGTAAATGTGAGAACCACTCCAAAGCCTAACCTCCTAGGCTTCTAGGGAATAAATGTATGAGGTAGGTTTGATCATGTATAAACTCCATAGACAAAGCACCAAATTCTCACAAGTGATCTTGGGGATTAGTAGTACCAGAGTACTTGTCATATTTGGGTAGTTCTATGCCTCGTGGGAAAGGCGACATGTTTATGCTTTTGTCAAATGGAAATGGACAAAGAGTGTCCAATGTGTATGTCTTTGTTGGTTTCTCTTTCTCATGCATCATTTGAGCCAATTGGTCTTGAATAATTTTCAATTGCTTTTGGAGTTTAGATGTCTTAGTTTCTTCTTTAGGTGTGACAATGGTTTCCACATTGAAATGAGAAGGTAACTTTGCTCCCTCTTGTGCAAGTTTGAGAAAGTATTTTTCTTTCTCTTCATTGAGTAGGATTCCCATGACCTTTTGGAAGTTTTTGTCTCTTCGACATTTTTCTATGTGTTCAAGGAGTATTTCCACCTCTTCTTATTCCTCATCCATGTCATAGTCTTTCTCTTTCTCTTTGTCATTTTTAGGTGTTTCTTGATGTCGACTATGACTACCATGTTCAGGTTCATGATTAGTCATTATAGGAACGTGTTCAATTTTAGTGTGTTGTGTTTCAAAAGATCCTCTGTAAAAAGGATCAGACATCATGTTTGGTAATGAAAGACCTCTACCTATCTTAGTATCCTCTTGGTACAAAGGATTCCTAATTTGTTGATAATTTATGGAAAATGTTCACTGAACTTGAGATGACCTAGCAGGTGAGGGAGATCATGAAGATGCCTCACTAGCTGAACTAGATACGAATTGCGTAACAAAAGGTGAGCGACTTCTGCCATGATTATGACCCCTAGCATGACCACGTCTAAGGTTATAAGGATAAAACATGTTGCTGCTTCTGGTTGCGATAGTCATAGACAAAGACAAGAAGCTAGAACCTGGAAAAGGACTACACTAAGACTGAGTCTCAAAAAGGACAAGATAATAGTAAGAATATTGTTCACTAAGGCACAAATAGTCTAATTTAAAGGCTAGAACAACCAAAGATTATGACCAATGCGATAGAAAGTATGACAAGCATTAAGATGAGGATAAAAAAAAAACTTATCAGACAAGACTAGTCAAAGTGCAACATACAAGCCCTTAGCAAAGAAAAGTGCCACTGTTTCAGGACTGTTCGCAGATAGAGAGTGACAAATAGATGTAGAAAAGGGTAGTGTGTAGGCTGCAGATAGCTAAAACAGACCAAAAGTGGAAATGCTGACATAAGATCTTGCGAGAGAAACCTTTACAGGCCGCACGAAGTAGTTTTCTGAGCCACGCGAAGAAGTTTCCTAGATTGTGTGAAAGTCAGTGATAGTGGTTTAATTTCATGCGAGGAAGTTTAGAGGGCCACGCGAAGACTCATGATAGCAATTTAATTTTGCACAAGAACAAAATGATTTCACACAAGGACAAAATGATTTCGTGCGAGACTAAAAAAGTTTTCGCGCAAGAAGGCAGACTAGTTTTATAATACCAACTGAATTTGACAAGATTCTAGGACTTTTCAGATAGAGTAGACAGATTTATTAGACAAATCTGATTGGATAGGCAGGAATGTTGACCGAGTAAGATGTTTGGACAAAGTTTTCAAGTTTTCAATCTAGACAAAGTGTTTAACAAGACAGTGGGAAGCAAGCAGTAGTTGAAAACAGTCCTATCGAGGACAAAGCAACTCGACAAGATAAGGGAGTCTTGACCTTTGTTTGTTGTAATTGGTTTGGAATTTTGTTGATGAATCGATAATAAACACACTTTATCCCTAGAAAGAAAAATTGGTAGAGAAGGCAAAACCTTTGTCCCACATCTTATGCACATGCGTGTACCTCACATAGCCGTGTCACTCCCTAGAGGGCGCCTGTATTTTTGGTATATTCAAAGGACTCAATAGTATACGCTGAACAAGTGCCCTTGCGGTAGGGGACAAGTGCATATACCACCTTCAAATGTCCAGTAGCATGCCTATGCTGAGTTCTACAGGAGAGATTCTTCCCCCTCCTTGCACAAAGATTATGCCTCCTTTCGGAGGTGAATTAGGTGGCTTCTAACTAAGAGGTTTTTACCTGGCTTTTGTTTGAATTAATACTTGGTGGCTCTACAAGGAGAGTTGAGGCCAACAGCCCACACCAGCATCTAAAAGTGCACACTACTTGCTTAACAAGCCAGGGGCTGGTGCCAACTAGTGCATAGACAGAGCTTCCCCTTGATATGTGATATCAAGAATTAAGGGGAAGCAATTAATCTGGCTTTGGAGTCTTTCCCTCTACAAAGCATCTTGATTATAGTGAGTTGGAATCTTCAGCGAAAGGAGTGTGCTCACTTGGGTCATTCTTGGAGGTTAGATCACTCTGACAAGCCCTCTAAAGGATTGACACAGACTGGTGGTTTAGATCTAAGGGTCCAAGTTTCTGATTTCCCTTAAGGGGAAAGAACATAATCCTCTACCTTATTTCCTTGCCCAAACAAGCAAGAGAAATTAATTATAGACTTGGGTTAATCAATCCAAAATCATTCTTCCTTAAAGATTTCAATTCCCTTAAAGGAAATCATTGTCTTATCATAGAAGAGAACAAGCTTTGGAGAACCACCAAGCTGCATGCCTTCTTCAGAATGTCATCTTTTGGAAGCATCTAGGTTTCTGATTCACTCTTGTCATGACCTCCAAGAAGTGAAGATCATATTCCCCTATTCTTCCATCTTGCACCCTAGGAAGTTCACAAGCCCCTAATTAGACTAGTTTTGAAAGTAGGAAAAGAAGACACACATTGTTTTGTGGGTTTGAAATATGGTCTTTGATAGGCATATCTTCGACAAGTGTCCTGCAAGCAAACAATCAGTCTATTTTCAAGTGGGTTTTAAAAGGAGTCTTCAACTAACATCCTACAAACAATGGTTAAGCTACAAAAAATCCAAAGGAATAGATCAAGACAAACATGTAACTGAAATCAAACAATCTGAAGATCAAAAAATAATGCTTAAATCTGAAATTGTTGTCACAAGATTTCGCGCGAAATTTCTGTCAAAGCTGCTGAAAATTGTTTGGAACTCGTGCGAAATTTTTTTATGACCCACACGAAGAAATAGGTGTCATGTGAAGTTTTGCGTGCCTAGGCACTTTCTTGCACGACACACAGAGAATCCTCACGTGAAGATTCTGGATTCTCGTGTGAAAATGAATAGTCTCACGTGAAGATTCTCAAATTTGTATAGAATAGTACAGATAGAGAACATGAAAATGATTTTAAAAATGTAGAAAGAGGCCAGAAAAGTTGAATTTCTTAGCCCCACGGTGGACGCAAAAAATGTATATGTGAAAATGTGGCCTATGCTAACACACACACTTCAACATGGTCCTTATTTGCAAATTCATCCTGGAATGAACATTGGATTGTTCATCCGAAAATCAGCTAGTAAGGCAATCTATTGCCTTCTATCTAAGGGGATTTTTCTTGTTAGATATCCTCAGATTTGAGGTGTTAAGCAACCAAACCCTCTAAGAATGAAGGATTTAAGAAATGAAATTAATCTATATGATTGTGCAGATTAATCTAGAATGAGAAATGCATTCTAATCTAGGAACAATTGAAACAAAACTAGATTAACCTATGCATATTAAGGTAAATGAATTTAAACTAAGAATGCAAGATGTATGCAAAAATGTGAGCAAATGTCAAAAAATGTGAGTATGAATTTCAATAGTAATTCGATGCAAATTCTAATTCTTCTTTTAAAAATGAAGACATGAGGGTCTCTTAAATAGACTTTCCTAGAATCCATCAACGGTTGAGATTGATTTCAATCAACGGTCAAGATTGAAGATGAAGTTCAGTCATAAAGGAAGATTCCCAAATTAAAGGGAGTTAACTAACTTAGATCTGAGTGTAAGAGTCAGTCAACTCAGATAGACTTTAGTGTTAGAGTAAGTGATATGAGTCATTTCCAATTTGATCAGTAGCAAACTAGGAATTTCCCTTTTTTGAAATGAAGAGAGATTTTGGAGAGATATTTAATTTAATAAAATGAGTATGCTCTCATAAATATATTTTCTTATTAATTAAATAATTCTATTTAATTAATTAGAGACACTTTTCTTATTTAATTAAATAACTTCATTTAATTAATTAGGAATGACTTCCCATTTAATTAAATATTTTTTTTTAATTAATTAAAAATAGGCATATTTATTAAATTAAATAAATTTAATTCCATAGTACATTAGCCTTAGGAGATAATTTAATTTAATTAAAGTATAAATACTTAATAATTAAATTAAATCTTGAATAATTTTAGGATTTGATTATGATGGTGAGTGTTGCAAGTTTTGTAGGTGCGATGGCTCGTGTGCCCTAGGCACGGTGTTGGGCAACCAGCGGTGGTGGCATTCGTGCAACGTTTTGGCCGCAAGGGAAGACTGAGTAGGCAACACCATTTTTGGATAGAGGGGTGGGGATTTTCATGCTTAAGCAGTGGTGAGGCCAGCAGGGGCCAGCCTGCGTCCGTTGCCTTCTTGTTCTGGGATAGCCGGTGTGGGGCAAACAACGGTGGGTGGGTTTTTGTGGCTCTTCTATTTGATTGGGGATTGGGATTTGGTCCTTGTTCATGGGGCAACCGGAGGTCCCATCTCAGATTTTATCTGAGGATTTGGTGATGGCTGAGTCCTCTCTTTTGTTGGGGGGAGGGCTTGAAGGTAAGGTTTTCAATACTCTGTCTGGGATACATGCATCATCATCAAAAGATTTTGTTCGTATCAAGAAGAAGAATGGATGTTTGGAGCGATCTAATGATCGACTAGTGTTAATCATTCAACCAGAATAGATTTCAAAGGCTGTGGAGTATTCGGGAAAGCATGCACTCATTTGTAAGTTTCTAGGTCTCCAACTCTCCCTTCCTGTGCTTGAATCGTGGGCGCATTGGATATGGAACTCGGAATGGGATATGGAAATTCTTTTGGCGGCCAACAACTATTTTTTGGTCAATTTTTCAAGTATGTCAGACAAGAACAAGGTCTTTGAGGGAGGCCCATATTTGTTTAACCAGGTTGGGCTTTTCCTCAAACCCTGGCACATTGGATTTAACTCCGCTGAGGAGATCCCGTCTCAGGTCCCTATGTGGGTTAAGCTTCCTCGATTGCCTCTAGAATTTTGTAGAGAGGACATCCTTCATTCGATATTGCTTCTGTTGGGGAAATCGGTTGGGTTGGCCACACTAACTCAAGACCAAAAGGTAATTTCATATGCTCGAATTTGTGTGGAAGTGGATCTAAATAATCCACTTCTTGATTCTATGGAAATTTGTATGGGCACTTCTTCATGGGTTTAGCAATTGGACTACGAGACTTTACCCTTCAAATGCAAGATTTTTCATGAGTATGGGAACCTACAATGCAAATGCCCTAGATATAAAACTTCTTAGTCATCTACGGCTGTTGTTTCAACTCCTAAGGAAGACAAGGGTAAGGCCCAGATGCCAAATGGTCCCTCTGCGGATAAGGAGGGTTTTATCCCAGTTAAGCCGCGTAATAAAGGAAAGGGGTAGAAGAGAACTTGGATGGATAGATAAAATGATGGTACTTTTAACAAGTTTAATGTTCTAGAGAATTTGATATAAGAGGAAGGAATCCCTATTGAGTTACCTCTGGGTGATGGGTCCTTTTCTACTGCCCAGCTCTAGGAGGATGGGGTTTTGGTCTAGGTTGCTGAGAAAGAACAAGGCCAGCCAGTTGGATTAGATGGAGTGGTTTAGGAGATTAGTTGTGATATTCCTAGAGGGTCACATCTCGGTGACGCTCCAAGTATTGCAGTTGCAAATCTTCCCAGCAAGAAAGGGGTGCTCAACAATACAAAAGGTGCTAAAGCTACTTCCACTTTGGGTTTACAACAGAAGCCTTTTAAAAAGGGGATCGCAGAGAAGTCTACTAAGAGTGGAAGGAAGACGGATTAGGAGAAGGTTAAGATGATGGGTGAGACTTTGGTTGAGGTGGGGTTACTGATGCCCATTGACTCCCACTTCTTACAGTCCTCTAAATGATTATTCTATCTTGGAATGTGAGGGGGTTGAGCAACATCCCTAGACAAAAGGTTATTCATAGATTGATAGAGTCTCATTCTCTAGATGTTTTGTTCATTCAAGAAACTAAGTTTTTAGTTGATGAATTGAATAACTGTGGACCAAAGATTTGGCCCAAAGGTTGCTGGCAGGGAGTAAGTGCTCAAGGGAACTCGGGGGGCCTTGCTTGTCTCTGGAATCCTATGAAGGTGACTCCTTTGTGGTGGATTGTAAGGAGGTCTTCTATCTCCTTCCTGGCTTCTCATTTTGAGACACGTGAAAGGTGCTTATTCTCTAATATTTATGCTCCTAGTGACTTGGTTGGTAAGTCTCATATGTGGTCTCATATTATGTTTGTCCATTCTCTGGACCCCTTTCTTCCTTGGATTGTGGCTGGAGATTTTAATGCTGTTACGAGTCTAGAGGAGAAGAGGGGCAGACATTCCCGTCTGGGTCCTTCTTCTAGTATGCTTAGAGATAATATTGGTTCTTTGAATCTTATTGATGTTAAACCCAACTCTGGTATATTCACCTAGAACAACAAAAGGAGTGGGACAGAGGCTATTTCTAAAAGGCTTGATAGATTCCTAGTATCCTGCTATTGGATGCATAGTAGATGGACTACCAATTTAGAAATTCTTGATTGGAGAGGCTCTGATCACTGGCCTATTAGGCTCTCTGTCACCCCTTTCAAGATCTCTAAGAATCCCTCTTTCAAGTTTCAGCTAATGTGGTTAAGGGATCACTCCCTGCAGGATCTTATGATTGTCTGGTGGTATGAGGGTAAGCCTTCGCATGGAACTTCCATGTACACCTTTGAGAAGAGACTTTAGCATGTTAAGTTCAGGTTGAAGAAGTGGAACAAACAGTGCTTTAGAAACTTGCAAGAGCATTTGAGTGATGCTCAAGCTAGGTTGGATAATGTCACTCACCAGATCAGGGACCCAAGCATGACTCTAGATTTGATGTCTCAAGAATCCTTTGCTCTAAAGGAAGTTGAAGAATGGGAGCTTCGGGAGGAAATATTTTGGAAGCAAAAGTCTTGGGTAGATTGGTTGTAGGAGGGAGATAGAAACACAACTTTCTTCCACAACACTGTCAAGGCCTGCAATTTGGGAATTCTATAACTTCTCTTGTCTCTACTTCTGGTGATCAACTATGTTCCAAGGAGGCGATTGCTTCAAAGGCCATCAGATACTTTTCTCAACTCTTCTCTAAGGAAGACCCCGCTTCCTTGGAGGAGACTAGGTCTATTTTAGACTACATTCCTCATCTTGTTTCCAGCAGTATGAACAAAGATCTTTTAAAACCTATTATGATTGAGGAACTAGAGAAAGTGGTTTTTGGTATGCTGAAAGGTAAAGCGCCAAGCCCAGATGGGTTTCCCATTGAATTTTTCCAGGAGTTTTGGGAGATTGTTAAATTTGATCTTCTAGATGTGGTCTAGGAGTCATAACAAAATAAACAAATGCTCAAGTCTATAAATGCTACTTTTTTGGCTCTCATTCCCAAGATTGATGGGGCTAACAGGTTGGACCAGTTCAGACCCATTGCTCTATGTAATGTCACATACAAAATCATCACCAAATTAATTGCTGAAAGGCTCAAGCCTTTCCTTACCACTCTAATTTCTGAGGAACAGGGAGGTTTTGTTAGTGGGAGACATATTCTTGATGGGGTGGTTATTGCTATAGAAGCT
Source organism: Cupressus sempervirens (assembly GCA_028749045.1). Classification (NCBI taxonomy): domain Eukaryota; kingdom Viridiplantae; phylum Streptophyta; class Pinopsida; order Cupressales; family Cupressaceae; genus Cupressus; species Cupressus sempervirens. The sequence continues at coordinate 512,318,050 of CM053791.1, forward strand.
ATTCACTCTATGACCTTGTCCAAGGAAAAGGCTATATTTATTAAGCTAGACTTAGCAAAAGCATATGACTGAGTTAGTTGGGACTTTCTGGGTTGTGTGCTTCTAGCTTTTGGATTTACTATGGAATGGGTGGATTAGGTTCTCAACTGTGTGTCTTCCCCATCCTTTTTGGTTCTTATCAATGGAGAACCTACCGAACTTTTCTCTTCTTCTCGAGGACTTTTCCAGGGGGATCCTATCTCTCCTTATCTATTTATCATTATGGCAGAGGGCTTAGGTAGATTTACAAAATCTCAAGCACATCTGGGACTTATTCAAGGGTGGAAGTGGTGAAATGATATTCCTGCATACATGCACCTCCAATTTGTGGATGATACTGGCCTAATGGGCTTGACTACTACTAACGAGGCAAGGAACTTCAGAAGGATTTTGGATATTTATTTAAAAGATTCTAGACAGAAAATTAATGAAGGTAAATCTTCTATTTATTTCTTTAATACTCCTTAGTTGATTCAGCTCAGGATTGCTAGAATTCTTAGGTTTCAAGTTGGATCCCTCCCTTTGATTTATCTCGGAGTTCCTTTAGCTTTGGGGACTCAACAAAAAGAATATTGGCAAGGTATTGTTGACAAATTTCATAGCAGAGTGAGACATTGGACACATAGGTGGCTCTCATCAGCTGGGAGGGTTACCCTACTCAAGACTATGATTCATGCCCTCCCTATTTACATGTGTTTAGTGCAAACCCCTCTTGTGTGAGTTATGAAAGATTTTGATGCTTTGTCATGACAATTCCTTTGGTCAGGCAACCTTCAATCCCCTAAATGGGGCTTAGTCAACTGGGACACTATTTGCTTGCCTAAGTTTGTTGGGGGTTGAGGCCTTAAATGTATGGCTCTCGATGTCAAAGCTCTTGTTGCAAAGTTATACTAGAGATGGTGCAAGAATCAAGACCAGGATTCGGCCAAGATTCAGACCCATAAGTATTTCCTAGGAGTGGAGGTCCAAGATATTCCCAGACTTGAGCTTGATGGTAAGGGGTCCTTTATTTGGGACACCCTTAAAAGGGGTGCTCCTCTAATTAAGGATGGTCTTTTCTGGATCTATAATGAGGGGTCAAGTGTGTTATTCTGGCAGGATTCTTGGGATGGCCACCCTCCTATTCTCTCCAGTTTTCCCCACCTTCGGCCTCTGTATCAGGTTTTTTCTTCTGCGGGTTGGACCACAATTGCTCACTTCAAGGCTATTCAGAGGTGTGGTTTGATGGAGGTGGTTAGTTGGAAGGATCCACAGCTTTGGCCCATGGGGGGATCCCTAGAGATTTGGGCTGAACTAGCCCATATTCTCTCTTCTAGGTCGTGTAGCTCTTCTAAAGACAAAGACATCCTAGCTTGGGGACCTTGTCCAAAAGGTAAGTTTAGTGTGGCCCAGGGATATGCTCAGCTGGATAGCTAATGTAATGTTGTCTAGGAGGTTCCCTGGTGGAGGCAGGTCTGGAATAAATTTTCTTGGCCAAAATGTAATTTTTTTCTTTGGTTGGTTGCGCAAAATAAGTGTCTTACTTGGGATAATCTCTAGCAAAGAGGGTTTCAAGGACCCTCTTATTGTCCCCTATGTTTTTTGGATGGGGAAGATGCTTCTTATGTGTTCTTCTTATGTCCTCTCTCTAGTGAGATCTAGCATAAGTGGTGGGAGGTGTGGTGCCATAGCTATATTCATGTCAAATCTCTTATTGAATTTTGGGACAGCCTTGGTAGACCCCCTACGAAAACTTCATTCCTTCAAGTGGCTTGGGCTATTGGACCTTATTTCATTCTATGGAATCTTTTTTTGGAGTGTAACTGTCAGATTTTCTGTAATTCCAGCTTGGGAGCCACTAAACTATGGCAGTTGATCCAATCTAGGCTTCAAGAGACTATCTTTACTAAATGTGATATGTCAGAGCCAGTGGATCCTGGTGATTCTCGTATTATCAAAAATTTAGGATTAGTGGATAAAGGATTTGGAACTAGTAGCAATAAGAGATCTTAGCCATGAAAGAGGAAGGTTTACAGAGTGGGAAGATGGAGCCCTCCTCCTGTGGCAGTCCTAAAGATTAACACTGATGGCTCCTCCTGTGGGAACCCTGCATAGGATGGAGTGGGGGGGATTGGGAGAGATGCAGATGGTAATGTTATTTTCATATTCTCTATACACAAAGGAGTTCATTCCAATAACATGATGGAGCCTTTGGCCATTAAAGTGGCTATGGAGCGGGCTTGCTCTCTTGGATGGAGGAGAATGGTGTGTGAGTCCGACTCTCAGATAGTTGTGGATATGATTAATAACCGGAGAGTGGATGAATCTAGCTGGAAAATTGCCTCTATTGTTAGAGAGATTCTCCACTTGAATAGATTTGTGGATGGGATCCTTTTCTGTCATATTCCTAGGGAATGGAATGGAGTGGCTGATGTCTTGGCAAAATGGGCATTAGAGAAGGGTGCTAGTTGGGATATTTCTGATAGAGATGATCTTCCTGCTAATCTAGGTGGGACCTTCGAGAAATTAGTGGATAAGGATTGATCATAACTATGTTGGGTTGGTGATTTGGTTGTTTGGGCCTGAGGCCTCTTGTAATCCGGTTTTAATTGAATAAATTTTTACCCCTTTTTTCCACAAAAAATAAAAATAAAAATAAAATAATAATAATAATAAAATTAAATCTTAATCAATATGTTTAATGTGACTAATGTAAGTCAATACTATAGGAATTAAATAAAGAGTTTGATTAATGCAGATTTAGGTTTTCTGCATTTGACAATTAAGTCAAGTAGCGAGTAGCAGAATAAGAATTGCCTAGTGACATAGGACTTTAGAATTGATCAAAAATATACCAGAATTGGTGATGTGGCAATAAGCCAATTTTGGGGTATTACAATAGTTAGAGTCCTTGTTGGAAAAATATTATGAGAAAAGGTTTTAGTATTTTGATGGAGTAAGTCATTTGATAAACTAGTTAGGTGTGATAATTTATGTACCCAAATGGGGGCTGCAGTTAGTGAATGGAAGAGGGAGCTTCCAATCTTGAAGGAAAGTTGAAGAAAGTATTTAAGTTATCTTTTTAAAAATATTTCTTTGACCTTATTTGAAATATTTTTTGGTATCTTTTTTATTGTGGCAAAATGGGGGAGAGAAGAGGGAAAAAAAAATGAAATTTTGCATCTTCTCAAGGGGAGTTTTTGGTTGAAATATTTTTAGTTATGAAAATCAAAGTCTCAAAGTTATTTTTGTTTCTAATTTATTTATGATTTTTCATCAATGCCAAGTGGGTAGATTATTAGACCTATTGAGTATTTGGAATTGTGTTATTCATATCAAAACCTTCCTATTGACATCTTAGCAATGTCAATTGGTTGTTGGAAAATTTGGTAGGATATCATAACCTTCCTAATTCACCACTAAGCTCACAAATCATTTTTATTACACACATAACTAGTTGAGTATGGATATTTTTGGTACTCTATAGAAGATGTATATGATTCTTCTAATGGATTGCATATTTCAAGTAACTTGTATGTTTTTATTGATTAGTGTTACATGAAGTTACCCACTAGTCTAAAATAATTTCTATGATTACAATATTGATCTAGGTATTTCAAATATCTGAATGATAGCACAATTCCATAGTTATTTTTTGTATATGAGCTATAGAATATTCTAGATAATTATACCAAGATCTATCTGTTAGTGGATTTATCTATTTTGGAACTAGTTGTGGTGTTTTGATAATCTCAGTAAATGGAATATGTATTGTATGCATCTTATGTGTGACTTATTTGTGGGTTATGTGTAATGTGTTAATGACATCCATTGGTAGTAAAAGCTTTGGAGATGCACTTGTGTGTTTCCATGTGAGAAGTGTGTTGTATTGATCAAGGAGCCCTCATTTCTTTCCTTTACCACTAATTGAATGTTTCACTATGGCCTATTTCAAATTAGTTTAGGCAAACATGACTAAAGGAATCAAGAAATATAAGAAAAGTTAAGGTCTCATTTTTCTAGTTCAAAGGCTTGGTGCTTGTATGGTAGTAATATGCAAAGTGTATGCGAATCTATCAAGAAAGAATTCATGCATTGAGTTGTTGAAATAAGTAGTAGATTCCAATATCTTTCATGTATTATAAAGTATTGGTGATAGTGATCTTAGTAATGAATTTAATTATCATTTCTTATATTTTGGCTATTGATTATATTGGTAGTGAGTATATTAGTATTGATTTGATTCATCTTTGTAAATTTGGGTAGTTAGCCTAATAGATAGTGAGCTAACCAAAAGTGAGCCAAATAATAGTGAGAAAAACTAATAGTGAGCTACTTGTAAAAATCACCTTAACTAATGTTACCTTAATTGGTGTTCCTTTTCTGAGAATTATCTTCTTTGTGGTTTTTCAAAATTTGGGGTTGTGCATAAATTCTTGTTTTACTAGTGTTAGTGTTTATGTTCTTTCATGTTTACATCTATCATGAATGTTTAATGTGATTATTGATAGATCAAAATTTGATATTTTTATTGGTTATGAGTTTATTGACAAAGTAAAAGTTTTGAAAATGTTGTATAATAACTAATTCACCCATCTCTTAGTTATTTAGTATTTTCAACTCACTCCTAGTTGTGTATACCAGTAGTGCACATCATATTCTTTATCCAAATCATCATATTTAAGTTAAGAGGTCTCAAATTTATTTGAATTTTTTTTAAAAATGTTTTTATAGAACAATATATCTATTCTAATGTCTCTAATTTTAAATTTTGAAACCTTCATTCACAATAATGTCTACCATATCCCATTCATCATAGAAATGTAGGATTTTTGGTTTTATCATGCTCTTGAGTGAACTTGTACCTTTTCACATAAAAGTTCTTATATGCCATGAAACTTTAATCCCCTCTTTGAGGGCATCAATTATCAATTTGGAGTCATCCTCAACTTCTATCTTTTAAAATCCCAACTCTTTAACTAAAGTTATTCATTTCAATGTTGCAATGGCTTCTTCATTGTTATTATATTTGATTCGCAAAACTTATAGTTGTGCAATCAATCAACCACCCTTTATCAACACCTACAAGCCTATGATTCCCTTTTGAGAAATCATCAAAGTTATGTTTTATCCTTTCTTGATCCTAAAATGTATTCATTTTGTTTAGATTCTCAGACCAATTGACTTAGGTTATATCTGGGGATAAGCATCATATTTGTTTGAGTTTTAGTTCATGTAAATTAGACATATCTATAAGGCACTAAGTGATGAAGAATTGATGATCTCTATTATTTAATACTTTATATTCATGAATACCTTCTTACTTATCTTAGAGATATCTTAAAAAAATTATTGTGTTTTTTCCATAAGCCACAAGCCACAATTAGAGGTATTTATTTCCAAAGCTCTCTTATAACAACATGTTTAAAGGGAAAAAAATCACAAGACTCAATGAATTGAGATGAAGAGATGGGAAAAGACAATTCCACCAAACTAAGAGTGTTAGGATCAACCATAGATAGAAATAATAGTAACATGCAAATATAACCAATAGAAGAAAATAATAAATTGCATAGAAGAGAACACAAGACACAAGGATTTAATTTGGTTCACTCAATCCCTGGGCTACGCCCACCAACAAAAAGTACAAAATTATTATTATCCAACGATTAAAATTCGTAATCCCTTACAACTAAATATCTCTACAAGAACATACAATCTCATCATACACTATGAAATCCCTAACCCTAAGCCATTTTATATAAGATTTTGTCACTTACAAAATTAGGGCTAGAATAAGTCATCCAATAGAAAAATAAGAGTCGTTCCTTTTACAATAGTGAGTCATTTTTGGTATTGAGGGCCATGCCCCCAAAAACCCCTATAGGGGAATTGCCCCTCAACCTCACCTTGTACTGTGAGAGGGAGTGCACCTGGGGCACTACCCTAGGGCCCCACAAGGGGTGCTGCCTCTTGACCCCATCTTGGGAGCACTGTCCCCAAAACCTCATAAAAATAATCTGGGGGAAAACTATGCCAAATAAACCTCCAAGTTTGGTTAGGCTCCACATCATAATAATCTCCCACTTGGAGACTAATCAGAGTCCAAAACAATAACCTCCCACTTGGAGATAATCATAGCACCACTAAATATGTAGCTCTGATTGAAATATCAAACCACCTTAGATTCTACTGTTGTTTTATTTTGTTCATTTGAGAAGACCAACTGAAGCTAAAGAGAAGTTCATCTTCTCCCTTGTTATTGCCTTGGTAAACATATCTATTGGATTATCATTTGTATTTATCTTTTCCAACTCTAATTCTCCATCATCCAAAATTGACTGAATAAAATGGTATCCCAGCTATATGTACAGATTTTTTTTTTTGAATGTAGAGGAGAATTCTTTGCAAGATGAATGGAACTTTTGCTAGCAGTAAACAAATAATTATCCCTCTGCAAGTGTCCCAATTCTTACATGAAGAACTAAAGCCATATCATCTCCTTGGTTACCTCTATAGCAACAACATACCCTTCCTTTGTAGTGGATAAAGCATTCACCTTCTGTAACTGAGAAACCCAACTCACTGGTGCCCCACCAACAATAAATACATTACCTATAGTACTCTACTTGGTATCGATATCCCTTGCCAAATCTAAGTAGCCCTATAAATTAGTAGTAGAGCCCCCAAAATGTAAACACTTACTGGATGTTCTCTCAAGTATCTAAGAATCCATTTAACTACATTCCAATGCTCAAGCCCTTGATGACTCATATATCTACTAACAACTCCCACTTCATGTGAAATATATGGCGTAGTACATACCATAGGATACATCTAGCTTCCTATAGCTAAACCATAGGGTACTTTGGACATTTTTTCCTCCTCTGTATCTTGGGACACATCTCTTTAGTCAATCTTAAATTATTAGGTAAAGATTTGTTGATAGCTTTAGCATTCTCCATAGGGAAATGTTGCAATACCTTCATAATATACTCAACCTAAGATAAAGTCAATTTTCTATTTTTCCTATCTCTTCAAATATTCATACCAATGATTTTTTTTTCTACTTCCAAGTCCTTCATAGAGAATGAATGTGCTAGCTGTTGTTTTAACCCCTTAATATGATCCATGTTAGACCCAACTACAAGTATATTATCAACATATAAAAATAAAATAATGTACATAGTGGTCACCATCCAACCTCTTAAAATAAACACAATGATCTGAATGCCACCTTTTGTATCCATGCTCATGCATAAAACTATCAAATTTAATATATCATTGCCAAGGTTCTTACTTCAAGCCTTATAAATGTGTCTTCAATTTGCACACTAATTTCTCCTTACCTTTGACCTCAAATCCCTATGGCTGTGCCATATATATCTCTTCATCCAAATCACCATTAAGAAAGGATATTTTAACATCAAGTTGCTCCAAATGCAAATCTTTAGTAGCCGCAATACTTAAACAATATGAATAGATGTCATTTTAACAACATGAGAGAATATATCATCAATATCAATACCCTTTTTCTATGTAAATCCTTTTACAACTAACCTAGGGTATGTGCACCAAGTTGTGGTGCCAAAAAGGTGACACTATTTTATTTTTTCTAATTTTCAATAGTGTATATGCATTATAGTGTGTATGCGCTATGGCTTGGGTAACTCAAGCCATAGCACATACACACTTTAAAAAAAATCTAATATTTATAAATTGGCTGCATACCCACAACCCATTCATTTTAACCCTTTTTTGCTACTTCTCCTCAATACAGCGTGTACGTGGATTGTAACCAAACAAGTTTTCTGCCACCTACCTTGCCAATATGCCTCCTCGTCATTGAGTTTGAGATCATGAGCATGCCATATATTATCTAAATTTCTTTTTGCATTGTTTGATATGTTTTTTATATTGGTTTGTAGGTTTTTTTTCAATTTTTAAAAATTTATTTATTTATTTAGATTTCAATTGATTTCTTTTCAGAAAATGTCAATAATGAATTGGCAAATCCCCAAGAAGGTCAAAACCAAAACCCTCAAGAAGATCAAAACCAAAACCGTCCACAAGAAAAACAATAAATTTTGCAACTTGAACCAATTGCAAGACTTCCTTCTAGCACACAAGAAAATATAATCAATGGAATAGAAAGAGGAAAAATTGAATTAGAAGGACTCATTGGTCGGTTGAAACAATGTGGACAAACCAATCCAATGAGAGCTCAACTGGTATTGTCCCTCGAATCCATTAAGACCCACATAGCTAATGTTAGTGATCAATTAGATGTTTGGTGGATTAAGAGGGAAGAACAAAAAAAATATTATGCAAATAAATTATCATATCAAGATGTTAAAAAAAAAGACATACCAAAAGGTAGAATATGTGCATTATTTAGAAAACTTGGTGAACAAGATACTATTAGAGAGGGTACTAAATGGCTTCCCATCCATTGGTGCATACACGATGCTATTAGAAATAATTTTTGGGATAGATGGTGGATGGTTTTTGATGCCCCTCTTTGCAATAATCATGAGGTCCCCATGTATTTCTTAAGGAAATTGTATTGTGAGTTTGTCTTTGGGGAGATCCCCAATTATTTTGATATATTAGACTCTCAGGGTAGAGGTGGGGGGTCATCATTTGAGAGGCTGGGGACACATCATGACCCTAATGTAGTTAGGGCACTATGGTCAAGCAGCATGGTGAGCATCTGACTATTCCTTCAGTTGTGAAGGAACATGTAGAGGCCAATGCTCTAGGGACTATTAGAGCTTTGACATAGAGCCTCATTCATTGCACAAGTCCATTAGTTGAGGAGGAGCCTTTTGCATGTCACGTTCACATGTGCACATCATGCAGATCCTTATGCACATTTGAAAGTCATGTTGAAGATGGTGTGGATGATGGCCTAGTGACTAATCAGTTCCAGAATGAGACATTTGGCATTGACACGTAGGTAAATTACAATTATAAATAAACTAATTTGATCACATTTCATATGTATAGTGAATGACTAATTAATTAGCATGTATTGACATTGTTCAAAATTTAGGGTCAAAGTGTTGGAAGGCTTAGTAAGGATCCCTCAACCCCATTTTTTGTCCCCTTGACAAGTCTAGAGGTATGCAGCCTAGAAGATGACGTGCCTTGGAAATAAGATGCTAAAGATAGAATATCACCTACTTGATGTGTTGATGTGGTGTCTTCAACATGACATGATGGAGTGTGTACATCGTCGGATCTACAAATTAGTGTCTCTTCAACATGAAAGGATGATATGACTCCAACATTGGAAGATGGGGTAGCTTCACAATTCAATTGTCTTCTTGAGCATAAAAATCTCATTTGTTCTCTTTGTCTTTCCAATTCTTCCTCTTTGTTTCTTTGTATCAGTGGTTCTTGATCCTCTTCGAAAGTCAATTCTTCATTATTTCTTTGCAATTTTCTTTGTTCATGTAGTAATTTCATTTCATCTCTTTTAATTACCAAATCTCTCTCCCTATCTTCATTTGTTTGAGTTTTTGGTTTCTTCCTTGGCATGTTGATGTCAAATTATTCAAACATCTGAATTACTTACAATGTGTAAATTACAAATCATTCAAATACATATAAAAATTACAATTATTTGAATGAATACACAATATATATCAAACAACTTGTCAAATTTCTAACCATTTCAAAATAATATTTCATTCAAACATACAAATTTCAATGAATTCACTGTATATCAAACAAAATGTCAAATTATAATCAAATATGTATATATATATCAACAAACAATATTTAAAAAGGATTGTACTAACCTTTTCTATACAAAGAATATTCAAAAATTTTTCCAAATCACGTATCCAATGATTGAATTTGGTGTTTGCTAGCTTCAAAAAGTCTTAAAATAGTGTTTGCTATGTTGAAACCTATGTTTTCTATCATAACAATAGAATGCATAATAGGCCAAAAGTAGAGAATGGATGAAATGGGACCCAAACTTTCTTTTTAACCATTTTTGAATGATTTGACATAGTGCATATGCACTATGTCAAAACACATCTCTCCCTATCCCACCATCCCTCATCCCCTACTCTCTCTCCTCTCCCATCCCCTACTCTCTCTCAATCTCTCTCTCCTCTCCCATCCCTTACTCTATCTCTTAGTCTCCCTCTCCTACTCCCTCTCCCAACACCTACTCTCTCTCACTCTCCCTCTCCTACTCCCTCTCCCCTTGCCTACTCTCTCTCTCCCATCCCCTACTCTCTCACTCTCTATCCTCTCCCATCCCCTGCTCTCTCTCTCCTCTCCCATCTCCTACTCTCTCTCACACACACTCCCATCCCTCCATCTCTCTCTCGGGCTACTCTCTCTCCCATCCCCTACTCTCTCTCTCTCTCTCCCCCCTCTCCCATCCCCTACTTTCTCTCTCCCTCTCCCTCTCCCTCTCCCACCACCTACTCTCTCTCACCCTCTTCCTCTCCCATCCCCTACTATCTAGATCTCTCACACACACTCCCATCCCCCCCCTCTCTCTCTCACTCCCTCTCCCACTACCTACTATCTCTCTCTCACTCTTTACTCTCTCTCTCCCATTCCCTACTCTCACTCTCTCTCCCATCCCCCTACTATCTCTCACACTCTCTCTGATCCCCTACTCTCTCTCTTACACACACTCCCATCCCCCCTCTCTCTCCCTCTTTGACTCCCTCTCCCATCATCTAGTCTCTCTCTCCCATTTGCTACTCTCTCTCTCTCTCTCTCTCTCTCTCTCTCTCAGGCTACTCTCTCTCTCCCCTCTCCCACTGCCTACTCTCTCTCTCTCAATCCCACTCTCACTCAATCTCTATCAATCTCACTCTCTCCCTCTCTACTCTCTTTGCTACCCCCTACTCTCTCACATTTTCACACTCTCTCCCATCCCCTACACTCTCTCTCTCGTAAACACATTTCCATCACCCCTCTCTCCCTCTCCCACTCCCTCTCCCATCACCTACTCTCTCTCTCCCATCCCCTACTCTCTCTTGAGCTACTCTCTCTCTTCCCCCTCTCCCATTCCCTACTCTCTCTCTTTCGCACACATGCACTCCAATCCTCCTCTCTCTCACTCTCCCTCTCCCACTTTGTCTCCAACTACCTACTCTCTCTCCCTCATCCCCTACTCTCAATATTTCTCTCCCATCCTGTACTCTCTCTCTCTCTCTCTCTCTCTCTCTCTCCCCATCCCCTACTCTCACTCTCTCTCTCCCACCTTGTACTCTCTCTTTGTGACCCCTAGTCTCTCTTACACTTCCTCTCTCTCCCATCCCCTAATCTCTCTCTTACACACATTCCCATTCCCCCCTCTCTCTCCCTCTCCCATTCTCTCTCTCCATCCCCTACTCTATCTCTCTTACACACACTCCCATTTCCCCTCTCTCTCTCCCTCCCACTCCCTCTCCCACTGCCTACTCTCTCTCTCTCTCTCTCACTCACTCTCTCCCTCTCTACTCTCTCTCTCCCATCCCCTACTCTCACTCTCTCTACCACCACTACTCTCTCTCACACTCTCACACTCTCTCCCATCCCCTACTCTCTCTCTTACACACACTCCCATCCCCCCTCTCTCCCTCTTCCACTCCCTCTCCCATGGCCTACTCTCTTTCTCTCCCATCCCCTACTCTCTCTCTATCTCTCTCTCCCCTCTCCCATTCCCTACTCTCTCTCTTTCACACACACACCCATCCCCCCTCTATCTCATCTCCCATCCCCTACTCTATCTCTCACTCGCTCTCCCTCTCCCACTCCCTCTCCCATCGCCTACTCTCTCTCACTCTCACTCTCACTCACTCTCTCCCTCTCTACTCTCTCTCTACCGCCTCCTACTCTCTCTCACATTTTCACACTCTCTCCCATACCCTACTCTCTCTCTCTCTCACACACACACACACACACATTTCCATCTCCCCTCTCTCTCCCTCTCCCTCTCCCTCTCCCACCACCTACTCTCTCTCTCTCTCCCATCCCCTACTCTCTCTTGAGCTACTCTCACTCTCCCCCCTCTCCCATTTGCTACTCTCTCTCTCTCTCTCTCTTGAAAACACATGAACTCCCATCCTCCTTTGTCTCACTCTCCCTCTCCCACTCTGTCTCCCACCACTTACTCTCTCTCTCTCTCTCCCCCCCATTCCCTACTCTCAATCTCTCTCCCATCTTGTACTCTCTCTCCCCCCATCCCCTACTCTCAATCTCTCTCTCCCATCCTTTACTCTCTCTCACACTTCCTCTCTCTCACATCCCCTACACTCTCCCTCTTATACACATTCCCATTCCCCCCCTCTCTTTCCCTCTCCCACTCCCTCTCCCACCACCTACTCTCTCTCCCATCTCCTACTCTCTCTCTTTCACACACACCACACACTCCCATCTCCCCTCTCTCCTCTCTCATCCCCTACTCTCTAGATCTCTCACATACACTCCCATCCCCCCCTCTCTCTCCCTCTCCACTCCCTCTTCCACCACCTACTATCTCTCTATCTCCCTTTCTCCCTCTCTACTCTCTCTCCCTTATCCCCTCCTCTCTCTCTCTCCCCTCTCCCATGCCCTAGTCTCTCTCTCACACAGACTCACATCCTCCCTCCCTCCCTCTCTCTCTCTCTCTCTCTATGTGTCTCCCACTACCTAATCTCTCTCTACCATCCCGTACTCTCTCTGCCATCCCTACTCACTCTCTCACACTTCCTCTCTCTCCCATCCCCTACTCTCAATCTCTCTCCCCCATCTTGTACTCTCTCTTTGCCACCCCTACTCTCTCTCACACTTCCTCTCTCTCCCATCCCATACTCTCTCTTCCACCTGGGCTACTCTCCCTCACTTCCTCTCTCTCCCATCCCCTACTCTCTCTCCCCTCTCCCATCCCCTACTTTCTCTCTATCTCTCTCTCTCACACACACATAGCCATCCCCCCCCCTTTCTCTTTCTCTTGCTTTGCATCTATTCTTCCTTCTCTATGCACTATTTAGGTCTCAATAGTGCATGCGTACTATAGCGCGCACACACTATTGAGATCCAAATTAAAAAAGCTTTAAATAGTGCATGCATGCTATAGAATGCACATGCTATAGGGCGTATGCATTATTCAAAGTTTTACATTAAAACCAAGCCTAAGGCTTGATTTTTCCTTGAAGATCCAACCCAAAGGTTTGGAGTTTATAAATAGGTCTGAGACATGTTTTGCTGCAAACATACAAAAAATGATTAATTTTTCTTGTGTGCTCTCCTTCAAGATTCCTCGTGGTTGGCCATTGACAAGATCAGGTTACATGACATTGTAGGTCTCTGTGTTAGCTATATAACCATATAATTTATTTTTAATTTTAACTATTTCAAGTCTTTCATCTATAGTTTCTTTTGAATGTATGTCCATTTTTTGTCAAAAATCACCATGTACTAATTGGGTTGTAGATTTTAGCTCATTCATCGAATTTTGCAACCACTTAGTTTTTTAGAAACTAGACTCCATTCTACACACTTTGAAAAAAAAAAGTTTTGATTTTAGATTAGTTTTTAATTATTTCTAGGGGGAGCACACAGATATTTCACATTTTTGGGATGTGTCTAGTTAAAAAATTCATTAAAAAAATACACATTATAAAATTACCCAAAAAATATGAGATAAAATACATAGTGTTAAGTAACTTTTGACTAGAGCGATTAAAAAATTTCAAAAAAAAGGTTAAAATTTTAGGGGGGCCACACTTTGTACTATGATATGTTTTTTTGGAATAAATAGTACCACTTTCTATGGCCCCCTTTTTTGAGGACCTAAAACTAAACCATTTTGAAAAAAATTAGTAGTTTAGAAACTAGATTTAAAGGACTACGACCTTTGTTTTTGTAATATCTTAAAATTAGGTATGTGCAGGATCATGGTCAACCAAACTATGGCCTTAAGTGGCAGTGAAAAATCAACAAATCAGGGTTATGTCAACTTGACACATAATTTTAAAGTCATTATGGACTTTATATCAAAAAGTTGTAAGAAAATAATCTATAGGAAATTGAATGTAGTTTCTAACCTACTAGGCCTTATCAGGAGAAAAAAAAATTGATTGGTAAAAAGTTTAAATTTTAATGCAATACTACAAAAATTTCAAGGCAAAAATAAAAAGTAGGTGTATGTCTGACCACCTTAATCAAAATAAAATGATAATATTTTTTTAATATAATTATAGATATGAAAAGTAGACTCATGCCCAGATGTGACGCATATTTTTTAGTATTTTTATTCCAAATAAATAATTAAATATGAATTTTCTACCAAAACTTTTTCGAAAAAAAAAGTCCCGTGTCTGACCACCTTAACTAATAGAAAATTTTACCAAATTTAATTTAATTTAATTTTTTCTCATACTAGGTGAAGCATAGAATGTGACGCAACTTTTAAATTTAAAAAATGTTATACCGTTTGAAAGTTATAACTATTTTTTAATCAGTATGTCAATCAACACTTTACAATAATCTTCATTGATAATTAACTAATAAATACTTATCAAACTTAGAATTTGACAAAAAATATATCAATGGATTCTCGAGAGCGATATTAAAAAACTTTTTTCATTTCATTCAATTTTGATCAAAATAACATTGTCAGACGACTACCCAAAGTCTGAGTATCACTAAAACCCTCTTCAAACATGTCTTTTGGGTTGATCGGGTAGGCTTGGTAAATACCAAGCCTAATCGGATATCCAATATGACTCGGTGAATTTTGGTGGAAAATTTGAAATCCCAACCCATTTTGGAGAAAAAACCAGATTTAAGAGTTATAGCTTATGATTTATAAATTATTTTTGTTATATTACTATGTAAATATGTATTATAATATATATATATATATATATATATATATATATAATAACGTAATGTAAAGATATAACATATAATATATTAATATATAATAATATATTATGTTATTCTCATTATAATCTATAAATATAATTTATATTATTATTATTTTTACTAAATATAATAACATAATATTTTTATTAAATATAATAAAGTAATATATATATATTATAATGTAATATTTTATAGCTTATGATTTATAAATTATTTTTGTTATATGACTATGTAAATATGTATTATAATATATTATATATATAATAACATAATGTAAAGATATAACATATGATATATTAATATATAATAATATATTATGTTATTCACATTATAATATATAAATATAATGTATATTATTATTATTTTTACTAAATATAATAATGTAATATATATATATATATATATATATATATATAATAACGTAATATTTTTATTAAATATAATAATCTTATATATATTACTAATATATATGAGTCAAAGGGGGTCATAGGTTGACCTATGACCCCTTTCGACCCATTACATAACGACATATGTCTCTAGGGGTGCTAGGACCCCTAGTGACGTATTAGAATCATTCTTATGGGACGAAGTCTTCGACACATTACATGATGACATATGTCCCTAGGGGTCCTAGGACCCCTATGCACATATTAGAATTGTTCTTCTGGGTCAAAGGGGGCCTATGACCCCATTCAACCCATTAAATGATGACATATGTCCCTAGGGGTCTAGGACCCCTAGGGACATATTAGAATTATTTTTATGGGTGACCCATTAAATAATGACATATGTCTCTAGGGGTCCTAGGACCCCTAGGGACATCTTAGAATCGTTCATATGGGTCAAAGGGCGTCATAGGTTGACCTATGACCCCCTTCGACCCATTACATGATGACATATGTCCCTAGGGGTCCTAGCACCCCTAGGGACATATTAGAATCATTCATATGGGTCGAAGGGGGTCATAGGTTGACTTATGATCCCCTTCAACCCATTACATAATGACATATGTCCCTGTTACCAAAATTTCACATGCTGAATTTTACTAAGAAGTAACATCACAGAAGACATTGCAATAGAAAGTATTCATTTCTATTCATTTTTATCATTTTGCAATCATTTATGAAACCATGCACAGAAGATATACAAATGTTCATTGTATAGATCATCACTGATACGTACAATTTTTATTTTTACAATATGAAATGGATTAATGTGCTGAATAGAGAAAGTCTCACACAAGCCGTGAGGATAACTGATTAATTTTCTTTCATCAAGAAATGCACTAACAGATAAATATATACATGAAAGAAATAGGAATAGAGATAACTAGTCATTACCTGTTGCTTTGACTGGTAATGGTTTCTTTTCCTGCCGCACTTGTCCAGCTCTGAGCTCCACACTCTCCAGTAACTACAAAAACATAAGGCAATTGATGTTAGATCCCGAGGGATTTAAGCAATGACTACCTACCTCTACGACTATATTTTCTATCTGTCAATGCATTCCGTCATGAAGGAAAACAAGCAGCGATATTGACATTTAATGTTAAAAAGAAATAAAACCATTTGTGAGTGTCATGAGCCCGTGCTCGAACCTCATAAGATATGCAACAGAATAGAAAAGATGAACAGACTAACAAATCTGTATTATGAACTCATCTATGAACATGTGCAACAAGCAAACAGGGGTACCAAGGATGTTGTTTGCATCTTATGACAAGTACCTCAAGTATAAATTGTATTTTGCAGCAAGTCAATTATGTTTTGAACATTGAAAACATCTATTCAAAATTTTGTAGAACAATGATGGAAACAACAAAGCTTGGCAATCAATGAGAAACAACAGGACATTTTGATAGTGGGGCAACGGAAATCAGATGAGGTATTTCTTGGGCAATGTGATCCTCATAAAGCATGATACATCTGAATAAACAGCTACAGTAGATGATAAGTAGGAGATGATTTCCACAGCTAGTCAAAATGTGATGTGAATATCAGGATTTAACTGTGTGATTTTTGAGTCAAACTCGGTGACCCATGTTTCATGAGTAGTGATTCAACATGAATCCATCTCTCATGAGAATAAATGGAACACTTAGCACTCATTGGATCTAGGTGATGCTCACAGGGGTGAAGCTACAACAGAGTTTAGTAACATGTGAAGTCATTAATCAGTTCGAGCTAGAGGACTTTGGCACATTAATTACTGCATGGAAGTTTTCACAAATAAATTTAACATAAGGAGCAACAAGAGGATAGTTGCCTGCAGTTGTGAGATAGAGGCTTGCTAAGGTTGCAAAAACATATGTCAATGAACCAAGGGAAAATATCAAATAAATTGCTTGGTTGTCTTATGAACATTGTTGGCAATACAATGTAGGTTAACGTATTCAAGAGGTATTGCAAAACCCAAAGGAGAATTAAACATTTTGCTGCAGAAGTCAACCAAAAGCCAATACCCTCACATTAGAAGGAAGAAACTTATATGTTATGATCTGCATGAGAAGCCTGACCTGGGTCTTGTTCCAAAGCAGGAGGTATTACAAAGTTTGTATCCCTTTGAGAAACAACTTCCAGTAAGACCCATGACGAATTTAGATAAAGAAAACCCTGCAGCGGCATTAACATTGTGCATTTGACCATGAAATGCATATAGAACAATGATGGGACAACATGAAATCCAAATACAAAAACCCCAAAACAAGTTCTTTTGATAATACAATAGAGATAAGATCCCAATTATGGCAGCTAGCATCTACAGTATGCAGCGATAAATAAGACATTAGATGCACACTTGGGTCGCATACAACAAGTTCTAGCAGATCAGTTCGAGTACCAATAACTCATGACAGCAAGCTCAAATTAGGAAAATCTCAGCACATATTTCAGTGGCCATGAAAAAGTACACAAATGAAGGTGCCAAAACTAGAACAACAAATTTCTAAGCTCCAACAAATATGACAACAACGAACAACGAAATTCAACATGGCGGCTTAGCAATTACAATAGAAAAGGAGTTTTTTTTTTAAAGGATAATGATAGAGCTTCAACATACCTTCTAGAATAATAACACTGGCGGCCATACAAGGAGAGATCCCTAAGAAACATACAGCAGGTTTGAGATCCTCTAGAAGCTTCAAAAAACAAAAAAATATCCAAAAAACCAACATCCATGGCGGCTTCACAAAAAGACCATCGAAATTCATCAATGGCGGCTGCATGAAACCCCAGTTTCCTCTACATGTTCGAAACCTCCAAATGCAAAGTGAAAGTATGCAAAATGATGAAATGAAGGCATTTTAGGGTCTTTGATATCTCACCCTTTCTTGTTTTTTATAAAATCTTGAAGTCCGGTGTTGCGGGGGGAGTCTTTTTGCCTTTTTTTAATTTCCCCATAGTTGTGAGCTTTTGCCCGAGTCTTCCTACTTGGGACTCAACTCTTTTTATTAATTTGCAAGATTTTTGTTTTGTCTAACTCTTTAGAAGGTTAAATATATATATTTCCTTATTATTTGCTTTTATAATATAATTTTTTTTACTATTTTAATAAATGTTAGCTACTTTATAGGAAAACATTAAGAAATTAATTCTTATTACTTAATATTTTATATAAAAATAATGACTAATAATTATTAAAATAAGAAAGTATAAATCATGTTATAAAAGTTATTAAATTATAGATATTAGCTGATTTATATATTTTTTAAAATATAAGTCATTTAATAAGTAAATAATAGGAAATAAACATTTGTTTTCCTTTTAAAAGAGTTAAGAGGCATATATTTTGCAGATCTTTTATTAAGTGTTGAGTCATGTATGATAAGACTGAGGGGGCAGGAAATCATTGCTTCTGGAGTTTGGCAGGAGTTTTGGGGCTTTATTTATGAGAGGTAGTTGGTGATGTTATGAGACCATGCCTTTTAGGCTATTTGGTACACCTTTCTAAAGTCTTGTAAAAGACTCAAGTTGGCCTTTGGGGTTGAATCTGACCCAGCATTTATGGCTTTTGGTAAAATGCAGTTGGAAAAAGATGTTAAGTATGAGTTTTGCAACTCATTATAGGGGGTTCTGATTGGTGGATGGAGGTTTTGTGGCTTTTTCTCTAAGTCCTGGACTTCATTCTACAAAGTCTATAATTCATTTCTGGAGATGCATTACAGGTTGCAGTAGTGTGATTATACTTGGTGAAGTTATTAGTGAGCCCTTTTCCTTTCTACAATTTCTGTGTGCATTCCAAAATGATTGGATAGTTTAACTTGTGAATGTTTCATTATTCCTTGTTTTTTGTCTCATTTCAGCACCTCTGTGTAGAACAGTAAGTTTGTTTGCAGGTTATAACATGTGTTTTGGGTGAAATTAGTCGAAGGAAGGTATTAGTTTGTCTCCCTTTTTGTAGTTTCAGTGGAAAACCTTATTATAAACCAGTTATGCAAGCCTTTACAGGAAGTTGTGCTTCATTTGTGTTTCATAAAGCTGTATTATCCTCTCTGTTACATGTGGGTTACATTTCCATACCCCTCTTTGGTGTATCACTTTCTTATTTTAGGACTTAAGGTTTAGGTTTTGGTTTTCAGTAACTTCTTCTCCTTTTCCCTCAAGTTTTCTTTAAGTTTCAAGAGGTTATCACTGAGAGATTCAATAGGAGCCGGCCTAGAATTTGGAGGTTTCATCTCACTGTCCAGTCCCACAAAGTGAAGTGAATCCCATGTTAAGTAAGGGTTACTGAATGTTTTCCCATTCAGTAAAGGGTGCAAATCCTGAAACTTAACAGTTTTGGCACGCCCGGTGGGACATCATCTACATTTTCCAACTGTGCTCGTACAGCTGGAAGCCTTATTTTAACCAGCCAATAGGAAATGATGAATTTATGAGAAAGATACAAACACAAAGTTCCAGATCTTTTGAATATCTGTAGCTAGAAACTCCAAAAAGACGTGGAAAGAGTCTTGCTAAAATGAAGCCAGCACCAAGAAGGCAACTATCAGCCCCTGGTTTTTGCGTGTACAACAGAACAGGCCAAAGGAAAGTCAGACGTTCGACAAGTCCATCAGTAAGGGCTGAATTATTTGACATATCTGCTAATTCACCTACAAATTCAGCAAGTACTGGTTTTATACCAGCAGGTACAACAAATATGAGCTTTCAGCAAAGTGTTCCTGCTCAACAACAACTTGTGCAACAACCAGTACAATAGCCTCTACAACAACCTCTGCCAATGGCGAGACAGTTTGCTTTTGTGCCTTTTAATCAAGGGAGCCCCTTGAATTTCATCCAACATCATGATATACCACTTGCAACATTGAAGAGTCTGTCAGATTTTACTAGAGAAAATTAGACTACAGCTTATGAGCACATAAGGGATGTTGCTACTTTGTGCAATGTACATCATGTTACAGAGCAGGATGTGGCTACTAAGTTGTTGGCGACATTTTTAAAGGGGAAAGCATTACAGTGGTTCAGAAGTCTGACTGTTGGGTCTATAGGCTCATGGGATGCCTTGGGTGACGCTTTGACAAAACATTTTGAAGACAAGTTCGACTTCTTGTCACTGGTAGAGCAGCTCACGACTATAAAGTGGGCACCACAAGAACAAATGATGGATTTTAACAACCAATTTCAAAGAACCTGGACTAGAATACCCATTACGGTGAGACCTTCAACCGATCATGCTTTTCTTTATTATTTGAGAAGCTTAAATAGCGATATATCAGTAATGATTCAATCTATGGGAGGTGTTTCGCTGCCTCAAGCTTATGATATCACCATTAAAGCTGAAAATAGTCTTATTCAAGCTGGTAAAATAGCCCCCTAGGCCTCCAATGCCCATTTTTCTGGACATTCACCCAAATATGCCATTGACTATTCCATAATTGAACCAGTTACCTACCGTTCCCAGCCAAGAAATTACCATGGCAGACCCTTTGGCAACTGCAGGCCCTTCACAAGAGCTGTAGGAGATAAAAAACAGTCAGCTCAAGATCGAAAACATGATGCAAAATTTTACTAACGAGCTAGTTAATCTTAAAAAAAAACAGTTCTAGCCTAGGCCGCCTTACCAACAGCAGAATCCAGTTGCAAATCCACCTTACCAATAGAAAAATCAAGGTCAGGCCCAAGGAAATAGACAACCATTTCAAGGTAATGCAATAGGTTATAGGAAAAATATCAATCAAAGACCTTTCTGACCTTATAACCTAGCCCCTCTTAATGCTGCGAATCTAGTAAGAGACATAGTCCCCATGCAAAATAACCTTGCAGTGGATTTTGAATGGTGTTACCCCTATAGCGAACCACATAATCAGGCCACATGCACAAATGGAGTTATCAACTAGGCACTAATGGTACAAAATACAGTGGCAGGACAACAAAATGCCACTTATGATGCACCTGAACAACAACATGACGCACCTACTCCAGAAACTGGCTTCCTTAACTGGCAGAAAGATGAGTTTTGTGTAGTCAATAATGACTCAACAATATTAGCAAATACTTGAGCTAAGAAAAGAGCCCTTGAAATAGAGCAAACAAAAAATAAGGGTAGACTACCTGATACTGTTGAACCATCATCAAGTGCCACAAATGTAGTGGGAGACACTCACATTCCTGTCGCTAAGGAAACCGTTCATAGGCCAGCGAAGCATGGTGCTGTTAAAGCACATCAGAAACCACACTTCACTGCACCATTTAATATCATGGAGAACATGAAGAAGATGAATGTGTCCATGTCAATGTGGGAGACTTTGGCCATCCCTGGTCAGGCGGATATCTTGCAAAAGGCTCTCTCAAATGAAGCAAATCCCTCAAGGGTGATGGATGAACCAGCAAGAGTGGTGTTAACCAACACTAATGAAACAGAGGAGGATAGCGATAAAATTTCCATGGAACCAAATAAGGTAATAAAACCGCCTCCTTTCTATCTTTCCTTGATCATTGGTGATAAACTAGTCCATAACTGTATGGTAGATAGTGGAGCTACAAGCTCAGTCATGGCAAAAAAGATAGCCGACCAGTTAGGACTAAAATACCAACCCATTGAAAAGGGCATTTTTCAGCTTGATGGGAAATCCGTAGGTACTATAGGCGTGATTAGAGATGCGAGTGTCACCCTTCATGTCTGTCCTAATTTTTCCATTCAGCAAGATATCTATGTTATAGATTTACCTCCATACTTTGCCATCTGTTTGTCTAGAGATTTCATAGCAAAGATTGGTGGCTACCTATCATCCGACTGGTCCCACATGCTTTTTAGGACTAGATATGGCACAAAAGTGACGATCAAATCGGAGTTACTTGCAAAAAACCACATAGAGCCTTATGTTCCTAGTGCTGTCAATGCGAACCTGCTTGCATTTGACCAAGCAGAATGTCATACAGCTGCTAAAAATCGAACCCAACTAGATGATGTCCCAAATATTCTTTTTGATGAATGGGCATCAAGTTAAACATATGAAAACCAATTTTACCATATGATGAGTGCTGACTTAGGGACCTACATTATACATGAACAAAGTGAAGTTATTCCCAATCTGGTCAAACCAGTGAATCAGTTGGGAGAATCCCAAGATCAGGTATGGAGCATGTTTTTCAATGGTTCAAGAGGTAAACAAGGTGCTGGTGGAGGCGTCATGCTAGTTTCACCCGACAATGATAGGTACTATGCCGCTTTCAGATTCAGTTTTTTTTGCACCAATAATATAGGAGAGTACGAAGGGTTAGTTCAAGGAATAGAATGGGCAAGAAAGCACAGTATTAAGTGCTTGAGGGTGTATGGTGATAGTGAACTAGTAGTAAATCAAATTAGATGTCTGAATGCTGCAAAACAATGACATTTTAAAGTCTTATAGACATCGTGTTTGGGATTTTCTTGAAAATTTTGATGCATTTAATACAGTGGCTATTCCTAGAAAGGAAAACCAGCATGCCGATAGATTGGCAGCTGTAGGAGCTCAATATGACATTTTCAACAACGTGTCCACTCATACTGATCAGCGTCATATCAGAATCATTACCAGGCCTTTAGTTCCTGATAACGATGTTAGTTGGCAAGTTTTTGACAGCGATGAACAAATTCTACAATTTTTGCTGGAAGAAGACATTTTTTCCAGTTCTAACCAGCAGAGATATAAAGATCAATATGGTGATCAGGTGATACAGTTAAAAAACAACAAGTTACCAAAAGGTTTAGTAACACTGGAAAGTATATTTAATTCTGATGATCAGCTCAGACCAGGAAAAGCCAACTTGCTAGTCAAAGAAAACCAGTATGCAAATCTGAAAATTGCACCAGGTAAATGCCTTAAGTTTGGAAAGGTAAATTCAGCTGAAGAAGAATAAGCTTTTCTTCATTTATTTCAAGAATTCAGTGATGTCTTTGCTTGGCAACACAACAATTTAAAAGGGTTCAATCCAGGACTGGCACAACATACAATAGAGCTCGAACCAGCAGCTAAGCCAGTTCGACAAAAGCAAAGGCCTATTAATCCAAAGCTAGATCCTTTGATGCAAAAAGAAGTTTTCAGATTGATTGAGAGTAAGATAATTTTTCCTATCAAACACACTAGTTGGGTTGCTAACTTGGTCCCAGTAAGGAAGAAAAATGGGGAGCTACGGTTGTGTGTAGATTTTAGGGACTTGAATCGAGTCTCGCTGAAGGATAGACACCCGCTTCCATCCATGGAACAGATTTTGCAAAGTGTATCAGGGGCTGAGAGGTTTTCTTTGCTGGATGGGTACTCGGGTTATAATCAAATCCTGGTGAAGGAGGAAGATTAGTTCAAGACAGCGTTTACAACAAAATGGGGAACAATGGCATACAAGAGAATGCCATTCGGATTGTCCAATGCTGGAGCAACCTTTCAGAAAGCCATGAAAATGGCATTTAGTAATCTGATGTACAGATTTGTCTTAGTTTATTTAGATGATGTTACTGTTTATTCACAAAAAATAGCAAATCATATTGATCACTCGAGGCAGATCTTTGAGCGCTATAGAAAGTTTGGCATCTCATTAAATCCCAAAAAGAGTATTTTTTCTGTGCATGAGGATAAATTACTTGGATACATTGTATCTAAGTCAGGTATTATGGTGGACCCCAAACGAGTTGCAGCAATTTTGGAGCTGCCTCTACCACAACACAAGAAAGGCCTTCAAAGTTTCATTGGCCGCATAAATTTCGTGCAGAGGTTTCTGCCTGACATTGCAACACTTCTCAAACCATTAATGGCCATGCTTAAAAAGAATACAATTTTTACTCGGATAAAGGAAGCCAAAGAAATTTTTTAGGCCATTAAAGACACATTAGCAACATCACCCGTCCTAGTCAATCCTGATTTCAGTAAAGATTTTATTCTTTATGCATGTGGTGTTCATGATGTGATTTCAGCCATGTTGGTACAAAAAAATGCAGAGGGATTGGAACAGCCAATTGTATTCTTCAGCAAAGGACTTGAAGAGTACGAACAATGGTATAGCTTTGTTGAGAAACATATCCTTGCTGTTGTAAAAAGCCTTAAGAAATTTAGGCACTTGCTGACGCATAACAAAGTCATTTTTCGTGTCACGCCTCCAAGCATCAAAGAGTTTCTCCTGAGTAGAGATCTGAATGAGAAAAGAGTTGGCTGGATCACACGCGTCATGTAATATGACGTAGATATCCAGATAACCAAGTTGGTTCGAGGGAAGGGTTTGTGCGAGCAAATCACAGATAAGGATATTTCAAAGCTAGAGGAGCAAGCAAATGCTATTTTGCTGATCGGTACTGCTGGAAACGATGACAGAACAACAAGCTGGTTACAGGATATGATCCATTTTTTAAAAACTAGTCAATTTCCAACCACCTTAGATCGAGCAAAGCGAAGGTATTATCTCTTGCAATCAGCCCCTTTCATGCTGATAAATGATATTCTATACCAAAAAGACTTCAATGGAGTCCTTCTTAGATGCATAGATTCAGATCAAACTACTCAAGTATTGCATGAATTTCATGATGGACATTCAGGAGGACATTTTTCTCCTAGAACAAAAACCTATAAGATTCTTCAAGCTGGCTATTATTGGCCTGATTTATTTAAAGAATGTCATGCACATGTCAGAAAATGTGCTAAATGCGCCATGCTTGCAGGAAAAGAAAGGCTACCAGCTTTGCCCTTGTAGCCAATTAAAACCGAATAGCCCTTTCAAAAGTGGGGCGTTGATTTTATTGGGGCCATTAACCCTCCATCAAGTGTGGGTCACAAGTGGATCATTATGGCCACCAATTATTTCACACGCTGGACTGAGGCAGTAGCGTTAAAGGACGCAAATGAATCAGCAGTCTTAAACTTTTATGATGACATTGTGAATAGATTTGGAGTACCGGATTCCATTATCTCAGATAATGCACTTGCTTTCGTTGGAATGAAAGTCACTAATTGGGCTTTTCATCATGGAATATATCTTAGTACGAGCTCAAATTATTACCCGCAAGGAAATGGATTAGCGAAATCTTCCAACAAGAACCTGATAAGAATCATCAAGCGCAATTTGCAAGATAATCAAAGAGATTGGCATTCAAAATTGAAGGCTACCTTATGGGTTGACAGAATCACCCCAAAACAAATTATTGGAAACTCGCCTTATAGGCTCGTATATGGGAAAGAGGTCAGATTGTCAATTGAGACAGAATTACCAGCACTTGATCTTGCTACACAACTGGTTTTATTTGAGGAAGGTGACCCTATGCTGGTGCGGTGTGCCTAGTTAATGGAGCTGGAAGAAACTAGGAAAAAGGCCATGGAGACCATGGAGTACCAGCAAATGCAAATAAAGAGGAGCTTCGATAAGAGAGCTCAAGCTCGAGAATTCCATGTTGGCAACATGGTACTAAAGTAGGATGTTCTCAAGAGCAGACCCGACCAACACAATAAATTTGATCACATGTGGGCTGGGCCATTTCAAATTGTTGAGTGTAAACAACACAATGCTTACTAGCTGGCTACCATGGATGGAGATGTCTTACCGATCACTATGAATGGGATCCACCTCAAACCATGTTTTGAGGTATGATTTGCAGTCCTGCCTTGTACATAATAAGTTTTTCCCCTTGTTTTCAATAAGTGCGTCTACATTTTAGTTTAGTTTAGTTTCTATTCTAGGTTAGTTTCCTATTTTGTTTGTAGTGTTTTTCAGTTAAGTTGCTGGTTTATGTTGTGGAAGTCATCATACCCACCCATTTCATTCATGCATGCATAAATATGTGTACTCAAATGCACACACATATCCAACATACACATACATATGCACACATATATCGCTGCAAATAAATGTCTGGCTACCAGCCATACATATCTGCATACCCATGCATACGCTGCATACATGCATCCATTTGAGCCCACACATTCACCCATACATCAACCAAATGGTCGACTATGATGATTTCGACTTCTAAAGTTGATACATGAGTTTCTGACCCCTACATACCCATCAATGCAATAAGAGTTTTTGGTCTTACTGAACTCACGTGCATGCATTCAAAACTGAACCAGCAACTTTAGGGGTCGCTTTTTGTCAAGTCTAGGTGCTAGGAATGCATAATCAGACTCTATGCCCGAGGAATAAGAGCAACTAAAAGCAAACTGGTCAAATGTCAAGCAGGCAGACATATAGTAGAAGTCGCCAAAAATGTTACCAAAATTTCACATGCTAAATTTTACTAAGAAGTAACATCACAGAAGACATTGCAATAGAAAGTATTCATTTCTATTCATTTTTATCATTTTGCAATCATTTATGAAACCATGCGCAAAAGAGATACAAATGTTCATTGCATAGATCATCATTGATACGTACAATTTTCATTTTTACAATATGAAATGGATTAATGTGCTGAATAGAGAAAGTCTCACACAAGCCATGAGGATAACTGATTAATTTTCTTTCATCAATAAATACACTAACAGATAAATATATACATGAAAGAAATAGGAATAGAGATAACTAGTCATTGCCTGTTGCTTTGACTAGTTATGGTTTCTTTTCCTGCCACACTTGTCCAGCTCTGAGCTCCACTCTCTCCAATAACTACAAAAACATAAGGCAACTGATGTTAGATACCGAGGGATCTAAGCAATGACTACCTACCTCTACGACTATATTTTCTATTTGTCAATGCATTCCATCATGAAGAAAAACAAGCAGTGATATTGACATTTAATGTTAAAAAGAAATAAAACCATTTGTGAGTGTCACGAGCCTGTGCTCGAACCTCATAAGATATGCAATAGAATAGAAAAGATGAACAGACTAACAAATCTGTATTATGAACTCATCTATGAACATGTGCAACAAGCAAATAGGGGTACCAAGGATGCTGTTTGCATCTTATGACAAGTACCTCAAGTATAAATTGTATTTTGCAGCAAGTCAATTATGTTTTGAACATTGAAAACATCTATTCAAATTTTTTTAGAACAATGATGGAAACAACAAAGCTTGGCAATCAATGAGAAACAACAAGACATTTTGATAGTGGGGCAACGGAAATCAGATGAGGTATTTCTTGGGCAATGTGATCCTCATAAAGCATGATACATTTGAATAAATAGCTACAACAGAGTTTAGTAACATGTGAAGTCATTAATCAGTTCGAGCTAGAGGACTTTGGCACATTAATTACTGCATGGAAGTTTTCACAAATGAATTTAACATAAGGAGTAGCAAGGGGACGGTTGCCTGCAGTTGTGAGATAGAGGCTTGCTAAGGTTGCAAAAACATATGTCAATGAACCAAGGGAAAATATCAAATAAATTGCTTGGTTGTTTTATGAACATTGTTGGCAATACAATGTAGGTTAACGTATTCAAGAGGTATTGCAAAACCTAAAGGAGAATTAAACATTTTGCTGCAGAAATCAACCAAAAGCCAATACCCTCACATTAGAAGGAAGAAACTTATATGTTATGATCTGCATGAGAAGCCTGACTTGGGTCTTGTTCCAAAGCAGGAGGTATTACAAAGTCCGTATCCCTTTGAGAAACAACTTCCAGTAAGACCCATGACTAATTTAGATAAAGAAAACCCTATAGCGGCATTAACATTGTGCATTTGACCATGAAATGCATATAGAATAATGATGGGACAACATGAAATCCAAATACAAAAACCCCAAAACAAGTTCTTTTGATAATACAATAGAGATAAGATCCCAATTATGGCGGCCAGCATCTACAATATGCAGCGATAAATAAGACATCAGATGCACACTTGGGTCGCATACAACAAGTTCTAGCAGATCAATTCGAGTGCCAATAACTCATGACAGCAAGCTCAAATTAGGAAAATCTCAGCACATATGTCAGTGGCCATGAAAAAGTACACAAATGAAGGTGCCAAAACTAGAACAACAAATTTCTAAGCTCCAGCAAATATGACAACAACAAACAACGAAATTCAACATGGCGGCTTAGCAATTACAACAGAAAAGGAGTTTTTTTTTTAAAAGGATAATGACAGAGCTTTAACATACCTTCCAGAATAATAAAAATGGTGGCCATACAAGGAGAGATCCCTAAGAAACATACAGCAGGTTCGAGATCCTCTAGCAGCTTCAAAAAATAAAAAAATCTCCAAAAAACCAACATCCATGGCGGCTTCACAGAAAGACCATCGAAATTCATCAATGGCGGCCGCATGAAACCCCAGTTTCCTCTACATGTTCGAAACCTCCAAATGCAAAGTGAAAGTATGCAAAATATGAAATGAAGGCATTTTAGGGTCTTTGATATCTTGCCCTTTCTTGTTTTTGATAAAATTTTGAAGTCCGGTGTTGGGGGGGGGAAGTCTTTTTGCCTTGTTTTAATTTCCCCATAGTTGCGAGCTTTTGCTCGAGTCTTCCTACTTGGGACTCAACTCTTTTTATTAATTTGCAAGGTTTTTGTTTTGTCTAACTCTTTCGAAGGTTAAATATATATATTTCCTTATTATTTGCTTTTATAATATAATTATTTTTACTATTTTAATAAATGTTAGCTACTTTATAGGAAAACATTAAGAAATTAATTCTTATTACTTAATGTTTTATATAAAAATAATGACTAATACTTATTAAAATAAGAAAGTATAAATCATGTTATGAAAGTTATTAAATTATAGATATTAGATGATTTATATATTTTTTAGAATATAAGTCATTTAATAAGTATCTTTTAATAAGTAAATAATAGGAATTAAATATTTGTTTTCCTTTTAAAAGATTTAAGAGGCATATATTTTTCAGATCTTTTATTAAGTGTTGAGTCATGTATGACAAGACTGGGGGGGCAAGAAATCATTGCTTCTGGAGTCTGGCAGGAGTTTTGGGGCTTCATTTATGAGAGGTAGTTGGTGATGTTATGAGACCATGCCTTTTAGGCTATTTGGTACACCTTTCTGAAGTCTTGTAAAAGACTCAAGTTGGCCTTTGGGGTTGAATCCAACCCAGCATTTATGGCTTTTGGTAAAATACAGTTGGAAAAAGATGTTAAGTATGAGTTTTGCAACTCATTGTAGGGGGTTCTAATTGGTGGATGGAGGTTTTGTGGCTTTTTCTCTAAGTCCTGGACTTCATTCTACAAAGTCTGTAATTCATTTCTGGAGATGCAATACAGGTTGCAGCAGTGTGATTATACTTGGTGAAGTTATCAGTGAGCCCTTTTCCTTTCTACAATTTCTGTGTGCATTTCAAAATGATTGGATAGTTTAACTTGTGAATGTTTCATTATTCCTTATTTTCTCTCTCATTTCAGCACCTCTGTGTAGAACAGTAAGTTTGTTTGCAGGTTATAACATGTGTTTTGGGTGAAATTAGTCAAAGGAAGGTATTAGTTTGTCTCCCTTTTTGTAGTTTCAGTGGAAAACCTTATTATAAACCATCTATGCAAGCCTTTATAGGAAGTTGTGCTTCATCTGTGTTTCATAAAGCTGTATTATCCTCTCTGTTACATGTGGGTTACATTTCCATACCCCTCTTTGGTGTATCACTTCCTTATTTTAGGACTTAAGGTTTAGGTTTTGGTTTTCAGCAACTTCTTCTCCTTTTCCCTCAAGTTTTCTTTAAGTTTCAAGAGGTTATCACTGAGAGATTCAATAGGAGCCAGCCTAGAATCTGGAGGTTTCATCTCACTGTCCAGTCCCACAAAGTGAAGTGAATCCCATGTTAAGTAAGGGTTACTGAATGTTTTCCCATTCAGTAAAGGGTGCAAATCCTGAAACTTAACAGTCCCTAGAGGTCCTAGGAACCCTAAGGACATATTAGAATCATTCTTATGGGTCGAAGGGGGTCAAAGGTTGACCTATGACCCCCTTTGACACATTACATGATGACATATATCCCTAGGGGCCCTGGGACCCCTAAGGACATATTAGAATCGTTCATATGGGTCAAATGAGGTCATA
This sequence comes from Cupressus sempervirens, assembly GCA_028749045.1. Lineage (NCBI taxonomy): Eukaryota > Viridiplantae > Streptophyta > Pinopsida > Cupressales > Cupressaceae > Cupressus > Cupressus sempervirens. The sequence continues at coordinate 512,348,346 of CM053791.1, forward strand.
GGTTGACCTATGACCCCCTTCAACCCATTACATGAAGACATTTGTCCCTAGGGGTTCTAGGACCCCTAGGGACATATTAGAATCGTTCATATGGGTCAAAGGGGGTCATAGGGTGACCTGGGACCTCCTTCAACCCATTAAATGATGACATATGTCCCTAGGGGTCCTAGGACCCATAGGGACATATTAGAATTGTTCATATGGGTCAAAGGAGATTATAGGTTGACCTATGACCTCCGTCGACCCATTAAATGATGACATATGTCCCTAGGGGTCCAAGGACCCATAGGGACATATTATAATTGTTCATATGGATAAAAGGGGGTCATAGGTTTACCTATGAACCCCTTCAACCCATTAAATGATGACATATGTCCCTAAGGGTCCTAAGATGCCTAGGGACATATTAGAATTATTCATATGGGTCAACGGGGGTCATAGGTTGACCTATAACCCCCTTTGACCCATTACATGATGACATTTGTCTCGTGGACCCCTAGGGACATATGAGAATCATTCTTATGGGTCAAAGGGGGTCATAGGTTGACCTATGACCCCCTTTGACACATTAGATGATGACATATGTCCCTGAGGGTCCTAGGTCCCCTAGGGACATATTAGTATCATTCATATGGGTCGAAGGGGGTCATAGGTTGACCTATGATCCCCTTCAACTCATTAAATGATGACATATGTCCCTAGGGGGTCCTAGAACTGCTAAAAACATATTAGAATCGTTCATATGGGTCAAAGGGGGTCATAGGTTGACCTATGACCCCTTTTGACCTATTACATGACGACATATGTCCCTACGACCCCTAAGGACATATGAAAATCGTTCTTATGGGGTCAAAGGGACCTATGACTCCCTTCAATGCATTACATGGTGACATATGTCCCTAGGGGTCCTAGGACCCCTAAGAAAATATTAGAATCATTTTTATGGGTCAAAGGTGGTCATAGGTTGACCTACGACCCGCTTCGACACATTACATAATAACATATGTCCCTAGGGGTCCTCGAAACTTTAGGGACATATAAGAATCATTCTTATGGGTCTAAGCGGGTCATAGGTTGACCTATGACCCCCTTGACCCATTACATGATGACATATGTCTAGACCCCTAGGGACATATTAGAATGCTTCTTATGGGTGAAAGGTGGTTATAGGTTGACCTATGTCCCCTTCGATAAATTACATGATGACATATGTCCAAAGGGGTCATTGAAACCTTAGAGACATATTAGAATCATTTTTATGGGTCAAAGGAGGTCATAGGTTGACCTATGACCCCCTTTGACCCTTTACATGACGACATATGTCCCTAGGGGTCCTAGGACCCCTAGGGACATGCTAGAATCATTCTTATAGGTCAAAGGGGGTCATAGGGTGACCTATGACACCTTTAAACCCATTACATGAAGACATATGTCCCTAGGGGTCCTAGGACCCCTAGGGACATATTAGAATAATTCTTATAGGTCAAACAAGGTTATAGGTCAACCTATGACCTCCTTTGACCCATTACATGATGACATATGTCCCTACGGGTCATAGGACACCTAGGGACATATTAGAATTGTTCATATGAGTCAAAGGAGATCATAGGTTGACCTATGACCCCATTCGACTCATTAAATGATGACATATGTTGTTAGGGATCCTACAACCCCTAGGGACATATTAGAATTGTTCATATGGGTCAAAGGTAGTCATAGGTTGACCTATGACCCATTTTGACCCATTAAATGATAAAATGTTCTTAGGGCTCCTAGGACCGCTAGAGATATATTAGAATTGTTCATATGGGTCGAGGGCAGTCATAGGTTGACCTATGACCCCCTTTGACCCATTACATGATGACATATGTCCCTAGGACCCCTAGGGACATATGAAAATCGTTCTTATGGGTCAAAGGGTGTCATAGGTTGATCTACGACCCCCTTCAACACATTACATGACGACATATGTCCCTATGAGTCCTAGGACCCCTAGGGACATATTAGAATGGTTCATATGAGTCGAAGGGGGTCATAGGTTGACCTATGATCTCTTTAGACATATTAGAATTGTTCATATGGGTCAAAGGGGGTCATAGGTTCACCTATGACCCCTTTTGACTCGTTACATGATGACATATGTCCCTAGGACCCCTAGGGACATATGAGAATTGTTCTTATGGGTCAAAGGGGGTCATAGGTTGACCTATGACCCCTTTCAATGTATTACATGATGACATATGTCCCTAGGGGTCCTAGGACCCATAGGAAAATATGAAAATCATTCTTATGGGTAAAAGTTGGTCATAGGTTGACCTATGATCCGCTTTGACCCATTACATGATGACATATGTCCCTAATAGTTTTCAAAACCCTAGAGACATATTAGAATCATTCTTATGAGTCTAAGAGGGTCATAGGTAGACCTATGAACCCATTTGACCCATTACATGATGACATATGTCCCTAGGAGTCCTACGATCCCTTAGGGACATATTAGAATGCGTCTTATGGGTCAAAAGGGGTGATAGGTTGACCAATGACTCCATTTGACGCATTACATAATGAAATATGTCCAAAGGGGTCCTAGGACCCCTAGAGACATATTAGAATTATTCTTATGGGTCAAAGAGGGTCATAGGTTGACCTATGACTCCCTTTGACCCTTTACATGATGACATATCTCTCTAGGGGTCCTATAACCCCTAGGAACATATTAGAATAATTCTTATGGGTCAAAGGGGGTCATAGGTTGACCTATGATCTTCTTTGACCCATTACATGATGACATATGTCCCTTGGGGTCCTAGGACTCCTAAGGACATATTAGAATGCTTCATATGGGTCTAATGGGGTCATAGGTTGACCTATGACCCTTTTCGACCCATTAAATAATGACATATATTCCTAGGGGCATATTAAAATCATTCATATGGGTCAAAGGGGGTCATAGGTTGACCTATCACCCCCTTTGACCAATTACATGACGACATATGTCCCTAGGGTTCCTAGGACTCTTAGGGACATATAAGAATAATTCTTATGGGTCAAAAGTGGTCATAAGTTGACCTATGACATGCTTCGACCCATTACATGATGACATATGTTCCTAGGGATCCTAGGAACCCTAGGGACATATTAGAATCATTCTTATGGGTCTAAGGGGGTCATAGGTTGACCTATGACCCCTTTCGATCCACTAAATGACGACATATGTCCCTAAGGGGTCCTAGGAACCCTAGGGACATATTAGAATCGTTCTTATGGGTCAAAGGGGGCCATAGGGTGACCTATGATCCCCTTTAACCTATTACATGATAACATATGTTCTTAGGGGTTCTAGGACCCCTAGGTAGATATTAGAATCGTTCTTATGAGTTGAAGGGGATCATAAGTCAACCTATGAGCCACTTTGACCCATATGAACAATTCTAATATGTCCTTAGGGATCCTAGGACTCCTAAGGACATATGTTGTCATGCAATAGGTCGAAGGGGGTCATAGGTTAAACTATGACCCCATTTGACCCATATGAACAATTCTAATATGCCCCTAAGGGTCTTAGAACATCTAGGGACATATGTCATCATGTAATCGATCAAAGGGGGTCATAAGAGTCATAGTTCAACCTATGACCCCCTTGAACCCATAAGAATGATTCTAATATGTCTCTAGGGGTCCTAGGACTGCTAAGGACATATGTCATCATTTAAAGGGTGAAAGGGGGTAATAAGACAACCTATGACCCCCTTTGACTAATAAGAACAATTCTAATATGTCTTTAAGGGTTCTAAGACTGTTAAGTACATATGTCATTATTTAATGGGTTGAAGGGGGTCATAGGTCAACCTATGACAACTTTTGACCCATATGAAGCATTCTAATATATCCCTAAGGGTCTTAGGACTCCTAGGGATATATGTCATCATGTAATGTGTTGAAGTGGGTTATAAGTCAACCTATGACCCCTTTACACCCATAAGAACGATTCTAATATATCCCTAGGGGTCCTAGGACCCCTAGGGACATATGTCATCATGTAATGAGTTGAAGGGAGTCATAGGTCACCCTATGAGTCCCTTTAACCCATAAGAACAATTCTAATATGTCCGTAAGGGTTCTAGGACCCCAAGGGACATATGTCATCATTTAATGAGTTAAAGGGGGTCATAGGTCAACCTATAACACCCTTTGACCCATATAAAGCATTCTAATATGTCTGTAGGGGTCGTAGGATCCCTAAGGACATATGTCGTCATGTAATAATTTGAAGGGGGTCATATGTCACCCTATGACCCCCTTTTACCCATAAGAATGATTCTAATATGTCCCTAGGGGTCCTAGGACCCCTAGGGACATATGTTGTCATTTAATGGGTAAAAGGAGGTCATAGGTCATCCTATGACCCTGTTTGACCCATATGAAGCATTCTAATGTGTTAGACCTCTAGAGACATGTCATCATGTAATGTATCGAATGTGGTCATAGGTCAACTTATGACTCCCTTTGAATCATACGAACGATTCTAATATGTCCCTAGTGGTATTAAGACCCCTAAGAACATATGTCATCATTTAATGGGTCGAAGGGGGTCATAGGTTAACCTATAACCCCCTTTGATCCATATTAACGATTCTAATATGTCCTTACGGGTCCTAGGACCCCTAGGGACATATGTCGTCATGTAATGGGTCAAAGAGGGTCATAGGTCAACCTATGACCCCCTTTGACCTATATGAAAGATTCTAATATGTCCCTAGGGGTCCTAGGACCCCTAGAGACATATGTCATCATATAATGGGTCATGAAAAATTCTAAGACGTCCCTAAGGGTCCTAGGACCCCTAGGGACATATGTCATCATGTAATGGGTTGAAAGAGGTCATAGGTCAACCTATGACCCCCTTTGACCCATATGAACGAATCTAATATGTTCCTAGGGACATATGTCGTCATGTAATATGTCAAAGGGGGTCATAGGTTAACCTGTGACCCCCTTTGATCCATAAAAGTGATTCTAATATGTCCCTAGGGGTGCTAGGACCCCTAGGGAGATATGTCATCATTTGATTGGTTGAAGGGGGTCATATGTCAACCTATGACCTCCTTTGACTCATATGAAGCATTCTAATATGTCCCTAGGACCCCTATGGACATATGTCATCAGGTAATGGGTTGAAAGGGGTCATAGGTCACCCTATGACCCCTTTGACCCATTAGAAGGATACTAATATGTCCCTAGGGGTCTTAGGACCCCTAGGGACATATGTCATCATGTAATGGGTCGAAGGGGGTCATAGGTCAACCTATAACCCCCTTTGACCCATCAGAACGATTCTAATATGTCCTTAGGGGTCCTAGCACCCGTAGGGACAAATGTGGTTATTTAATGGGTTGAACCCGTTGATCCATAATAATGATTCTAATATGTCCCTAGGGGTCCTAGGACCTGTAGGGACATATGTCGTCATTTAATGGCTCAAAGGGGGTCATTGGTAAACCTATGACCCCCTTTGACCCATATAAACAATTCTAATATGTCCTTAAAGATCCTAGGACCCCTGGAGACATATGTCATCATGTAATGGGTCGAACGGGGTCATAGGTCAATCTATGACCCCCTTTAACCCATATGAATGATTCTAATATGTCCTTAAGGATCTTAGGACCCCTAGGGACATATGTCGTCATGTAATAGGTCAAAGATTCTAGTATGTCCCAAGGGGTTTTAGGACCCCTAGGGATATATGTTGTCATTTAATGGGTCGAAGGGGGTCATAGGTCAACCTATGACCCCCTTTGACCCATATGAAACATTCTAATATGTCCCTAGGGGTCCTATGACCCTAGGGACATATGTTATCATGTAATAGGTCAGAGGGGGTTATAGGTCAACCTATGACGCCCTTTGACCCATGAGAATGATTGTAATATGTCTTTAGGGGTCCTAGGAACCCTAGCTATATATGTCATCATTTAATGGGTCCAAGGTGGTCATAGGTCAACCTATGACACCCTTTGACCCATATGAAGCATTTTAATATGTCCCTAGGTGTCCTAAGACCTATAGGGACATATGTCATGATGTAATGTGTCGAAGTGGGTCATAAGTCAACCTATGACCCCCTTTGACCCATAAGAACGATTCTAATATGTCCCTAGGGGTCCTAGGACCCCTAGGGACATATGTCATTATCAATGGGTCGAAGGGGGTCATAGGTCACCCTATGAGCCCCTTTGACCCATAAGAATGATTCTAATATGTCCCTAGGGGTCCTAGGACCCCTAGAGACATATGTCATCATTTAATGGGTCAAAAACCTTTGACCCATATGAAGCATTCTAATATGTCCCTAGGGGTCCTAAGACCCCTAGGGACACATTTCATCATGTAATGTGTCGAAGGGGCACGTCATAGTTCACCCTATGACCTCCTTCAAACCATATGAAAGATTCTAATATGTCCCTAGGGGTCTTAGGACCCTTAGGGACATATGTCATCGTGGAATGTGTCGAAGGAGGTCATATGTCACCCTATGATCCCCTTCGACCCATATGAATGATTCTAATATGTCCCTAGGGGTCTTAGGACTCCTAAGGACATATGTCATGATGGAATGTGTTGAAGGTGGTCATAGGTCACCCTATGACCCCTTTCCGCCCATATAAATGGTTCTAATATGTCCCTAAGGGTCCTAGGACCTCTAGGGACAAATGTCATCTTGTAATATGTCGAAAGGGTTCATAGGTCATCCTGTGACCCCCTTCAACTCATATAAACTATTCTAATATGTCCCTAGGGGTCCTAAGATCCTAAGGGACATAGCTCGTCATGGAATGTGTTGAAAGGGGTCATAAGTCATTCAGTGAGCCTTTTCGACCCATATAAATGACTCTACTAGAAATAATATAGTAATAATAATAATAATATAGTATAACAATCACACACACACACACACACAGATATATATATATATATATATATATATTTATATTTATAAAATTTATAAATTATAATAATAATAACATAATATATTATTATATATTAATAATATAAGTCATAATATTAATAATATATTATAGATTATAATTTACATATGATAATAATAATAATATATTATAGATTATAATTTAAATATATGATAATAATAATAACATAATATATTATTATATATTAATAGATTATATATTATATCTTTACGTTATGTTATTATTATTATTATATATATATATATAAAAAAAATATAATATTACATTATTATATAATATATAGATTATATATTATTTTATATATAATAGTTATGTTATTATATTATATATTTATAGATTATATATTATATCTTTACATATTTCATAACTCAAATTAGTTATATCACTTGCAAATTTATTTTTCCCTCTAATTTTTGTGCCTTTTCCCTCCAATTTTTATGCCACTGATATCGGATATCTGATAAGGCTTGGGCCTTAGTTTCCAGGTTTGGTACCTGGATAGGTGAAAAAAAGTCAGAATGGATTTTGAGGCGCTTTTAGACGTGTTCAAACTCTATTTTTTTTACATTGCCACTTTTTGGCACACCATGATCTTGCACATACCCAATTTTGAGTGTAACTATCTTCAAATTCTTGTTGAAGTTTAGAAATTGTTGATTTTAGAAAAAAGGTGTCCACTTATACCTCCCTTTTGGCACCACAACTTGGTGCACTTACCCCCTAGCTTTAAATCTTTTCTTACCTCTATCCTCTTATTTCAACCTATAAACCCATTTATTCTGTAAATCCCTTTTACCTATAGGCAACTTGCATAAATCCCATGTCTGATTTTTTAGTAAGGAGTCCATTTCTTCTTTTATTGTAGACTCTCACCGAGTCTTAGTATCCACCTACACAACTTCATCATAACATTTAGGTTCACCAACATCTATTAATAAAATAGAATACAAATTAAGAGGGAGAAAATCTTTCTAGAGGTCTACTCAGCCTTGTTGACCATCTAACATTCACTAGGGTGTGACCATCTAACCTTCACTAGGGTGTGTGTTATTTGTTGTTGTGTTTGTTGCGGAGCATGAGGAATAGCTAGAACATCACCTTTTGGAGTATCATCCAACACTAAATAATCATTTTTTTTCTTCTCATGTTGCTGCAATAGATCTTTGCACAACACTTTCTCATTGAATATGACATCCCTATTTTTTACAATTTTATGATTTTCAAAATCGCAAAGCCTATAACCAAATTCATCAATTCCATATCCAAAAAATAGACATTTGTTTGACTTATCTTCCAGCTTGGTTCTATTTTCACAATCAATTTGTGGAAATGCTTCACAACCAAAGCTTCTGAGAAAATAATAACTTGCCTTCTTACTAGTCCATGCTTTCTCTGGAGCACCACAACCCAAAGGAGTAGAGGGACCTCTATAAATATAATATACAATAGTATTGAAAACCTCAATCCACATGTTTAAGGACATCCCAACATGCAACCTCATTCTTCTTGCACACTCCATTATTGTCTTGTTCATGCGTTCATCTACTCCATTTTCCTGTGGAGTCCTTGGAATAGCTTTTTGTCTATGAATACCATTAGTGGAGAAATAATCTTCAAATTCATAATTGTAATACTCACCACCATTATTAGATTTGAGAAATTTTAATCTTTTACTAGTCTCATTTTCAACCAAGCATTTCCATTTTTAAAAAGTTTGAAATACATTAGATTTCTATCTAAAGAAATAAACTCATACTTTTCTAGTTGCATCATCAATAAGTGTAACATAATAATGAAAGCCACTAAGGGAAGATACTTGAGCTGGTTCCTATACATCTGAATGCACAAGCTCAAATTTCTCATTTTTCTTTTCCTTCCCACTCTTCACAAAACTCTCTTTTGTTTTCCATACACACAACTTTCATTGAAATCCATATTGACAAATTTCAAACCTCGTATAAATTTCTTTCAATGAAGTAATTTCTTATGTTTCTCACTCATGTGCCCAAGTTTGTTGTGCCATAGCACTATATCAGAATCTACAATAATTGTTTGTTTTCCTTCCTCAACTGCAACAACTATTCCTAAATATTCATTTTTCTCTAAAACAATTAAAGTAGAAGGAACAATATGACATGTACAAATATATAAGGTGCTTACTTTCACACCTTTTGTTACTACAAGTGAACCTTTTGAAACCTTCCAATTTTTATCATTAAAAGTAACTACACAACCCTCATCACTAAGTTGCTTTGCTGAAATTAAATTCCTAACATCCTTGGAACATTTCTTACCTCATTCTGCAACTTAATCTTAACTTTTCCCTTTCTAACAATCTAATAGGGTTCATTATCTTTGAAATAAACAAGCCCAAAATACCCTTGGACATAATAAATAGAATAACCTCTTTGGGGTATAGCATGAAATAAAGCCCCAGAATCTAAAACCCAAGAATCATCAACACTTTCTAAACAAAGAAGCAAATAATCCTCTTCAGATTTGTTACATACCACACTTGCCTCCTTGTTCCCTTTAGGTTTATTTCCTTCAATATTCTTTTGAGTTCAACAATATTTCTTTTTATGCCTTGGTTTACCATAGTACCAACAATCTCTTGGTCTTCTGGATTGAGACCTCTTTCCCTTTGATTTTCCTCTTGATTTCCCATGATTTTCAGAATTACTTCCTCTCTCAATCATTCTACCTTTGCTTTGTGCGTTCAAAGCACTTCCTAATGTAGATCCACGTTAGGTTTTCCTATGAGTTTCCTCACTTAGAATAACACCAATCACATCATCAAATTTTAGGGTATTAGATCCAAAAAGAGAATTACTCACAACCATTACCAAGCCATTCAAGCTTTCAGGCAAAGAACACAAAATCAAGAGAACCCTAATTTTTTCATCAAAATTGACATTCACAGAAGATAACTAACTAGTAACTATACTAAACTGATTTAAATGATCTACAATAGATCCACCTTCTCTCATCTTCATATTAAATAAACACTTCATGAGTAATACCTTGTTTGAAGTGAAGGGCTTTTCATATAGTTTCGCTAGGGTTTGTAAAAACTCTTTCGCCATCTTCTCTTTTGTAATGTTAAATGTCACTAATGGTGCCAAGAATAATCAAATAATTCCAAGTACCTTTCTATCTAAAATCTTGTAGTCCTCATCCATTCTTGGCTTTTCCTTCCAATGGCTTCCATGAATCTTTCTGATAAAGATAGTCCTCCATTTGTATTTTCCATAACTGAAATTTCTACCAATAAAACTTCTCAACCTTCAACTTACCCTCATTTTCCATCACTCCCACTCAACCATGAGACCTTCTTGTAGAGGATTGCTATAAAAAAATGACGATGGTCTGGCTTAAAAAAATGATGACAACCTGGCTCTAATACCACTTGTTAGGATTAACCACAGATAGAAATAATAGCTACATGCAAATATAACCCATATCAAAAAATAATAAAACACAAAGAAGAGAACATAAGACAAAAGGATTTAACATGGTTCACTGAATCCCTGGGCTACATCCAACAACAACTCCAATATTATTATTATCAAGTGATTACAATTCACAATCTCTTATAGCTTAATACCATCACAAGAAGCTTGTACAATCTAATCATACATTATGAAATCCCTAACCCTAATCCATTTTATACAAGCTTTTTTCGCTCACAAAATTAGGGCTAGAATAAGTTGTCCAATAGAAAAATAATAGCCAGTGCCTTTTACAATAGTGAATCATTTTTGGCTTTGAGGGTGTTGTGCCAAAACCTCCATGGGGGCGTTGTTCTCAGCCCCACCTTGTATTGTGAGAGGGAGTGCACTTGGCGTGCTATCCCCAAACTCCTGTAAAATAATTTGGGGGGAAATTGCGCTGAATAAACCTCTGAGTCTGATTAGGCTCCACAACACAACAAATAGGCCTTATCAATGATCACAATTCTATAGAAAAGGGAAAATGAAAGAATAGATGATCTACACTCACACCATCCTGATAGCACATAGTACATATATTAATGAATTGAAATTCTTTTTTATCAAAAAAAGTCTATAACTTTGGATTTTTTTTGTGAACAAAGCATCAAAAATAGTAATTTTAGGGGTGCAAAATTTTCTCTAATTTAAGTTTTGGGATCTAAGGAGAAGAATCTCTATCAAGTAACAAGAAGATTTTACAAATATATCATTGAAGGAATTAGGCTTCCAAACTGATTTTATTTATATTGCCTAGAAGATGGTTATCTCCAAGGATATTTGTAATATCATTACAACTCATTTCCTAATTTTTCAGCCAACCATTCCTCAATTCTCCATTTCTAATTGATGCAGGAGCATCTTGCATAGGAAAATTATTGGGGAAAAAAAAAAGAGTTGAAAAAAAAAATTGAAAAAAAAAAAAAAAATTTGTGGAGGAGAGAGAAAGTGACGAAAATTAGAGGAGAAATAATAAAAAAATAAAAAAAGGGAAAAAGGAGAAAAGAAAGGAAAAAAGGATTTCTATTTTCGAGGTGCATAAGTGGCATAATAGAAAAAAATAAAAAATAAAAATGGTTGTGATTCCATTTATCGAGGTGTGTGGGAAGAATTCTAGAAAGTTATGAATATTGTAGAAAGTTTTGGAAGTTGTAGAAGGTTGTGAAAGATGTAGAAGGTTGTGGATAAGTCATGCATGAGGTGGTAAGTGCCTATTTAAGCAAGGCATATGAGCATTTCTAAATCAAGCTCAAAGAGAAGCTTGAAGAGTGGAAGCTCAAGGAGAAGCTTGAGAGGTGGAAGCTCAAGGAGAAGCTTAAGAAGGGGAAGCTTGAGGAGTAGAAGCTCAAGGAGAAGCTCGAGAAGGAGTAGCTTGGGAAGTAGAAGCTTGGAAAGCTTGGAAGGCTTCAAGGTGTGAAAGAGAAGTAGGAAGTGAAGAGTGAGTTTTCCTGAGTCTGTGGACAGAGCGCCGAATGTGAGGCAGTTTACAGCAGGATTGTGATAGACTTGTGAGTGTGTAGACAGAGCGCCAAATGTGAGGCAGTTTACACTTGGATCTTGGATAGGGTTGGAGAAGAGCTAGTGACTGTGGTTTAGAAACAAGGAGGTTGTTTGGTGGCTTGCGAGCACAAGTTGAGATCTCGGAGGTTTCTACGAGAGTGTGGATCTGGACTAGCTTGGGTTTGGATTGGATCTTGAGAGATCTTGTAGAACTGTTATTGTAATTGCTATTGGTTGTGAGTTGGTAAAGGTGGTGTGGTCCTTCATTAGTGGTATCAGAGCTGTACCTTCATCAAGTGGTATCAGAGCTGTACCTTCATCACTAATCAATTATTCTTTGATGTTTCTAGAAGTAGGTTTCTCAACATTCCATGTAATGTAGTCCTCAACTTTCTTTCCCATAAGTGTGCCATAGTAATCCATTTGATTATACTTAGGGGTGATAGAGGAGAAAATAAGTTCATCCCTCCATGCATCTTTCCAAAATAATGTATCTCTACTATTGCCCACAAGTTTACTCATACCAGTCCTACAAACCTCGCTACATTGAATAATATTATTTCATATGAATGAGCTATAAGACAAAGCTTCCACATGATTACAATCATTACTATTATCCCTATTTAGGTATACTTAGCCCTTAAGATGGTCAACCAATATTTAATCCTAGAGAAATTCCCATCCAATCTTTGTTCAATCTAGTTTAGGGCTAAGGTTTAATTGATTTAGAGTTAAACTTAGTATTCCATTTAAGTTTAGTTTTTAGAGTTAGGTTCAATTTGATTAGTACCTTTACTCAATTTGGTTAAATATTGTGGTAATAGTTCTTTTTGGTTTAAAGTTTGGCTCAATTCATAGTTAGCATTCAATTTAGTGGTCTTAAAGTTCATTGTGGTTTAAGGTTGAGGTATATTAAGGACTCAACTTAGGATTGATCTTAGAACTCAATTATGGAATAAGTGTTCAGATTTTAAATGTGTTGCTAATTGAAATTATTATTATCATAATAGAATTAAAATATAACTCATGCTTAATTTTATTAGTTTATACCCCTTTCTCCAAAATTTTTATGAAGTCAAAAATTGTATCTACTCTAAATTTTATTAGTTTATACCCCTTTCTCCAAAATTTTAATGAAGTCAAAAATTGTATCTAGTCTATATTAATTAAATTATACTTAATAGCGTGATAATGTAAAGATGAAAATTGTATAGTCTATTATTAACATTTTTTCTAATATTCTAATATTTTGAAAGGGATGAATTATAGTTTGGAGTTACAATTTGACTAGGATAAGTATTCTTGTAAGTCATATTTTTTAAACATGAATTAGAAACTAAATGCATGGTCCATTCTTTTTAATTAGCTTTGTTCTAAGATTTTTTAAGTTATTATCTCAATTGGATAATTGGATATGGAAGAGTTAAATTCTATTGTGTTGAGAATTATATATATTTGCATAGTTAAAATATAAAAACATACAAAAATATGTAGGAGATATAGAAATATAAAAGATTATATATTAAAAAGAAATCTTATATAATTTTTTTAAAAAGGTAATTTTAAATCCTTGCCTTGCAAAATTATGAAAAAACAAAATTAAAAAAAACTAAACATTTATATAGAATGTTTCCCCACATTTTCAAAAGACAAAAAAATTCCTAAATGTTTAATTTTGAGTAGTAATTAAAAAAAAAAAAGTTTTCCATGACATTTGATTTGAAGAATATATTTGCTCGTACAATCTAAAGCAAATCAACATAGAATAGCGAATTTTCTGCTCAATTTTATTTGAAGTGTGAGAAACTGATCACAGATAAAAGAATAACTTAACAACTCTGATAGCATTAAAAGTTTATTTAAATTTTAATTAAAGTTTATATAATTTTTTTAATAACTTAACAACAATTTTATTTAAAGTTTTCCATGACATTTGATTTGAAGAATATATTTGCTCGTACAATCTAAAGCAAATCAACATAGAATAGCGAGTTTTCTGCTCAATTTTATTTAAAGTGTGAGAAACTGATCACAGATAGTAGAGATAAAAGAATTTAAGCTACACATAACAACTCTGATAGCATAACTTTGCAAACCAAAATTTGAAAACACAGATTAATAAGATCAAAGCTGAGAAACACTTGCAAAAAGAGTGCCAAACATCCATATCTGCATGCATATTACTGTCTGGGTATTTACAATGTGGCATAAGATCCTTATAAACCGCTTTAAGGTTGTCTAACAATTGCGTGCCACAGTTGAGGAAAGCATTTACAAGGGGCTGAACCACAGCTCTCCATGGCATATTAACTAAATGGTAAAAGATGTAGAGAACATAAAAAAACATCTACCCGGGGCAAAACCACAGCTCTCCATGGTATTAATTACATGATAAGAGATGCATAGAACAAAAGGTGAGAAGTTCTAGAGGATCAATTCATTTTGTTTTAGAGGATCATTTCTTTTAGTTTTAGAGGATTGGGTGTTTCTTATTTTCAACAATCTATTAGAACAGAGAGGAGGGCGATAATATAGAGGGTCAGCACAAGTATAAACTCGGAGACCATTTGGATGAATCGATGATAAGATCAGATCACAAGGTTTTCTAGTAGATGGAACGTTGCAAGAACCTTCTGGACTGCTAACTAGAATTATTCTGCAACATCTTATCCTCTCTTCAACATGAAAAGCTGAGGGAACTTCCAGCAAGAAATCTCCATATTCATCACTTTCTGCAACTTCAACAACCATCGATGGTGGTGATCTTGTTTTCCTCTTACTATCAACTCTACACTCTAACCCCACCATGGTACCTGCATATCATGATCCACAGAATTGGGATTAACATGAAGAAGAAAACTGAAGGGATATATATGATTTAGGGTTAATATGGAGAAGAAAATTGAAGAGAAAAATAAAATTAGGGTTAACAGGCATAACAAAATTTAAGGTGTATATAAAATTACGGTTGACATAATTGAAAGATCGAATGTAATAGTCTTTTACAATGTTTCTGGAAATGTTCAGTTTTTCTTATTGAATAGATTATATTCTGTTATCCATTATCAATATGAAATAGAGTTGAAGAAGAAATATATCATTCAAGGAGGAGGAAAACAACATTATTTCTAGAAACAACAGCATACTAAAATTGAAAGAATATAGGTCATCTAACATACCGGGTATAAAGTAACTTTTTCTTCCTGAACAAGCCGCACAGAATACATTTCCAACGACCACAACATTTGAGAGCTTTTCTTCTCCGTAGCCTGCAAACCCAATTAATTCTGCTGCACTTTTCTGTAATAACATGATAAACCCAATAAGGAAAAAAGGTTTGGTCGCCATTGTTGTTCCAGTTTTGTAACTGAACATATGTTTATAATGGATTTATATGGAGAAAGATGGCCAACTATTGCACCCATTTTTATAGCCGATTCCTTCAATCAAAAGCTTGTGCTAAGAATTGGACGGCATGGATGATTCATAATATTGTAAAATGCCTTATTTTATTGATTTATCTGCGTCTTTTGACTCTTGGAATTATAAACTACTTATTTTAAGATGGTTTGGTGAACTTCTGTACCCGTCTCCACCTTTCAACGTTAACTTTCATGAGTTTTATACCGTTCTTGGTTGCCTGTCTTTGGGGTTGCCTTTGAGAATAAGGATCCATGAACCGTAACTAAAACGAAGTCAAAAATAAAAAATCAATAATTAAGTTGTGGAATCACTTTATGTGGAGGAATATGAATGTTGTTGAGAAATGATTTTTGACAAATTAAAGGGTTAATTTAAGCAGTCCTTTTCATCATTCATCATAGATAAAGATAAGAAAGCAAATCAAATGTACATTTGGATTTGACCAATGTTAGAAAGTGTATTAGACAATTAATTGGGAAAATGTAAGTGCATATTGTCATGGCTATATTAGTATTTGACTTGGGTTATATATTATTGTAATAAATTTTATTGTTCTATTTTACTCTATTACAATCTATAAGGCATTTGTTTTTTATACTTATCTAATATTTATTATTTAATATTGTGGTAAATATCTATTTGCATCTCTTCAAATATATGTACAAAATTGAAGAATATAATTTTGATAGGTCATAAGATTATTAGTTTTTTTTAAAAATATGTATTTAAAATTATTTAACTCATGTAATTGTTAATAACTTTATTTTTAAATTTTAATATTACTTTTAAAACAAATTGAATATTTATATCTCAAAGCTTATAATTTTAGCAAATATTTGATACACTATTTATTAAATTATTTTTAAAAGTATATTCTATTAATAATAAATATTTAAGTTTTGACACGAAGATAGTTGTCAAATTTAAACTAAAAAGATAAATATTAATATTAACACACTCATGGGGACATTTTATGTAGAAAGGGGCTTGCCTTGGCCAAGCCCTTTTTAGGAATTTAGGTTGAAATGAAATAAGTAAAGAATGTATACAATATAAATCCACAATGTCATCCACATGCTTATATGTATGTTGAAATGTAGAATGCAAAATGTAGGATGTCTTCACTTTATCCAATAGATCAATACTTGTTGAGAATCTTATGAATCGCGAGTATATGAATAAGAAGGAAGAAAATTAAATTATGTAAGTCTCCTTCCTTATGGCCAACTACTTTGATTCCTATAGAAAAAGGAACTAGATGTGTAGAAGGAAATGCTCCAATACATGATCCTTGCTTTAACTCCTTTAATGCACAATGACATTATCATACACAATTGGATTGAAATGGTGAATTTTAGATGTGATGTGATATGGTGTGGTGTGAAAATAAGAGGAAGAAACTTCCAATTATTTGTGCTTTTAGAGTTAACTTTTGGGAAGCCAACTCCATAAAGTGGGAAAGAGAAAATACTTTTCATCAGCCCCAAAATCATTTCAAAATCATTTCAAATGGGGCCTCTATAGTATAGGTCACTCCTAGGAGACCTACATTGGTATAGGTTTTTCAATGGAAACCTATATATGAGGCTTTTGGCTCCTAGTTTAAAGGTGCCAGGTCTAAGGTCTATTTAAATTTTTGCCAAAAGATAGACAAATAAGAGAAAAAATCAATAGTAAAAGCTTTGTGCTTGTGTGGAAGTAATATGTGAAGTGAGTGTTAAACTATCAAGGTAGAATATACGTGTTGAGTTGATGAAATCAATTTAATAGATTCTAATATCTTGAACTTGTACTATAGAGTATTGGTGACAATGAGATCAATGGTGGATTCAATTATCATTTTTTAAAAAAAATTGTACTTATAGTAAGCTTATTTTTTAACAGTGAGAAATCAATGGTGAGATACTTATAAAAACCACCTTAACTAGTGTCACCTTAATTAGTGTTATGTGATTTTCTAAGTTTTGCTTTTGCATAAACTCTTATGTATGTTGTGTTGGTATTTCTATGCTTGCATATTTATATTTTTCATGAATGTTTAATGTGGTTATAGACAGATCAATTGCTGATTTTTCTATTGTTTATGAGTTTATAGACAAAGTATATACTAGTACACCATACTCTTCATCCAAATCACCATATTTAAATTAAGTGTGTCTCAAATTTATTTGAAATAGTTTTTCAAATATTTTCTTAGGACAATATCTCTATTCTAATATCTCCAATTTTGAATTTGGAGACCTATTGGAATGTGTAATTTCCTCTCAAACAAAATTGTAAAAGCATACTAGAGGATTCTAGAAATTCCAACTGGATTAGTGAGTAGGGTTAGGTAAAATTAATATTTGATTATGTAAAAGTCATTTATGTGTAGATAGCTCTAGAAAAGTCTATTTGTTCTATGTCTGTTAATTTAGATGTTTTTGGAAATAATCAAAGACTTCTATAAAAGAGGCACAATGTAATGGTTTTTGATTATTAGGCAATAAAATGATTCTATAGTTTTTATAAGTGCCTGTATTGTATATTTTGTGTTTAATTATCATTGTGGATCCAATCCATCCACATCCGTCAAATTGGTATCAAAGCCTTGTTGGATAGAAGTTGTTGATTGTGATAAAAGAGCAAGTAATGTTCAGGTGTTGCCAAATAATTGTGGAGGATTGCTTTGTATTATGAAAAAGACAGTTATTTTAAAGAAGACCACATAGGAAGTGTTGAGAAGCTATGCAAATAAGGCAAGAGGGAAAGTCGGCAAGAAAGAACATTATTGAGAGCAACGAAATCAATGGAAAGAAGACTTTTCATGAAGATTATGAAGGAACCAAAGTGTTTGAAAAGCTTGAAAGAAAGGACAAAGGAAACAACAAAAGGTATGGTGTGAATTCTTATAATTATTTAATGATATATGAGAAATTGTCCTATTTCCATTAAAAGAAAAGACGATCATTGTTAGAAAAAGGTTTTAACTAAATTATAACAGCATTAGAATATTATGAGAATTCTAGCTACCTAAATGGTTTGTTTCAAGTTGTTTGAAGATTTAATTCTAGAAGTAAAAAGGCATTTAGAATTTTCTAGAAAGAGTAAGGTGTGTTAAATTGTTGATTTCAATGGGAAAAGTTGGTAGAGTTTAGAAAGAGAAGACATATAAGTTAGAAGAAGAATTAGTGATGGTTAAGAAAGAAAATGCAAGATTATTGTGTGAAAAAGATATTTTGAAAAAAGAATTGGAAAAAGTAAGAAATGAAATGGGAGAAGAGAAGTGTGAATTTTTAAATGACATTAGTGTCTATATAGAGGCAATTAAAGAGCTAGAAAATAGATTAAAATATGTTGAAGAGGTACATAATTGGTAGGTGAAGGAGTCATGCAAACTTAGAGAGCAAAACAAAGAATTACAAGAAAAGGTCACAATAATAGAAGAAGAGAATGGTTATTGATAGATAAACTAAATCAATCACTTAGCACAAACAATGGTAAATCAAAATTGAGATATGATGTTTCTTTTAGTATAGAGGATTTGAGTTTATCACTTGATCATTGTGGTTATGTTGAAGAGGTTGATAAGAAAGACCATGTAGATAAAAACGAAGAACACAAAAATGAAGGCGTAAAGTGCAATGGCAATAACAATATTTCTAACCATTTTAATGGTAATGTTGGATTGAGAATTATGAGAAAAATGGGTTTCAGAGGTAAAGGTTTAGGTAAAAATGAACAAGGAATAAATAATCTGATTGAACCTATAGTGAGGCCAAAATATGAGGGTTTGGATATGCTATAAACAATGGAAAGAGTAAGAAAGGTTCAAGAGAATTGATTGAAGGGATAAAGATTGTGCAATGTTCACACTGTAACATAAAAGGGCATACAAAGGATAGATGTTGGGATTTAAATCCTTGTAATATTTGTGGCTTGAAAAATCATTGTAGTAAGACATGTTGGAATAGAGAGCACAATAAAGATTTTATGGCAAGTTGCATCAAAATGGATTGTGGATGGAGCTATGGATCAAATTGGTAGAAAATTGTAGGAATGATTAAAGATTCATTCAGGTACAAATGTTCTAGTTTAAGAATGAATTCAACCGCATTGGGAAAAATATTGGAGAAAGACATCAAAGAGGTAAAAGGTTTCAAAGTTATAGGCTTAGAAGTGGACATGAGAATAGGCAAAAAAGAAAATCATGGTACGATGGAATTTGTATGTAACAAAAATTGAGGTTGAAATTAGGGGGAAGTGTTGGAATGTAAAAGCATACTAGAGGATTCTAGAAATTCCAGCTGGATTATTGAATCAGGTTAGATAAAATTAATATTTAATTCTATAAAGTTCTAGAAGTCATTTATGTGTAGATAGTTCTAGAAGAGTATATCTATTCTATGTCAATTAATTTAGATGTTTCCAAAAACAATCAAAGACCTCTATAAAATAGGTACAATTTAATGGTTTTTGATTATTAGGCAATAAAATGATTCTATAGTTTCTATAAGTACCTATATTGTATATTTTGTGTTTAATTATCATTGTGGATCCAATCCATCCACATCCATCAAGACCTTCATTGACAATGAAGTCAACTAACATATACCCTTCATATTGGACATGCTCGATTTTGGTATTGACCACCCTTTATTGACACCTACAAGCCTAGGATTCCCTTTTGAGTAATTTTGAAGGTTATGTTCTATCAAACCTTGATCCCAAAAAGTATTCATTTTATTTAGCTTCTCGAACCAATTGACCTTAGTCATATCTTGGGATACACCTTAAATTTATTTTAGTCTTATTTTATTTAAATTAGCCATCTTTATGAAGGCACTAAAAGAGGAAGCATTTATGCTCTCTATTAGTTGATGATTTATAGTCATTTAAACCTGCTTACTTGGCTTGGAGATATCTTAAGAAAATAATTATTGTGTTCATTCCAAAAATCCCAAGTCACTGTTACATATGCATATATTGTCAAATCTTTCTTCTGAGAGTATTTTTAAAAGAAAAAAATTCTAGGGTTCAATAAAATGAGATGAAGAGAGAAAATTTCAATCTATCAAAGTAAGAGGCTTCATCATTTATCACATTTCTAGATAGAAAAGGGGAAATATTTTTTTATTCAATTTGTTTGTAACTTAAATTTCTTTTTATAAACAACAATCCACCAAAAATAAGAATTTTAAGAATCCAAACTTTTCTCCAATCCAAGTTTCAGGGTCTATGGAGACAAAGCTCCATCAAGGTATAAGAAAATCAAAAAGATAAAATATCAAAGAATTGGGCTCCCAGACCCACTCATCCTATTTATATTGTCTAAAAGAGAGTTTTCTACTAAATTCCAACCATTTCTCAGTTCTCTATTTCTAATCAATTGTTCTTTGATGTTACTCCAAGTAGGTTTTTTACTTTTCCATGTAATGTAGTCTTGAATTTTCTCTTCCATAAGTGTGCTATAAAAATACATAAAATCATTATGAGGGATAATAGTGTTGGAATGTGTAATTTGTCCTCAAATGAAATGTAAAGGCGTAATAAAAGATTCTAGAAATTTTTGAATCGACGAATAGGGTTAGGTAAAGTTGTAGAAGTCATTTATGTTTAGATAATTATAGAAAAGTCTATTTGTCTTATGTCAGCTAATTTAGATGTTTTCAAAAACAATCAAAGACCTCTATAATAGGGCACAATGTAATGGTTTTAATTGATCGGGCAATGAAATGATTCCTATAATTTCTATAAGTGCCTATAGTTGTATTCTATGTTTAATTATTATTGTGGATCCAATCAATCTACCTCCATTAATTTGGTATCAGAGCCAAGTTGGATAAAAGGGTTGGACAAATTTTTTAATTTTGATAAAAGAGAAAATGATGTTCAAGTGATAATTGTGGAGTATTCCTTTGTATTATTAAAAAGATATTTATTTTGAAGAAGACCACACAGGAAGTGTTGAGCGGCTCTGCGAGGAAGGAAAGAGGGCAAGTTGGCAAGAAATCACATTATTGAGAACAATAAAATTAGTGGAAAGAAGACTTTTTATGAAGATTATGAAGGAACCAAAGTTTTTGTAAAGCACGAAAGAAAGGACAGAGGAAGAACAAAAGGTATGGCCATTTGAGAAATTTTGCTATTGTTGTTAAACGAAAAAATGATATGACATAGAATCAAGTTTGATATTTATGGAGGATTTGTTTCAAGTTATTTGAAGATTTAACTAAAAATAATCTAGAAGTAAAAAGGCATTTAGAATCATCTAATAGAAAGAGTAAGGTGTATTAAATTGTTAATTTCAATGGGAAAAGCTAGTAGAGTTCAGAAAGAGAAGACAAATAAGTTAGAAGAAGAACTAGTGATGGTGAAGAAAGAAAATGCAAGATTATTGTGTGAAAAAATATTTTGCAAAATGAATTGGCAAAAGTAAGAAATGAAATGGGAGAAGAAAAGTCTAAATTGCTAAAAGAAATTAGTGTCTATATAGAGGAAATTAAAGCGTTGGAAAATAGGTTAAAATTTGTGGAAGAAGTACATAATTGGTAGGTGAAGGAAACATGCAAAGTTAGAGAGCAAGATAAAGAACTAGAAGACAAGTTAATTTTTTTTGATGATGCTGAGAAAAAGAACAAAGTTTTAGAAGAAAATGTGAAGAAATTGGAAGAGGAAAATAGTATGTTAAATAAGGAATTGTCTACTCTGAAACAAGAGAAAGAATGTTTGAATGTGAAACCATTTGTATGTGATGTATCATGTGACACAAATGATTTGAGTGATTATACAATTGAGAAATGTGATTTTGCTGATGCTGAAAAGTGTAAGAATGAAAATGACAAGAAGTTTGCAGATTTCATTTGTTATGAAAATAATAGTGTTGGTTTGAAGATTATGGAAAGAATGGGTTTCAAAGGTAAAGTTCTAGGAAAGGATGAACATGGATTAAGGAACCTAATTGAGCCTACAAGTAGGCCAAAATATGAAGGTCTTGGATATGATGCAGGTAGTGGAAAGATGAATAAAGGTTCAAGAGAATCAATTGAAAGCATAAATATTGTGCAAGGTTCACATTGTAACAAGAAAGGGCATACAAAGGATAGATGTTGGGAGATACATGCTTGTAATATTTGTGGTTTGAAAAATCATTGTGGTAAGACATGTTGGAATAGAGAGTGCAATAAAGATTTTATGACAAGTTGCATCAAAATAGATTGTGGATGGAGCTATGGGTCGAGTTGGTAGAAGATTGCAGTTATGATCAAAAGTTTATTCAAGTACAAATGTTCAAGCATAAGGAAGATTGTCATAGCAGTGGGAAATAGATCTAAGGAAGGCATGAAAAAAGCAAAGAGATTTTTATTTTGTAGAGCAAGGTTATTTGGAGAACCCTATCACCATTTGTGACAGCTATAGCTATCAAGGGGTAGGTAAAAGAAGACATGAATTTGATCAAAGTTACTAGTGAATCCTATCACCGGCATTGGTGATAGATGATCCAAAATTATCAGTGGATCTTGTGAAAAGAGGAAATCATTGGCAGCCAATTACTTACAAAATGTTTGTAGAAATTAAAGGCCATAGCCTTGGAAGACACTATTCATGAAGGTATTAACAGATATAAAGATTATTGGAAAATAGCTTTTTGGCATCAGGAAAAAGAAAGGATTCTAATTTCTATGCAACAATATTTGAGGTTGAAATTAGGGGGAGTGTTGGAATGTGTAATTTCCCCTCAAATGAAATGGAAAGGCATAATAGAAGATTCCAAAATTTTTTAGATTGACAAATAGGGTTAGGCAAAGTTCTAGAAGTCATTTATGTTTAGATAATTCTAGAAAAGTCTATTTGTCTTATGTTGACTAATTTAGATGTTTCCAGAAACAATCAAAGATCTCTACAAAAGAGACGCAATGTAATAGTTTTGATTGATCAGGCAATGAAATGATTCTACAATTTAAGTGCCTAAAGTGTGTATTCTGTGTTTAATTATTATTGTGGATCCAATCCATCCACCTCTATCAGGCAAAGGAGAAAATGATCTCACCTCTCCATGAATCTTTCCAAAGTAATGGATCTCTACCATTGTCCATAATTTTATTAGTACCACTCCTTGAGCACCTCACTATATTTAATAATATTATTCCATAGTGTTATCCATATTTAGGTATATCCAACCTTTAAGACAGTCGCCCAATCTTTAGGTCTAGAGAAATTTAGTTTAGGGCTAGGGTTTAAATGATTTAGAATTAACATTAAGATTCAATTTGTTTTACAATTTGAGTTTAGTTTAGAGTTTGGTTGAGCTAGGAATCAATTTGATAATTGTAATTAGCATTCAATTTGGTGATCTAGAATTTACCATGGGTTAGAGTTAGATTTTTTAAAATATATAGTTAGATATAGGGTTTTTAGGGTTTAGGCTTATAACTGATCTTAGAATTC
Source organism: Cupressus sempervirens (assembly GCA_028749045.1). Taxonomy (NCBI): domain Eukaryota; kingdom Viridiplantae; phylum Streptophyta; class Pinopsida; order Cupressales; family Cupressaceae; genus Cupressus; species Cupressus sempervirens. The sequence continues at coordinate 512,372,176 of CM053791.1, forward strand.
AATTCTATAACAAGTGTTCAACTTTTAAATAATTTGTTAATTGATTTTTTTTTTTATTAAGATAGAATTAAAATATAAGCCATGTTTGATTTTATTTTTTTTACCTTGCTCTCCAAAATTTTAATCGATTATTTTAATTTAAATAATGTGAAGTTGAAAATTGTATTCAGTCTTCATTAATTAAATTAGTCTGAATAGTTTGATAATGTAAAGATATTTTTTAATATTCTATTATTTTGAAAGGGATGAGTTATAGTTGTCCATTAGAATTTGATAGGGATAAATGTTTTTCTAATCATATTTTTATTATAAAATTGGAAATCAAATACATGGTTCATCGTGTTTATTCATTTTGATCTAGGATTTTTTTTAGTCATTATCTCAATTTAGATAATGAATTTTTTTCTATGGAGGGTTCAAACCTGATGGGCTCTTTGTGAGCCATTCAACTTCACCAATAGACCAGGGGCCCATTGACGATAATGAAAATTTGAAATTGTATAGTCTATATTGATGAAAACTTGATATATATATGTATGTATGTATGTATGTATATGCATATATTTATATAGTCAAAATATAGAAATATACAAAAATATGTGGGAGATATAGAAATATACAAAAATATGTGAAAGATATAGAAATATAAAAGATTAAATGATAGAAAGAAATCTTATATAAATAATTTAAGAAGAAGTAATTTTAAATATTTATCTTGCATGAATAAAATATTTACAAAACAAAATATAGAATGTTTCCCATTTCTTAAAAGAATAATTTGAAATAGTAATTGAATTTTTAAAAAAAAATCTACAACATTTTATTTGAGTAGTAATTAGAAAGAAATTAAAAAAATCAATAACATTTTATTTGAAGAGTATATTTTCAAGTTTATTGAAGTGTACGAAACTGATCAGATATATCTTATGGGCTAAAAATTCATAACAATAACAACTCTGAGAGTATAAATTTGCGAACCAAAATTTGAAAACACAAATGAATAAGATCAAAGCTGAAATTACATTCATGGACCTACCTGGTATTTACAACGAAACATAATATCCTTATAAAGCTGTGGATACGTGGCTGATTGTTATCACTCATTATCTAACATTGATAATCTAGCATTTGTGTGCCACAGTTGAGAAAAAGCATTTACCAGGGGCTGAACCCCAGCTCTCCATGGTAAAAGATTAGAGAACATAATAAAGCGTCTACCCGGGGCAAAAGCACAACTCTCCATGGTATTAATTGCACGATAACAGGTGCAAAGAACCAAAGGTGAAAGTTCTACAGGATCAATTCATTTTGTTTTAGAGGATCATTTCAATTTGGTTTGGGTGTTACTTAATTTCAACACTCTATTAGAACAGAGAGGAGGGCGATAATATAGAGGGTCAGCACAAGTATAAACTCGGAGACTATTTGGCTGAATCGATGATAAGATGAGATCACAAGGTTTTCTAGTTGATGGAACATTGCAAGAACCTTCTGGACTGCTAAGTAGAATTATTCTGCAACCTCTTATCCTCTCTTCAATATGAAAAGCTGAGGGAACTTCCAACAAGAAATCTCCATATTCATCACTTTCTGCAACTTCGACAACCATCGATGGTGGTGATCTTGTTTTCCTGTTACTATCAACTCTACACTCTAACCCCACCATGGCACCTGCATATCATGATCCATATAATTGGGATTAACATGAAGAAGAAAACTGAAGGGATATATATGATTTAGGGTTAATATGGAGAAGAAAATTGAAGAGAAAAATAAAATTAGGGTTAACAGGCATAACAAAATGGAAGGTGTATATAAAATTACGGTTGACATAATTGAAAGATCGAATGTAATAGTCTTTTACAATGTTTCTGAAAATGTTCAGTTTTTCTTATTGAATAGATTATATTCTGTTATCCATCATCAATATGAAATAGAGTTGAAGAAGAAATATATCATTTAAGGAGAAGGAAAATACCATTATTTCAAGAAACAACAGCATACTAAAATTGAAAGAATATATAAAGAGAGAGAAGTTATATAACATACCGGGTATAAAATAGCTTTGTCTTCCTGAACAAGCCTCACAGAATACATTTCCAACGACCACAACATTTGAGAGCTTTTCTTCTCCGTAGCCTGCAAACCCAATTAATTCTGCTGCACTTTTCTGTAATAATATAAACCCAACAAGGAAAAAAAGTTTGGTCGCCATTGTTGTTCCAGTTTTGTAACTAAACTTATGTTTAGAACGAATTTATATGGAAAAAGATGACCAACTATTGCACCCATTTTAATAGCCGATTCCTTCAATCAAAAGCTAGTGCTTAAAATTGGACGACATGGATGATCCATAATATTGTAAAATGCCTTATTTTGTTGATTTATAAACTACTTATTTTAAGATGGTTTGGTGAACTTCTGTACCCGTCTCCACCTTTCAACGTTAACTTCCATGAGTTTCATACGTTTCTTGGTTGCCTGTCTTTGGGGTTGCTTTTGAGAATAAGGATCCATGAACCGTAAGTAAAACGAAGTCAAAAAGAAAAAATCAATAATTAAGTTGTCGAATCACTTTATGTGGAGGAATATGAATGTTGTTGATGAATGATTTTTGACAAATTAAAGGGTTAATTTAATCAGTCCTTTTAATCATATATAAAGATAAGAATAGGGATTTTTTTAGTGGTGATTATTCGTCAATTGGCGAATATGTCTCGATCGGGCTATAGAAATTGACCAAAAAAAATACCGTATACTAGTTGACCGGTTCGCCCAGATTTTATAAAATACTCATATAGTGGTCGGAACGTTCGCCACTATTAGTACGTAATTTTAGTTTGGTAGTCGGGTTCTTCGCCCATATTTCTCTTTATTGTCTACTCTTATTCGCCACGGAATTAATTGAGTATGTCTTTCGACAATCATCATTTGCCAAATTCCCATTTTCCTATGTGAAATTTTTATTTGTCCTAGGACCCAATTCGCCATGCATCACACACAATGGGGTCCCAAATTCTTGCCCTATTCGCCCACTCAATTACTTGAAATTACGCGGGGTTAGCCAAATATTAGTTCTTATCATATGTAACGGTCGACCCATTTGCCAAAATGAAAACGGTTTATTTGTAGTTGTCTATTTAAGATATATGAGTTTCATTATTGAAACATGCCGAAAGAAGGAGCCTTCTTCATAGTATTACGATCAGTAGAGAACCAGAATGACTATGACTACGAGTCCATAGTATTTTATTGCAGCCTTAATTTGATGGAGATGTAACAGTCAAATTTAAATAGGAAGAGGAGTAGGACTAATGAAGGTGGAGATGTCCAAGAGAGGCGAACAAAATGCAAAAATATATCTTCATACTTTGGCGGGGGTAGATGCAACAGTGTTGGTCAAAGTACAATCTTCCTTAGGAGCAACACAATTTTGGCCCTTGCTTCTCCGAGGTCAAGCAGGAGGCTAAAAATTGTGATGTAATGTCACTGTTGACACGATATCGATTCTCATTCTCCAAAAACTCATGCCCCGAAACCGTTTTGACAGCAACACTAACAAACTTCACACCAGAGCATGGAACAACCTCATTGCAAATTGACAAGAGGTTTTCCTCAGGAATGTGACCTAGAAAGGCCTTCTGCTCCTCTTCCAAAGTGCATCTCAGGCGAATAGGGTTGTCCATCTTTACTGCAAAGTTCAAACTCTAAGTTCTAACAGACTAACACCAAACAAACCAGACCTATCGACTACCAAAAATGAGATGAGCAATGATGAAAGAAGTAGCTCAATTGCTTAGAAATAAGCTTGGTGGGTAGGGTGCCAGGGATTTTTTTTTTTTCCTAAATAAGCTTAGCCATTGAGAAATATTTCTTAAATATTTTTCCGTCTGACTACCGATTCAATTACATTAAATTAGCAAATATTCTCAAATCTTGAACATAATTGCAAGTACATGTCGAAAAGGCCAATTATAATTAAACACTAACACTGTCCATTGTCCTGTAATGCGTGTGAAGCCACTTAACTGATGGAAAAGGCCAATTGTAATTAAGACTAATAGTACTACTGCTAGTGGATGTGGCATGTCTTGTAATGCGTGTGAAGCTGCTTATCCGATGGAAAAAGCCAATTGTAAATTGTAATTAATAGTGACAAGACATCAATATACTATCTCCTGCAAATTAAGTGATACATGTTGGACAGAAACGTGTCACCATTTCGGACACTTGAACAAGGTTGAGGCTTCATTCGAGACATTTGGTCCCGAAATAAACCTTCAACCGTTGATATATTATCATCAGACGATAGTCTGAATCATGTAATTAATAATCTATATGTAATTAATATTTATCATTTAAATAACCCGAGCTTTGTTCATTTTTAATTTTTAATTTTTGTTTATAATCTACATGTAATTAATGTTTATCATTTCAATCATCCAAGCTTTGTTCATTTTGTATTGGTAATAATAATAAGATATCTTTCAGCTTATTATATATAGTTATAGATAAACTAAACTGCAATGGTATTGGTAACTGTCGATAAAAAAATGTTAGAAATCGGCTGTACAATTTGGGAAGTGGTGTGTGGTTAGTGGTAGCATACTAGTGAGAGAATTTTGCTATCACTAACATGGCATTTAATTCTTTTTGGGTACACTGTACTCTGCAGACAACTTACCTTGATACGTGTCAACATTCTGGTGACTACCTCGACAATTCTTCCTTCAAGAAATGTTGGCCAAAATTAAACCTCAGCCATTGATCTTGGATCATCAGATGGTCTGAGTTCTCAAATAATACATTTAACATAATTACAGTGGTAGTGGCAAAGATTATGTTTCCATAATGTACAGTCAAATAACCATGTCTTTAAACCATCACTTGCCACTTGCCACTTGCCAATAATTTATGTAAGTTGGTATGTTAGGTTAGGCTACTTATTTCCCATCTTTTGAAAATAGCCATACCAACTATAGCTTTCTGAAAACCATTCGCCATAACAAATAAATTAATTCAATTATTTGAAAAATAATTTCGCCATTTTTTTATAAAAAAGGTATCAGTTATTAAAATATTCGCCAACCAATATCCATATTTCAAAACATAATTCGCCATCAATATTAATAATTTTATTAAAAACAAAAATTATAATCGCCATTATTTTATAAAAATTGTCTAAACTATTAAAAAATTTGCCACCAAATATCCATCAATTGACGCATAATTCGCCAACACTATTAATTTTTTTTTCACCCAAATGACATGTGATTTGCCACAATTTTATAATGTTAGAAAGTGTATTAGAGAATTAATTGGGGACATGTAAATGTATATTGTCATTTTATTAGTATTTTTCAGGCTATATTAATATTTGACTTGGGTTATATATATTATTCTAGTCTATTAGGCAATTTTTTCCAACACTTATCTAATATTTAATAATTAATATTGTGGTGAATATTTATTTGCATCTTTTCAAATATATGTACAAAAATTAAGAATATAATTTTGGTAGGTCATAAGATTAATAGTTATTTTTGTCTATATATGTATTTAAAATTATTAACTCATGTAATTTTTAGTAATTTTATTTTTAAATTTTAATATATTTTATAAATTCAATATTTATATCTCAAAGCTTATAATTTTAGCAAATATTTGATATGGTATTTATTAAATTATTTAAAAAACTATATTCTATTAATAATAAATATTAAATTTTAACATGAAGATGGTTGTAATTTTTAAACTAAAAAGATAATTATTAACATTAATACTCTCACACTAGCTGATTTTTTTTTTTTGTAGAAAGGGTCTTGCCATGGCCAAGCCCTTGTTTAGGAATTTAGGTTGAAATGAAATAAGTAAAGAATGTATACAAGATAAATGTAAGTATACATTTCTTTCTAAATGTTTGGGGATGGATATAGACCCACTATATCCACAATGTCATCCATATGCTTATACGTATGTTGAAATCTAGAATGCAAAATGTAGGATGTCTTCACTTTATCCAATAGATCAATACTTGTTCAGATCATGAATTATTAATATATGAAGAAGGAGGAAGAAAAATAAATTATGTTAATCTCCTCCCTTGATGGCCAACTCCTTTGGTTCCCATAGAGAAAGGAACTAGATGTGTAGAAGGAAATGCTCCAATACATGATGCTTGCTTTAACTCCTTTAATGCACAATGAAATTATAATAGAAAATTGGATTGAAAATGGTGAATTTTGGATGTGATGTGATATGGCGTTGTGTGAAAATAAGAGGAAGAAACTTCCAATTATTGTGCTTTTAGAGTTAATTTTTGGGACACCAATTCCCTGTGGAAAAGGGAAAATACTTTTCACCAGACCCCAAAACCATTTCAAATGTGGGCTTTACAATATAGGTCACCCCTAGGAGACCTACATTAGTATAGGTTTTTCTAAGGAAACCTATATATGAGAGTCTTGGCTTTGAGTTTAAAGGTGTGAGGTTTGACTATTTAAACTTTTGACAAAATATAGACAAATGAGAACAAAAATCAATTGTAAAGGCTAAAATGGGCTAAGAGGGAAAGTGGATAGGGTAATTGGATCGATGAATAGGAAATTAATCATAGGAATTAGATCCAACATAAATTTTTGAGAAATAATGTATGCAATTAAGAGCAATGCAATATCTTAAAGTAAGAGGCCACACTAAGGAGGGATAAAATGGTCTAGAAAATGACATAAATCAAGTGTTACTTTTTAATCTTCAATCTAGAGTAAATCATTTGATAAGTTGGTTAAGTGTGATAGTTTGTGTTGCAATTACTAAATGGAAGAAGGAGCCTCTAATATTGAAGTAAAGTTATAATAAAGTATTTTTACTTAGATTGTTTATATTCTTAGACCTTCTTTGATATATATCTTTAGTCCTTCACCATTGTGGCAAAATAGGGGAGAGAAAATAGAATTTTTTTTGAAATGTTGTATTTGCTTTGGGGGAATTTTTGGTTGTAAGATTTTTGGTTATGAAAATTGAAGTAGAACGAGATCTTTTTGTTGTTGGGTGGTTGGGGGGGGGGGGGGGGGGGGGGGGGGGGCGGGGGGCGGGTGGGGGTGGTGAGGAGGATGTTAGATTTATTGAGTTTTTGTTGGCATTAGTTGTTATTGATATCAAAACTTTCTTATTGACATCCTAGAGGTATTAGTTGGTTACTAGACATTTTGGATACATGTACTTGTTTTTTTAAAATACAATAATAATTTTTGTTATACACATAACAAGTTTCATATGAATAGTTTTTTTTCACTTTATGAAATGTGTACATGATTGTTCTAAATGATTACATATTTTAGGCAACTTGTATTCTTCTACTAATTAGATGAAGTTATCTATTAGTTCAAAGCGATTTCTATGATTACAATGTTCCTCTAGGTGTTTGAAATATCTAGATAATACTACAATTCATCAGTTATATTTGGTATATTTTCTATATCATATTCTAAAAATTCTATCAAGATTCATCTATTAGTAGTTTCAGATATTTTATGTATCATGTTTTCAACTTGGTTGTGGTGTTTTAATAATATCACTAAATATAATATGAATTATAAACATATTAAGTGTGACCTATTTATGTGCCATGTACAAAATGTGTTGATGATATCAATTTGCACCATGAGCTTTGGAGATGGAGTTGTGTGTTGGCATGTTGCATTAATCAAGCTCATCCACATTTCATTCCCTTAACATAATGGGAATGTCTTGTTGTCATTTGATTCAAATTAGTTTAGGCCATCTATCTAATTTAATAAGAGTGAAAGCTTTGCTAAATTATTTGTGCTTGTGTGAAAGTAATATGTGAAGTGAGTTTTAAATTGTCAAGGTAGACTATATGTGTTGAGTCAATGCAATCATTTTAATAGATTCCAATATCTTGAACTTGTTCTATAGAGTACTAGTGATAGTGAGATCAATGGAGGATTCAACTATCATTTTTTACATTTTGTCTTTTTATTGTATTTATAGTGAGCTTATTTTCATTTTTAGTGAGCTATCTTTGTATATTCGGGTAGTTATCCTAACCAATAGTGAGCCAACCATGAGTGACCAACCAACAGTGGGCCAAATAATAGTGAGATATTTATAAAAATCACCTTAACTAGTGTCACCTTAGTTGGTGTTCTGTGGTTTTTCTCAGTTTTGGTTTTTACATTAACTCTTATGTATGTCACATTGGTAATTATATGCTTTCATATTTATATTTTTCATGGATGTTTAATGTGGTTACAGATAGATCTATAGCTAACATTTCTATTATTTATGCATTTATAGACAAAGCAAAAGTTTTATAAAGTATTGTGGAACAATTTATTCACCCCCTCTCAATTATTCAACCTTTTCAATAATCTACCATTTGTATATACTAGTAGACCATACTCTTCATCCAAACCACCATATTAAAATTAAGTGGTCTCAAAATTATTTGAAATAGTTTTTCAAATATTTTCTTTGGATAATATCTTTATTCTAATATCTCCAATTTTAAATTTGGAGAGCTTCATTGACAATGAAGTCAATTAACATATACCCTTCATCATATACATGCTCAATTTTGGTTTCTATAAATATCTTGAGTGACCTTATACTTTCACTCATCAAAGTTCTTGTCTCTCGTGTAATTTTGATCCTATCTTTGAGAAAATTTAACTATGAATTTAGAGTCACCCTCAACTTCTATGTTGTTAAAGACCAAGTCTTTAGAAAAAGTTATTCATTTCCATGTTTTAATAGATTCTACATATTTATTATGTTTGATGCCTAAAGCTTATAATTATACAATCAATCGACCACCCTTTATTGACACCTACAAGCCTAGGATTCCCTTTTGAGAAATTTTCAAAATTATGTTCTATCAATCCTTGATCCCAAACAATATTTATTTTATTTAGCTTCGTAAACCAATTGACTTTAGTCATAACTTGGGTACACCCTAAATTTATTTTAGTCTTATTTTATATAAATTAGGCATCTCTATGAAGGCACTAAAAAGGAATCATTTATTCTCTCCATTAGTTGATATCTATAGTCATTGAAACCTCCTTACTTGGCTTGGGGATATCTTTAAAAAAGAATTATTATGTTCTTTCCACATGTCCCAAGTCATCGTTATATAAATTTATTTCCAAATCTTTCTTATAACAATATTTTTAAATGAAAAAATTCTAGGATTCAATAAACTGAGATGAAGATATAGAAAAGTTCAATTTATCAAAGTAAGAGGCTTCATCATTTATCACACTTCTATAGAAAAGGGGAAATTAAAGATTAGAATTTAACTCTTTTTTGTTCAATTTGTATATAACTTAAGAATTTTGCTGTAAATCCACCAAAAATATGAATTTTAAGGATCCAAACTTTACTCCAATCCAAGTCTTGGGGTCTAAGGAGAGAAAAATGCATCAAAGTATAAGAATATCAAAGAGAAAAAACATCAAAAGAATTAGGATTCGAGACCCACTCATCCTATTTATATTGTCTAGAAGAGAGTTGTCTTGTTTTTTGTAATATCATTACAAGTTCTTTCTTAAATTTTCAACCAACCATTCCTAAATTCTCCATTTCTAATCAACTGTTATTTGATGTTACTCTAAGTAGGTTTACTAATTTTTCATGTAATGTAGTCTTGAATTTTCTCTCCCATAAGTGTTCTCCAAAAATCCTTTAAATCATTATGAGGGACAACAGAGTAGAAAATGAGCTCACACATCTTTCCAAAATAATGGATCTCTCCATCATCCATAATTTTACTAGTACCACTCCTTGAGCACCCCTCTATATTTAATAATAATATTCCATATGAATGAACTATAAGACAAACCTTTCACATAAATACAATAATTAGTGTTATCCTTATTTAGGCATACCTAGCCTTTAAGATGGTCACCCAGTCTTTAGTCCTAGAGAAACTTCCATCTAATCTTCTTTCAAGTTAGTTTAGGGCTAGGGTTTAATTGATTTAGAATTAACATCAGGTTTCAATTTGGTTTATAATTTGAGATTAGTTTAGAGTTTGGTTTAGTGAGGACTCAATTTGGTGATTCACAATTAGCGTTCAATTTGTTGATCTAGAATTTACTATGGTTTAGGGTTAGATTTTTTAAAAAATATTTAGTTAGATTTGGGGTTTTTAGGGTTTATGCTTATGATTGATCTTCAAATTTGATTCTAAAATAAGTGTTCATGTTTTAAGTAATTTGTTAATTGAATTTTTTTATGAAGATAGAATTAAAATATCACTCATGTTTGATTTTATTTTGTTTACCTTTATTTCCAAAATTTTAAGGTGTTTTTTTTTAAATTTAAATAATTTGAAGTTGAAAATTGTATATATTCTTCATTAATTAAATTAGTCTTAAGAGTATAATAATGTAAAAATATTTTTAGTATTTGCTGATAGGCTACATACTATTGTAATGAGCTTTCATTAATTCGTTATTAAAAGATTTTTACTTCAACAATTACAATATAATATTTTTATTTTCTATTTTTTGAAACAAATAATTCAAAAGGTTAAATGTTAAGTTTTTAACTTATCAAATTATTAAAATTATTTATCTAAGCAATAATTGGCTAATAGATTTGAGGTCTTATAAACAAATTTGATGGAAGAAGGCAAATTTTTTGGATGCACTATCTAAATTTATAGAAACTCATTCTTAATTAATTAAATCCTTCTTTGTTCTTTTAGTTATAATTTTCATTTTAATTCCACAACGTAATGGACCACTCCTTTGTATTTTACAATTTATTAAATTGATAGTTGAAAAATATTTATAAAATTATCTTTCATAAAAGAAAAACCTTAAATCCTTCAATAATGTTTTAGACTTTTATTAATTTTTCCTATAGACAAGTAGTGTTTTGTTTATTGGTAACATGCCTAGTTTATGTTTTATAATTTTAAGTTTGTATTTATTTTTTTATTTTTTCAACCATATTATATATACTATTTTTTTTACCCCTAATAATTTATTTTTTAAACAAAAATATATTTTCAAAACCTTTATTTTAAGTATTAATTAATCATAAAAAGAAAAATGTCAAAAAGAAGACTATGTATTGCGAAAATGGTAGTCTTTATTGTGAAAAAAGTAGTCGACAAAATGAAAAATGTATTTGGTACATAGCTAGGGGAAAAAAGAATGCCTTAGATCTAGGAGCTAGGGAAAATCCCCATGGTAATCATAAAATAACAACATTGTTTGTAGAGATTGTGGTATGCAAGAATAGTTTTGAAGCACTTGTGAGGCTCCATGAAGAACATAATGAAAAACTTGGCAAACAACAACACCAATCTCCCCAAATTTTCCTTCAAGCTAATGCAAATCATCCCAAGTGTTAGGACTATCAAATCTCTTACAAATGGAGTCCCCCTTGAGTATGGATGGAAAATGGCTTGAAATTAAAAAAATAAAGTAGGAAATGAAGGTGTTCAAGGGACAGAGAATCCAAAGTAGATAGCTTAAGGAAAAGTAGAAACATGAGAAATAAAACCACATAGGTGAAGGACAATAGATAAACAAACTGTCTTCTATTCAAAAACAAAAAATGCTCCCCTAGAAACAAAGGAGATTAAGGCAATCCCATTAAAGACATGAAAAATAGGTAGTTGTTTCCCTAGCAAGCAAACAATCTCTTAGTCTTATTCAATTATGAAACCTTCCATAATATCAGTAGTTAATAGCATACCTATTGGATCTAAAAAAATCCCAAATTTATATGCCTCGCATGCATTTCATTAATCCTTTCTCAAATCTTGGCCCATATCTCCCTCTGCATAGGAAAATAGTTTTGTAGAAATCCACCAAACATAAATTAGGATCTATTAGGTGAGATATCCTAGAGACTAATCAAACTTTAGCCAACCCTCCCCTGATTTTTTTTAACTGTAGAATAAATTTACTAGAAGATAAAAATATTCAATCCTCTATTCATTCCAACTTTCCCCAAGTCCAAATAATTAAAAACCAACACTCTAAACAAAGGTGGGTTGAATGTCTCAAAGTTGGGATATATGGATATTGAAGTGGTCCAGTATGGAAAAATCCCAATTTGGTAAATTGGATCTAGGGAGTTTGTAAAAACAAGGCAAGTATCTCTATCATATCAAATAGATTGATTTATATTCACTATGATAATATTAATATTAGAAATCAATTCATTTCGAATTCGCAATGTTTTTTTAAGGGTTGTTCTTTAAAATTGATTTTATGGGGACCAAACCTAAATGAACATAGTGTTAAAAGAGTTAAGACACCTACCTAGCTTATATGCAAAACTTTTCCCTCCGAATTAAATCAAATCCAAATAATAGAACAAATAGGAAGAGACTTGGGAAATCTTATAGGTTTAGAAGAAGGAGGTCATCTTTATAGTAATATTAAATTTCTTCTAGATCTAGAAGTAGGAACAAAGGAAATCAACAAAAAGATCATTACAAATAGGTCCTTATACAATTTATCATTTGGAAAAAATGAAGGAAATATTAAGAAAATAAAAAACTTGGATACAAAAATACCTCTAAAATACCTTAAAAGAAATTCAAATTTTGAAGAACTTTTTGGAAATAATAAGGGAAGAGAAGAGTCTAGATATAAGACACTTGGGATCCCAGAAACTTCCCCTAATCTTATGATCTCAAAAAAAATCTGTGAGATGAAAAACGGAGTTAGAGAAGGGAGGAAATCACAGATATAGAAGAAGAAAAAGAGGCAAAAAGATCTAAAAACTAGGAGATAGAATGCATCTCAACCTCCAATATCTTAAGGTGTTAAAACAATGAGAACCCTACAAAAATGTCAGTAGTGTGAAGAAAGGAGTTTACAACTATAAGAAAAATAAATGAGTTAAAAAGCTTATAACAAGATAATTCAAGATCTACTACTAATGGAACCAGAGGTAAAAGATAAATTAGAATTATGGGAGATGGAACACTTAGATCATATGGGATCTCATAAATTGGGAATAGAAGGAGAACATATTGATATCAATAGATCCATTAAAGAGATTAAGAAAAATGAACACCAATCCTATTTAGAGATAGTGGTACCAACTATAACAAAGAACCAAGACACAATTGTACAAAGGAGTAAGATTAACAATGACAACAATGAAGATCTCCACATACATAGGATAGATGAAGAATTTCCATAAAAAATAGAAGATGATAAAGAAGAAAATAAAAAAGAAGATTTGATAGACATAACTCTTAATGAAGAAAAAAAAGCACAGGAAAACAACATACCACCAGCTTCTTTAGATCATTGGGGTAATGTGACCATCCAAAATAAAATAAAGAAAAGATCATATAAATTCTAGAAAACACCAAAAAATGGAAAAGACCCTTGGTTAAACAATGATAACACAAAATAACCTTGACTAAGAGGAAGTTACCCAAAATTAAGATATTCAAGTACCAACTGAAGTATCAACCCTCCTTGAAAAAATAGAGGCTACTAGTTTAGAAGATAAGAATGTACATGGGTGAAACAAAGGATGTATGTTACAATGATCAGACAATCACCTACCAATCATGAGAAGAATTTGAAATTCTAAAAGAAGTAGAGCAATGTTGGGGGAAGATGACACCTAGAATCATAAATCGAGGGAAAGAAAAGGGTAGGGATCCACATTTGGATGAAACAGATATAGAGGAGAATTTAATGAAAGAGATAGAAGAAGAAGAATGATATTTAGAAGGAGTTAATATTTTAGACAACATAGTAAAGGACCAAAACCATTTGGAAAATCTAGGGATAACATTTAAACAAAAAGGTTTTGAAAACCCAAAATGTGGCAAGGAAAAAAAAAAGAGGGGAAGAAAGTCACTCAAAGATTTAAGAACAACAATAGGACAAGCTAAGAACCAAAAAAAGATTATTGAAATCTTGAATGTAGCGAAGGGGAAGATCCTTCCCATAGAAAAATGAGGATAACGAAATGGAATGATAGAGGCTTAAATGCCTCTAGAAAAAAATGCTTGTTAAACCATAATTTAACTTTATTCAGGAGACAAAATTGAATAAAGAAGGTAGTAAGCTAAGAAAAGAAATTGGGCAGTTGGAGTTTGGATTTAGTGGAATCAAATGGAGCCTCAAGAGGGATGCAAATTGTTTGAAATCTATTGAGAACAAAGTAAAAATAGTACAAAGAGGGAGATTGTTGATTGAAGAAGACTATTGTTGTGGGAGATTGTTGAGAACAAAGTATGATAAATTTATTTCAATAATTATTTTGTCACTAATGTTGAACCTACTATTTGATAGTAAGGCAACTGCTTATATATATGATTCAAGTACTATCACTTATTTGATTGATGAAGAGAATTTCATCAAAAGATGCAACAATAGCACCTAGAGAAAAGGTTGAGTTATAATTATGTAAAGGAGTACAAGAATCAATTAAGACAATGATAACATGATGTATTGATAATCTACTTAAGGTTACAAAGGCTGGTTACACTAAGAAACTTTAGAAGAATAAGTTGCACAAAGTTTTTCTACCAAGCTTGACCAAGTGGATAGTAGGTGTTGAGCAAAGTCTTTGCAAGCCGAGTAGAAAATCAGTTTGAGCCAAGCAAAAGTCTATTCTAGTGAATACCAAGCAGAATAGTGGATGCCGAGTAAAGTTTAGTTGATGTTGAGCACTAGTAAACTTTAGTTCATGCCAAGTAATTTTACTAAGGATATCGAGAAACATAGTATATGCCGAGCATTAGAAGCAAGATAATGTTGAGTGGCTGCATTATTTAAAAGACTATGAATTCGATGAATCCAAGCTGACAAGTTTATTTTCTTGGATTATGTGAACCAAGTGGAAGATAAGATTGATGAGTTGGTGGCATAGAATTCAAGGTAAACCATTTTCAGGCAAATTCAAAGAGGATTCAAGCAAAAGTTTCTAGAAGAGATATGAAATATGGGGTAGATTCATTGTAGCTTACCTAATCTATCCTAATCCTAAATTGGACGATAGAGAATGAGTGATAAAAGATCTTAATTTCCTATTTATAAGAATGACTGGTCAAAAGTAAAGGTTGTCATGTGCAAAAACCTAAGGAAGACAAGGAGATAAGGATTTTGCTTCATCAAGTGACTTAAGAGAAGAATCTACAATGGCATGTTGAGAAAGAAGGCTTAAGGGTACAAATGCTTGAAGGGTGAACAAGCTATTAGAGATGCAATGAGTGAAGGCCAAGCATAATGGAGGACTGAAACAAAGATTTGTAATTTGCAAATAGAGTTGTAAGTTGTAATCAGATCAAGTCATACTCTTACTTTCTAATAACTATATCAGTCTAGGGTAAATCCTTTTGATTAAGGTTGACCTAACAGTCATTTGTAAATCCTTTAACTGGGTGACATTCCAAGTGAATGGTCTAAAGTCCTCTAACAAGGTGATTGAAATCCTTTATCAGGGTCACATTTAATAGTGTGTATTGTAACCTTTAATAGGGTTGGCCTTTCATAGGGCATCACTTAAGAAGAGTGAAAAAGAGTAGCATGTTACTGGTGGATTTTTCCAAATTGGGTTTCCACATAAATCATTGTGTTAAGTGTGTTGATGAATCTGTTATGTTTCATGTTTACATGTTTGCAAGCCAATTTAACAGTAACCTACAATATTTAAGTGATTGCATAATCTTAGTTTTATGGGTTTACTAAGCCGTGAAAAGTTTTATTTAGACATCTGGACCTTGGATAATTGATTCACCTCCCCACCCTCTCAATTATTCTAAAGTATTCCAATAGAATCCTCTAAAAAATAACATATACTAAAATGATCACAAATAATATTTGGATGAAGAGAAGAATTAAAAGCTTTAGACATAGTTTACAATTTATCCTTATTCATGTTTATGGGGCAACCCAAACATTAGATAAAAAAGAAATTTGGAACAAAATCGGTTCCTTTATGGAAACTAATCAAAATGAGTATGTTATTATTGGTAGAGACTTCAATGCAATCTTAAACATGGAAGATAAATTTGGCATATTACAAATAGTAAATAATGTAACAAGAAATTTCAAAGAATGATTTAGAAAAAATAACTTAATGGACACACCAACTAGTAATGGGGTATACACTTGGAATAATAGAAGAAAATGTTTTTTTCATATAGTAGAAAGATTAGACATATTTTTGTTCAAAGGAGATCTAAGTAATTTGGACCTAACATTACAATCATCCATTATTCCCTATGTGGGTTCAAACCATTTCCCGGTCATAATTGAACTCATATAACCAATTAAACCTACAAGGAATCCATTCAAACGTGAAAAAATATGGTTTATGGACAACAATTTTATGGAAAATATTAGACGATGGTGGCAAGAAGGAAACTTTCAAGGATTGAGAATGTATTTCTTTGTATCCAAACTTAAAATGTTAAAAGAAAATATTCTAAAATGGAAAAAAAACATATTTTAACAATATATTTAAAGAGAAAATAGAGAATGAAGAAATTATTAAAAAGGAATGGATAATGAAAAATATAATAAAGAAAAAAAATTATTAACAAAACATGAAATTATATTAGCAAAAGAGGAAATTTATTGGAAACAAAAATCAAGAGAGGATTGGCTAGCAGTAGAGGATCGTAATATAATTTTGTTTTCATAACAACACTATAAACAATAGACTAGTTAATAGAATCTTAAAAATCAAAAGAAGCAAAGAGAATGCAGAAGAAGATACTACCAAGATAGAAAAGATATTCATAGAATATTATAAGAATATTTTAGACAACTTTGACTATTCTAATCTAAAAGCACAAGAAATAATGTTGAAAACAATATGCCATTTGTTCACAGCTATAGAAAATCAATTTCTAAATAAATCCTTCACCCTAGAGGAAGTCAAACAAGCTCTTTTTAGTCTTAGCCCAAATAAATCACTAGGACTAGACAAATTTCAATAATTTTTCTTCCAAAAATATTGGGATATCATAGGAATAGACCTCTGGAAGGAAATAGAAGCATCAAGGAATGCTGGGTCAATTTTGATGGAGATCAATCATACATTTTTAATGCTTATACCCAAGAAATCAAATTATGAAGGCCCTAGAGATTTTAGACCTATAACATTATGCAACACAATATATAAAATTCTATCAAAAACTGTAGCTTTTAGACTCAAGAGCATCCTCCCTAAGCTCATTTCTGAAGAACAAACTGGTTTTGTACCAGACAAATCAATTTTAGATGGCATAACAATCATTAAAGAAACCATGCACTCAACAAAAATAAATAAAGAAGCTTGTATGATAATTAAATTAGGCATACAAATAGAATACGATATGGTAGATTGGTGTTTCCTATGTAAGACACTAGAAGCTTTTTGGTTTTCTCAGCAATGGATAAACATTATCTTTAAATGTATATCAACACCAAAAATTTCACTACTGATAAATGTTTCTCCTGAAGGTTTTTAAATATCTCCATATGGATCATACAAGGAGATCCTATATCACCTTTCTTGTTCATCATCATGCAAGAAGCATTTGGTCGAGCAATCACAAAAGCTTAGGTAGAAGGAAAAATTAAAGGAGTCACTATAGTAGAAAATATTCTAAATGTTTCACATCAACAATTTGTTGATGACACAATTTTACTAGGAGAAAGTACCGTAGTAGAAACACAAAACTTCAAACAAATCATTCAAGAATATATGAAAGCATCTGGAAAAAAGGTGAATGCAGAGAAATCAAAATTTTATTTTATCAATACATTACCAAAAGTAGAAGATGTCATATGCAATACTATGAGATACAAAAAGGGCTCCTTCTCATGTAAGAATCTAGGAATACACTTAGAAAAGAATTTGAAAAGTACTAAAATGTAGAATAATATCATAGAAAGAATTGATGAGAAAACCAAAAATTGGAAAGGGAAATGGTTAACTAAGGCTAGAAAAACATTGAAAAATAAAATGGTTTTATCAGCCATCCGAACATCCCAAATCTCATGTCTACCCTTACCCAAGAAAGTAAATACAAAATTAGAAGGAAAACATAGAAATTTCTCCTGAAAAGGAGCAAAAGAGAAAAATAAATTAGCATTAATTAAATGGGATAATTTTTGCAAACCCAAAGAATTGGGAGGCTTGGGAATCAAGAATCTAAATTGGTAGAATGTAGCATTAGGTGCAAAATTAGTATGGAAAATATATCAAGAAAGAAATAGAAAATGGGCCAAGATTCTTTATCATAAATATTTAAATTTCACTGATCTAACATCCATATTCAGAATCAGAAATTCCCTGAAAGGGTTTGAGGTTTAGAACTTTATGGTTAGCTACCGACATCTCATTAGTAATTTTTTGACTTGGGATTTAGGAAATGGAGAAGATGCTCTCTTCTAGGAGGACTCTTGGGATTGTCATCCCCCTTAAGACAACCTTAATGTTCCTATAGATATCAAAATCTCTCTAGTTAATGAATGGGGTAAGCAGGCAGTCAATTACAAACAATTGAGAAGGGTGAATGGGGAGGAAATTTGGAGGTGGAAATCTCTAGAAGGTATAGATTTAACATATGAATAAAAAGTTACCTTTGAGTAGCTTCCTAGTCAATGACAGATCAACTAGAAAAATAGGGAGGACATACTCATATGGGGTGCTTCAAAAGATGACCAATATAGTGTAAAGAAAGGATAAAAACTAATCATTAGCTCATAGAGATGAGAGAAAGTGAACACTCCTCTCAAGCTGTGTTGGGATTCAACATGTTTTCCAAAGGCATGAGTATTTCTATGGGAAGTATCTCAAAAGAGAATATTAATAGCTAGAAAATTTAGGAAGATGGGATTTAAGGGACCCTCGAGATGCTTTCTTTGTAAAGAAAATTTTGAAACAACAGAAGATATATTATATCAATGTCTATACAAAAAATCTTGCTAGAACTAGCTTCACAAAATGTGAAACTAGTTTTCTCCTTTCCCAAAGTATTTGGATGATCATGTAATTGGATGGCCTGATGGTAGAAAACATAAGGTATATAGTAAACTATGGAACATTTCTCCTTCCATTATCCTATGGGAAATATGGAAAGAAAGGAATAGGCGAATATATAAAAATTTGGAACTTAAGTTTTCCTCCCTTCTTAATAAAGTAGAAACCTATATAACAAAGGTAATGAATAGCCACTTAAGAAAAGATGTAAAAGAAGATGGGTCTTTTTCAGACTAGGATGTAGAGATGAAGAAGAATTGGATTAATTTAATTGATCCTCCATTAACTTAACATAAGAAAAACTTCCAAGCTTGTAAATATTGTATATGGGAACCACTGGATGAAAAAAATAAAATTTTGATGAAGCCTCACAAGGAAATCTAGGGAAAGAAGGGATAGGATGTATCATTTGTTTTGAGTTGGGAGACTAGATTATTAGGGGAGCTAAAGCAATAGGCATTGCAACTAATGATATAGTTGAATTAGAAGTGCTATGGGAAGGGCTCAATCTGAGCCTAAAATTAGGTATTAAGAGATTAATCATTGAAGGGGATTCTCAAATCATTCTCAATGCCTTAAGGAAAAATTTGACACCAAATTGGATTATTAACTCAAAACTTGAGACAGTTCTCAATCTCATAGATAAGTTTGAGGAAAAAAGACTACATATTTATAGAGAGAGAAATTGAAAATAAGATCACTTAGCATATAGGGGTGTGGATGGAGAGGACATTATTATTCAAGCATCAAAAACATCTTGGAACATGAGATTCTTTTCTCTTTCTATACAAAAACCTAAGAATTCTCTTATGATATCTTTAATGTGTTTGGATCTACTTTATGTATCATTAGATCCACAGTTCATATTCATTCATGATTCACCCTCGATTTATAATCAACTCTTCTAATAACCAATGATGTCAGAACTAAATAGATATAGAACACTTACTAGATTATAAAGCCAATAAGTACTTTCAACTAACTTAAATAAGTACTTCAATAGGTGTGTCATTATGATGTAGACTTACTTTATGTTTCTCAGTAGATCTAGATTTTTATTGAAGGATGAGTTAATTTAATTTTTCTATTTAAGACCTTCACCTTTGTTAACTTATCACCATCACTCCATTTTACTTGTTATACGAGTCATAATTTAAAAACTAGAGTCAGCTATATCTTTGTATTATGCATCTAAAGCCAGAACAATGGCATTTATGGATTTAGTTACACCAAAGCGATGGAAAAGGATTCATAATCCTGTTGACAATATGACTAGGGTCGTTGTATGTAGGGATTTAGGGGAAAGGTCCTTTGATTATGGGTATACATGGTGCACAAATGGTGGTGTTATAGGGTCTTTCATAACATGTATGCTTAGGGATAATGTAGGTCAGTGGGAGATCATCTGACTTTGTTATAATATATTTGATCCTGTCTAGTTAAAGGGCCTTGAGGAAGCAGTCTTGAGTGTTAATAGAGATTTCAGAATTCCATTTGTAGAAATATACATGGAACATCCACTAGGTAGTCTGGGGAAAGCAAATGTAATTAGGCATTCCATTTTATTTATTAGAGATATCAATCAGTTCAACTATGAATTACCCAAGATGGAGGAGAGCATAAAATTTCTACTTCATTGGAGGGGTATAGTACCGGACCTAAATAATACATGGATACTTTATTATTGTAATATCCTCCCCTGATTTGAACTTTGACTTGTAGAAATTTAACTTAAGGAATATTGTCAAACACTTTGTATGCAAACTCATAAAGCTGATTTCCTCAATAAATTACTTTCCAATGAGTAGATTTACGAACAACTATGAAGTGACATTAAAATGCATAATACACATCATAACATTTTCACTAACACTTGGCACACATTCAACAGTATATGAAAAATCTGGAAACTCTTTCAATCTGTTGATAAAAGGGTGATTTTTAAATGTAGATGTGCACTTACAGATGCCTTAAAGGCTGCAACAACTATTCAGACTTGTATTCAACAATTATTATGCAAAGTATCAAAATTTGACAGAAGAAACCTGGAATTAGTTGCCATAGTATTTTGCAGATGTAGTCGGCAGCCCTCCAAACTTCTAATCAGCCGAAAAAACAAGTAAACTTGATACCAACACTGTTCACGTCGTACTATAGAAAAATACTATTCATGCCAACTGTAGAAAAATACTGTTCATGCGACACTATAGCAATAACTAACTTTAGATCTACACCTCAAACCCTTGTAAATTTCTTTATGCGAATGCCCCAAATGAAACCCAGTGTGTTTCCTGAAGTGAAAACACCCTTGATCCTCCTGACTGTGTCTTCCAACAGCGAAGAGAATGCTAGCAAAGAGGGATTCCATCCTCCAAGCCCGATAATTAGATATCCAGCAACATAATATTAATCTTCATCCAAGCATACAAAAAAAAAGCTCTTCCATTTCTTTTATAGTGTTCTCACAAGAGCTCAATCCTTCATTTTCTCAATGTGGGATAAAACATAACTCCCTTTATGTACCTTATGTCTCCAATGTGTTATAAAAATAAAGGGAACTCTTTTAATTTAAATATTTCCCACAAACTATAGTCTATGCATTAATAAAGTTAAATATTTAAATTTAACTTTATAAAATGGCTTTATTAATGCATAACAAATCTTATCAATGATAAATAAGTTTTCCTGTCGATTTTAAACAATTACCATCGACATACCACTGTGACTGAATGTCCGGCCATGTCCAAGATGACTTACTATAAATAGTAAGTATGCCCAAAGTTGCCCCAGAACCTCTCAGAAAGACCTACAACTGAAGCTGTCTAGGCCAAATGGCCTCTAAGCCCCTTTAATGTCCTAGTTAGCCTACAGGACTGTGGGGAAATAGGCTAACGACAACATCATGCTATGAATGCTAGAAAGGGGACATTACAGTCCGCCCTTCCCAAAATTTCTTGTCCTCAAGCAATTTCAGCTCTGGATGCTGCAATATCTGCTCATTTTCCCAAGTAGCATCCTCGACAGGTAGGTTCCTCCACTTCACTAGATACTCCCTGATAGTCCTCTTGCGAAGCACCCTCTCCCTGGAGTCAAGTATGGCCTTTGGAACCAAGATAAGCTTTCCCTCATCATCAAGAGGTGGCAATACTACTGAAGGCACCACATTGTGACCCAATGCCTTCTTAAGGCATGACACATGGAACACATTATGCACTTTACTGTCTGCAGGCAACTCCAACTCATAAGCTACTTCACCCACTCTCCTGATTACTTTGAATGGTCCATAGTAGCATGGTTTCAATTTCTCTGCTCCAGTCTTCTTGAGAGAGGACTGTCTATATGGTTGTAACATGATGTACACCATATCTCCCACCTCAAAAGACCTTTCAACCCTGTGTTGATCAGCATATTGCTTCTGCTGATTTTGTGCTTTTTGCAAATTTTCCTTCAAGGATCGCATAATGTCCTGGCACTCCTGCAAAGTATCCTTGGCCTTAGGCACCCTGCTGTCCCCAAATAACAAATCCAAAAAATTAGGAGCATCATACCCGTACAGTGCCATAAAAGGGGACATTTGAATAGACATATGGAAAGAGGTATTATAGCAGTACTCCCCTAGATGTAGCCACTTCACCCAAGCCTTCTGCTCTCCTGCAATGTAGTTTTGAAGGTACCCCTCAACCCATTTTTTCACTATCTCTGTCTGCCCATCAGTTTGGGGGTGGTAGCTGGTACTCGGAGTGATCTCTGTTCCACATAACCTGAACAAATCCTACCAAAAGTGGCTCATAAATCTATTGTCTCTGTCACTGACTATGCTCCGTGGTATCCCATGTAGTCTAAATACCTCTCGAAAAAATAGTTCTGCTATTTGTGCTGCTGAATATGTAGACGAAATTGCAAAGAAATGTGCAAATTTTGTCAATCTGTCTACCACAACAAAGATAGAATCCCGACCCTGTGCCTTGGGGAGGCCTATGATAAAATCCATGGAAATGCTATCCCACTTCTTCTCTGGTATGGGTAGGGGTTGTAGTAAATCACCCGAAAAAGAATGTTCCTGTTTGTTCTGCTGACACACAGGGCATTCCCTCACAAACTGAAGCACCTCTGATTTGAGTCCTTTCCAAGTGAAGCGCTCTCTCACCTGTCGATATGTCTTAAAGAATTTGGTATGTCCTTCCATTGGTGAATCATGAAATGCCCTCAAAATCTTCTGCTTCATAGCAAACTCGGGTACTAAATAAATCCTTTCCTTGTAGATGATCAGATCATTTATGACAGTGTATCAACTATCTTGAATAGCTCACTCAATAATGCTAGATGCCCAACTATCCTTAGCATATTCTACCAAGATCATCTCTCTCCAATCATCCATGACTATCCCAACAATAAGCAAATGAGGCCTTCTAGATAAAGCATCTGCAATAATATTTTTCTTCCCTTTGACATAGGCTATGTCGAAATCATAGGCCTGTAATTTACTCACCCATTTCTTTTGCCTGTCATTAAGGTCCTTCTGTCCAAGGAAATGTTTCAAGCTATTATGATCTATTTTTACTGTGAACCGGCTTCCCACTAAGTACTGCCTGAACTTAGCTAGCGCGTGCATGATTGCTAGCATCTCTTTGTCGTAGATGTTGTAGGTTCTCTCCACACCTCATAATTTTCTACTCTCATATGCGATGGGATGTTTGTCTTGCATGAGAACAACTCCTATGCCCTCTCCCGAGGCATCACACTGCAGCTCAAAGGGCCTGGTGAAATCTGGAATGGCTAAAACAGGACATGTACTCATCATCTCCTTAAACCTGTCAAAACAATCCTGAGCCCTCTCTAACCACTTGAAACTATCTTTCCGTGTCAAATCTATAAGTGGTGCTGCTATCTGTGAAAATCCCTTCACAAATCTACGGTAGAACCCACAAAGCCCGAGAAATCCCTTGAGTTGTGAAGTGTTCCTCGGTGGTGGCCAATCCAGAATGGCCCTGATCTTGTCTGGGTCAACCCGAACACTTCCTGCACTAATAATATGCCCTAGATAGAGCAACTCTGTCATCCCAAACTCACATTTACTTATCTTGGCATATAATGACTCCCTCTCTAGAATACTGAGCACTATATCAATATGCTTCAAATGTTCCTCCCAAGTATGGCTGTATATCAGTATATCATCAAAAAAAATCAGCAGAAAATTCCTCAACTGATCTTTGAACACTCTATTCATACAGGACTGGAAAGTGGCAGGGGCATTTGTCAACCCAAAGGGCATGACTAAGAACTCAAAATGTCCATAGTGGCATCTAAAAGCTGTCTTCTCCACATCCACCTCTCTAACCCGTATCTGATGGTAGCTAGATCTCAAATCAATCTTGGAGAAGTAGCATGCACCATGCAATTCATCAATAAGCTCATCGATGCGTGGGATAGGGTATCGGTTCTTGATTGTCTTCTTGTTTAGCTCCCTATAATCAATGCACATCCTCATTGTACCGTCCTTCTTCTTCACCAATACTAATAAAGAAGCGAAAGGACTTTTTCTTGGCCGTATGTGCCCCATGTCAATCAACTCCTTAATTGCCTTTTCTATTTCATCCTTACATCTCTTTGGATGGCGGTAAGGTGTGATGATAACTGGCTTAGCCCCTTCCTCTAATTCAATAACATGCTCGATTCCCCTATTCGGGGGTCTCCCTGGAGGTATCTCACCAAACACCTTAGTATGTTTGGTTATTATTTTTTGTACATTATGTGGATACTCTTGTTTATGTTGCTCTGTCATCTTAGGCATTACTCTAAACTCTGCTGCCCACTGCACCTGATCATGTCTAAAGAAACTCTGCATCCGCTTGAGTGACATCACTCAAAGTCTCCTATCTGAGAAACCTCTGAGCACTATCTTCTTACCATTTGCCTCAAACCTCATTTCCATTTTCTCAAGGTTAAATGTAAACTCTGCCAGAGACTTCATCCAGTTCATCCCAAGCACCATATCCTGATCACCAATGTTGACCATAAAGAAATCTCCTGTCATGTAATAATCTCCCAAATGAAGCTGCAAGTTGGAGATTTTCTTAAATTCCCTTAAATTCCCTATGCTCCTCTGTATGTAGCCCTCTGCGTGTCACAAACTTCTCATCAATGAAGTTATGTGTCGCCCCTGTATCAATGAGTGCCACAACTCTCTGTCCATCCAAGGTTCCCCTAACTCTGAAAGTGATGGCCTCCTGTATACTTGACAACTGAGCTATCGTGCTATCACCGCATGCTTCCTCCTGTGAAGAACTATCATCATCTCCATCTGATTCGGATGACTGCTCTAAATCTCCATCTACTGACTCTTTGGCTGAAAAGTACTCCATCTGCTTAGCTTTTGCTTTCAATGGACACCTATGTGACAAATCCCAAGGCTCCCTACAATGAAAAAAAAGCTTCTTCTTCCTGAGATCATTAAGTGTCTCATTGTCCAACCTCTTACTTTCCTCCTTAGCTGGCTGAACCTCTTTATGAAAAGGTTTCCTGTCCTTATCTTTCCTTGAAGGGAAACTCTTTGCCTGAAATTTATTTTTTGAAGATGAAGAGGAATCCATATCACGAGCTTTCTTAATGGCTTCCTGCAAAGTGGGAGGGTTGAGAGCTTTAATCCACCCTCTCAATGGATCAACTAACCCATCCATAAATAGAACTAGTATCCTCCGTTCAGATACATCTATTACTAACACTACAAGTTTCTGAAACTCTGAAATGTATGTTTCCAATGATCCCCACTATTTAAGCTGAGCTAACTCCTTGAAATGGAGTTCTAGATACTTCCTATCAAAACGTTCAATCAGCCTCTCTGTAAACTCCACATATGAGGTAATGTGTGCATGTCCCATAGTGACCATACCATGATGCCACCACTCGTGTGCTAACCCATCCAGATGAATTGCTGCGTACTTAATAGCTTCTTCCTCGGGCATAGGGTTCAATTGAAAGTATGTGTCAAGCTTTTGAACCCAAGCTCTTTCTGTAGACTTTCCTGAGCCATCATAATACGGTAACTCAAGTCTCCCTACTTTCTTTCGTAGCTCATAGCTCTGGTTCCTGTCATGTCCACGTGGCATATGTTTCATCCGCACATCCATATACTCCTAAAGGTAATTGCAGTAGTAAAATTTGGCCCTCTGGCTTCCCAATCTCTCCTCAAATGGTCTTGTATATCAGTAATCTGGGGCTCTGGTACGAGTTGCTTTGGAGCTCTAGGAGGAAATGTAGGAATCATGGGCCTTGAACTCACTGTCCTAGCTCGCTGGGGTGCATGACCGAAATTGTTCCCAACTTGTTCATCTCCATTATGTGTTCCATCCTGATCATTTCCATTCTGATTGTTACCATTCTGATTATTTCCTCCACCCATGTTAGTATTCAACCCCATTTGACGAGCCATCATCTGCATCATAAGATCCAATCTTTGATTCTGTTCCTGTGCCCTTTGTTCTACTACTCGCTGACCCTATACCAAGGTCTCTAATAACTGTAAGAATCTTTCCTCTCTAGGCTCTAGACCGGCATTCCTGCCTCCACCTAATCTTGTATTCCTGTCATCTCGGTCACCCATATTGCTGTCTTGATCAAAGAATACCTCCGTTGTGTCTGTATGACTGGATTCTATACCCCCCTGTATGGATGAACTAGATTGTTTGCTTTGTAGGTCTGAACTCCTACTTTGTCTTGCTCTGGTATTGCGGAAATTATAAGGCCCCTGGCGCATGCTCAAACATAAATGCTTTGATTTTAGTGTTTTGACATTTCATCAAACACTTTCCCCTCTATCCGCCAGTTCCAAATTTCCTATAAGACCTCCACAGGATGGCAGGACTTATAGCTCTGATACCACTGTAATATCCTCCCCTGATTTGAACTTTGACTTGTAGAAATTTAACTTAAGGAATATTGTCAAACACTTTGTATGCAAACTCATAAAGCTGATTTCCTCAATAAATTGCTTTCCAATGAGTAGATTTACGAACAACTATGAAGTGACATTAAAATGCATAATACACATCATAACATTTTCACAAACACTTGGCACACATTCAACAGTATATGAAAAATCTGGAAACTCTTTCAATCTGCTGATAAAAGGGTGATTTTTAAATGTAGATGTGCACTTATAGCTGCCTTAAAGGTTGCAACAACTATTCAGACTTGTATTTAACAATTATTATGCAAAGTATCAAAATTTGATAGAAGAAACCTGGAATTAGTTGCCGTAGTATTTTGCAGATGTAGTTGACAGCCCTCCAAACTTCTAATCAGCCGAAAAAACAAGTAAACTTGATACCAACACTATTCACATCGTACTGTAGAAAAATACTGTTCATGCCGACTGTAGCAAAATACTATTCATGCGGCACTATAGCAATAACTAACTTCAGATCTGCACCTCAAACCCTTGTAAATTTCTTTATGCGAACGCCCCAAATGAAACCCAGTGTGTTTCCTGAGGTGAAAAAAACCCTTGATCCTCCTGATTATGTCTTCCAACAGCGAAGAGAATGCTAGCAAAGAGGGATTCCGTCCTCCAAGCCCGATAATCAGATATCCAGCAACATAACATTAATCTTCATCCAAGCATACAAAAAAAAAGCTCTTCCATTTCTTTTATAGTGTTCTCACAAGAGCTCAATCCTTCGTTTTCTCAATGTGGGATAAAACATAACTCCCTTTATGTACCTTATGTCTCCAATGTGTTGTAAAAATAAAGGGAACTCTTTTAATTTAAATATTTCCCACAAACTATAGTCTATGCATTAATAAAGTTAAATATTTAAATTTAACTTTAAAAAATGGCTTTATCAATGCATAACAAATCTTATCAATGATAAATGAGTTTTCTTGTCAATTTTAAACAATTACCATCGACATACCACTGTGACTGAATGTCCGGCCATGTCCAAGATGACTTACTATAAATAGTAAGTATGCCCAAAGTTGCTCCAGAACCCCTCAAAAAGACCTACAACTGAAACTGTCTAGGCCAAATGGCCTCTAAGCCCCTTTAATGTCCTAGTTAGCCTACGGGACTATGGGGAAATAGGCTAACGACAACATCATGCTATGAATGCTAGAAAGGGGACATTACAATTATTTTCATGTCTTTGACTCCTACATTGAGCCAAGGGTAGAATTTGATGATCTTAACAAGCTTGACTTATCCCTCCCAAATCTATACAAATCCAACAAGGATAAAACTGTGTATGTTCTTGCTTCAGGCACCATGGTAGTGGATTGGGAGGAAGTGGATGATTTAGTCATGGTTTTTGGAAGTAAGAGGAGGAAATGTAACAATTCCTGCCTCCTTTTTTGGTGGAAGGTACATATATCTTTAGGGGCCTCCTACTTGGGGTTTTGGTTTCTTGAGGCTACTTGTTTGCATTGTCTAGTACTCAATTTTTGTATGGAGGGTATAGGTTTTATTTTTCTTTTTGGCCCCTTGCTCTTCTCATGGTCATCTCTTTCTAGTTTTGGTCTTGTTTCATTTTTCCCTATGTTTTGTTCTTCTGAGTCTCTCCTTACATATCATCTTGGAAGCAGAGGTCTTATTTTTGGCATATTTCTTTAGTTATGTATTACGTTTGTCCAGTTTCTTGGCTTTTAGTACATTAAACCAAGAGGGTCTCTATGTGCTTGTATTTTGGTATGTGCATGTTCCTTTATAAATGGACAATATGTAACTATCTAGATAATTAATATATCGATATTTGCTAGCTATGATTCAATTTGGGTCTTATCTTTATTTGTTCTATTATTATCTTAATGTTACTCTCAATTTTGTTAGATCTTGCAAAATTTCATTCTTGAGATAGGTTTTTTTTGAGATTTTTATTCTCTTCGCTTTTCTGAGCTTCATTGTGCCTCCTATGGTATTTTTAGGAATTTTTTTGTATTATTATTAAGGACGACTAGCTGAATTGGAATTCTTTGCTATTACACATAGACGATGGGTAAAATTTATCGGATGAAAATCCAAGTCTTAACCCTATACTGATCACTTTCTCAAACTTCTAATAAAGCCATAAATATAGAAGACATTTTAAAGGTTTGTTATACTGTTATAGGTATTTCTTTTTGGAGTATTTTATTATATTAACTAAGTAAACCTACATCTTATTTTTGCTCCTTTTCAAGCATCCTTTTAACATGGTAGACCTAGCTATATGCTTTCTTGGTTTATGCATTTTATTATTTAATATTTTTAATCCTTCCTATTTATATTCAAGGTTTTATATAGAAAATCTAGGGTTCTATATTTTATTATGGAATAATTTTAATCCCTTTTCTTATCACTTAGTATTTTAACAAAGTTGTCATTTAATACCTAAATAAAGAAAATAGAAATTTAGATGTAAAATCCTAATAATACCTTAAGAGACAGTTAAAAAAGGAGTAAGGTGTTTGAGTTAAAAAAGGAGTAAGGTGTTTGAATCGTAGCATATTTAATAGTAATTGAGGATTAATGTCTCACATAAGCATGAAGTTTTCTAAAATTGTAGAGAGACAGGATGACACATTATATCAAACTTAATTCATTTTGATGGAGTGGGAAGCTTCATTTGACATTCGAAAGAGGACCATTTTCTTGTAAAACTTCCCTCAAGTTAAACCAAGATGTAAAGGAAGGAATACATTCTTAAGTCCCTAAATATGATAAGGGAAAGGGTACATAATTACAAATATAAATGATGGTTTTAATCATGAAACTAAGAATATAATGATGCAGGCAGATGACTTTCAAAAAGATCTAATACTGGGTTATGCCCCTTTTAAATATGTACTTTGTGAAGGATCTCAGTCCCAGGGTAGACTAGAGGTTTTCTTTTTTGTCCTTTCCTACTAGTGCCTGTTTGAACATAGATACTTGTAATTTATTTTATTTTACCAATATAATAAAAGGCTTTGACTATTTACCAATAAAAAGATTAAAAAAAATAAAAAATAAAGTATTTATAATAAGTATATTTTTTATTCAAAAGTCAAAAAATATTTACTATATAACTATTTAGCTTAACATTAAATAATATTTATTTCTATTAAAAATAAAATTGTTAAAATTGAAAATTATAAAATTTAGGTAAATCATTTTTTTAAAAAATATTTTATTTTGTTATAAAATTTACAAAGCTTTGCTTATATATAGTAAATAACTAATGTATATAATTTTAAATTTTGATCATTTCAATATATTGTCTCTAAGTGTATATCATAATTATAAGTAGATAAGTTTTATATAAAATAGTTATCTTTATAAAATATAATAAATTACTAAATTTTTTCTTAATTAAAATTATATTAAATATTAGAACTATTGGGCAAATACTTGCCACTACATAGCACTTGTTTAATATTCTATTCTTTTGAAAGCAATGAGTTATAGTTGTCCTATATAATTTGATAGGGATAAGTATTTTTGTTAATTACATTTTTATCATAAATTTAGAAATCAAATACAGGTTCATTTTGTTTGTTCCTTTTGTTTTAGGATTTTTCAAGTCATTATCTCAATTTAGATAATGCAAATTTAAAATTGTTTAGTCTATATTAATGAAATCTTTATAATTTTATATATATTTCTATAGTTGAAATATAGAGATATAAAAGATTAAATGATAGAAATAAATCTTATATAGGGAATTTGAAAAGAAGTACTTATCTTGCATAATTAAAATATTTAAACATTGCAAAATAAAATATAGAATGTTTCCCATTTCTTAAAATTTTGATGGAAACAGTAATTGGAAAAAATATTTAAAAATTCTAACATTTAATTTGAGTAATAACTGGAAAGAGATAAAAAATCAATAACATTTGATTTGAAGAATATATTTAAATCAAAATAGAATAGGGAGTTTTTATCGGAGTTTTTATCTCAAAGTTAATATTAATATAAAGTGTGGGAAACTGATCAGACATATCCTATGGACTAAATGTACACTACAATTTAAAGATGGAAAGAAAAAAATTAAACTCAAATTTGAAAACACAAATGAATAAGATCAAAGCTGAGGAAACCTTTCAACAGGAGTGACAAACATACATATTGCATTCATGGACCTACCTGCATATTACTGTCTGGGTATTTACAATGAGACATAATACCCTTATGAAGCTGTGGATATGTGGCTGGTTGTTATGCACTTGCCACAGTTGAGAGAAGCATTTACCAGGGGCTGAACCACAGCTCTCCATGGTATTAACTAAATGGTACAAGATATAGACAACATTAAAAAGCATCTACCCGGGGCTAAAACACAGCTCTCCGTGGTATGAATTACATAATAACAGATGCATAGAACAAAAGGTGAGAAGTTCTAGAGGATTAATTCATTTTGTTTTAGAGAATCCTTCCATTTTGGTTTGGGTGTTACTTTTTTCCAACAATCTATTAGAACAGAGAGGAGGACGATAATATAGAGGGTCAGCACAACTATAAACTCGGAGACCATTTGGATGAATTGACAATAAGATGAGATCACAAGGTTTTCTAGTAGATGGAACATTGCAAGAACCTTCTGGACTGCTAACTAGAATTATTCTGCAACCTCTTATCCTCTCTTCAACATGAAAAGCTGAGGGAACTTCCAACAAGAAATCTCCATATTCATCACTTTCTGCAACTTCAACAACCAACGATGGTGGTGATCTTGTTTTCCTGTTACCATCAACTCTACACTCTAACCCCACCATGGCACCTGCATATGATCCATAAAATTAGGATTAACATGCAGAAGAAAATGAAAGGGATATATCATTTACATGCAGGAGAATTAAGGGAATTGAAGAGAAAAATAAAAATAGGGTTATGATGTATAAGAAAATTGAAGGTATATATACAATTACAGAGATGAATTCATGTGTGAATCACTATTTATAATATATAAGTTAATAAGTTCGACTCAAAACTATCCAGTTAAATCTTAATAGCAATATCATAATTTGAATGTTTTTCCACAATCTAGCAATGATTTTTGTTTTCCCTTTTTCTCACAGATTCTGTGATCCATAATAAGACTGAGGGAAAATGGATCACATGAAACTTCGATACAAAGATAACGAGAATCATTTCCAAAAATAATAGCATAGAAAAAACTTGTCGAACATACCGGGTATAAAGTAGCTGCTTCTTCCTGAACAAGCCTCACAGAATACATTTCCAATTACCACAACATTAGAGAGCTTTTCTTCTCCATAGCCTGCAAACCCAATTGATTCTGCTGCACTTTTCTGTAATAACATGATAAACCCAACAAGGAAAAAAAGTTTGGTTGCCATTGTTGTTCCAGTTTTGTATCTGAACTTGTGTTTATGATGGATTTGTATGGAGAAAGATGACCAACTATTGCACCCATTTTTATAGCTGATTCCTTCAATCAAAAGCTAGTGCTAAGAATTGGACAGCATGGATGATCCATAATATTGTAAAATGCCTTATTTTGTTGATTCATCTAAGTCTTTTTGACTATTGGAATTGTAAACTACTTATTCTAAGATGGTTTGGTGAACTTCTGTACCCGTCTCCACCTTTCAACGTTAACTTCCATGAATTTCATACGTTTCTTGGTTGCCTGCATTTGTGATTGCTTTTGGAGAATAAGAATCCATGAGCCGTAACTAAAACAAAGTCAAAAATAAAAAATCAATAATTAAGTCGTGGAATCAGTTTATTTGGAGGAAGAGCATTGCTGTTGAGGAAAGATTTTTGGTGAGTTAAAAAGGATTAATTTAGCCAGTCCTTTTCAATATTCGTCATGGATAAGAATAAGAATGCAAATCATATATACATTTGGATTTGACCAATGTTAGAAAGTCAATTAGACAATTAATTGTGAACATACATTGTTTTGTTAACTTAATTTTGTGTTATGGAAGAATTATTATTATAATTTGTTGGTGAATCAATAGTTTTTAGTTGAATAGTGAAGCTGAAGGGTTCTTAATTAACTACTAATTTCAGATCAAGTTTTGTTGAGTGCAAGATTTTCACATAGATTAAGATTGTGTCTTAGATATTGTTTAATTGTCAATAAACAATATTTTTGGTAGTTTTGTTTAATTGTAATGTGGTTCAGCCATCTAGTTTTGCTAGCCTCATCTACATGAACTATCTAGTTTTGATTTTTCACATTGAGATTTTATAATGAATTACTTAAAAGATCTAATACTAAGTGTATGTATGAAACATGTTTACAATAGTATTATTAGGGTCCGTTTGGCTGCCAGAATAGGAATAGGGGAATAGGAATAGCTATTCTGGAATATAAAATGGGACTACGTATTCCTGTTTTCTGTTTGGTTCAGCCAATTTTTGATGAGGAATTTGCGGACCCCAAAATTTATGTTTTTAAAAATAAATAAAAGTGGAATAGGAATACATATTCCAATAACACCTATTTGGATGGAATTGCAAAACTTCATTTTTGGGCCAAAATTGGAATACGTATTCCTATTTTACTTTGTATTCCAATTTTGATTTGGTGCATCCAAATAAAGAATTCAAAATTTTAAGAATTTACATATGCATATTCCACTTGTATTCTCGTTGCCAAATGAGATGTGCAACATACAACTTTTATGTCAATAATATGCATTTTTGATTAAGACACATATTATTTGTGTGAGATATTTTATACCAACAATTGAATAAATAAAATATTATTAAAAATTACACATTATTAATTTTGAATGAAAATAAGCATAATTATAATTTTCCCATCTCAAATATATTTGAATAAGTAAATATTCACAAGATTGATAATTTCTACACTAATATCTTATGTTTATATACAACTAATGTCTCGTGTTTATATACAACATCAACCTTTATGTATTCATGCACGCGAATTACTTAAACCTTTTCTCCTTTATATTTAATATTTATCTCCAAGCTATGAATTTTGAACTTTTCCAATTCTATGTCAAACAATATTAATTTTAATTATGATTTAAACACACATTCAAGTTAATAGAACAATTTCTTCAACATAATTAACACCTATTTATTGGTTTCTGCATTTTGAGTTATCTCAACTTGACATTAAAAACATAAACTTTTTTTTTCTCAAATATTAAAACATGTTTGTTATTTTATATTTTATATTTTTGGTCTTAAACAAAATTATATCATTAATATTTATAGATAAACAAGCATATCAAGATTTTGAATTTCTAAAATATAATTTCATAAATAATATTATAAAATAAGTTGATTGGATTTG
This sequence comes from Cupressus sempervirens, assembly GCA_028749045.1. Taxonomy (NCBI): domain Eukaryota; kingdom Viridiplantae; phylum Streptophyta; class Pinopsida; order Cupressales; family Cupressaceae; genus Cupressus; species Cupressus sempervirens. The sequence continues at coordinate 512,406,429 of CM053791.1, forward strand.
CTATCTATAAGTATTATAAGTTTTAAGAAGTGTAAGATCATTTTGATCTAAGATATACTCTTATTTTTTGTTGTGATTATTTTCGTCTTGAGATGTATATGACTTCTTATTAATGAGTGATTAATTTTATTTGTTTTCTACCTGTTTGAAATTATTATTTTTAAATTTGCTTATGAAACTATTACTATTGCATATTATAGATGTGAGATTTTTAACTTTACAATTTTTAAAAAATAGTTTTCTACAATCATGATTGGGTGAACTCATTTACCTACTAGTTAAACTAATGTGATTATTAATGTTTAATATTTTTTTAATGTAAATGAATTTGTTTGTATTTTTTATATTTTTATATTATATTTTCTTATAATATAATTTTTGTCCTTCATACATACTAAAAGAAATATATTATTTATATTATCAATTATTTAAGAAATATTATTTTATATTATTATTATTATAAAAATATTACTATTTTCTTATTATAATTTATTTATAATATATCAATAATTATATTTATAAATGACTTTTTAAAATATACTATAATAAATTTAATAAACTAAAATTAGATTTATATAAAAACTAAAGGCAAGTACTAAGCCACTATGTGGCACTTGTTTTGGTTGCCAACACATTGCTTGTAAGAAGGTCAATTTTTGCTATTGTGTATAGTTTGAGCTAATCTATATGATGATGCTAGTGTTGTGACATTATTTCGCATGATTATATGTGGTGTGTTTTTTCATAAATTTGGATGATTTGTATGGATTCATTAATATGTGGTCTCTTATATGGTATTGGATATTTTAATTATTTACTTTAAATAACTATCTCCATATGATGTAAAATAACTTATTCATCTTTTATATTTTATATTTATAATTAAATGATACATACATGATAAATGTATCTATAATTGATGATAAATTAGTCATGAGATAGGAAGTCCTATCACATATACATCCATATCCTAATTTGATTATATTTGACACCTATAATAGAGGTTAATAAGTCATAATTATTTAAATAATTTTAATATTTCTAGTTACTATGTAGTTGTGACATAGTCATTGTAAGAGGTGTTGGTCCCAGCTACAAGTTAGTATACTAAGATGGGGGGGGAGGGGATGAATTAGTATACTCACTAAGTTTGACCTTTTACTTTGAATCACCTATTTATGGGTTGGTACAAGCTATAACTCAATTGGTAAGGGCCAAGTAGAAAATATGTCATATGGAAATGACAACACATAACATAGTATTTATCTTGTAGAAACCGAACTAGGGTAAAAACCATGGCATGTGAATTGATCCTCAAAAATTTTTACTCTTCTGAAGTGCACCTAGTAAAGATCTTATCCATGTAAAAAGATTAAAATGATGTTGTGAGGTGTTACCTTGTTAGGTGATTTGGATAAGACCTATTAAGATATTTCCCTTTTAAGAACAACCTAGTTAAAGGACTTTAGAACACAAGTTAACGTGTCACCCTATTAGGGGATTTATAGAAAGAACCTGCTAAGGTCAACTCTCACCGAGATTTATTGTTGCAAAGGTAAGTAAACAATAGGGAAGTGATCTAACAATATGACTACTAAAATTAGCTTGGTATAGATCTTTGGTTGGCTCTCTTGATTGATATTCAACTATGCTTTACCTTCTCTTGGCTTTGAAATCCTCAGAGTTTGATCACTGGTGTGCTTTGCTCTTTTGGTTCTTGCACCACATGTTATCCTTATTCTATTCTATTTTGGAAGCTTCTCCGTAGTGTTCCTTAGTACAACAACTCTTCAAAGTTGACCTCACTTGTCACTCTTTTTCTCCTCTTTGATATTCCTCTTAGCTCGGCTATCTTTAGCTCTATGGCTAATCACTTGACAATCTAATATTTTCTCTTTCCATTCCATCTTCTTTTATAATACTCTTTCAATTTTTATTAGAAGCCCTTGATTATGAATTCAAAATTTGAATTCTCACCCTACTGCTAGCTTAGCTTCCCATTATAGTAGTGCACCACTCCTATCAGAGTGGTGTGTTCATACATGAGTCACAAGTGGCACATGCCTTCGATGCTTTTATCTACTTAGGAAGAATTCAAAATCAAATTCTTCCAATTGTTCCTCAATCTCTATTCTCATTACCATTAAATGTGACTAGAGGGCACTCTTACCCTCTACATGACCATACACTCACAAGTTTGATGTTTGATGTTTCAAGCTAGATATTCTGCTAATCTATTCATTTGATTCAACTGCCAATCTCCTTGTTGTGCATGTAGGCTTCACTTAGTATCCTTTGTCTAAGTGGATCATATTTATCTTCACCTTACTTCGGCTCACATATCTTCTTTGACTTAGACTTTCTTATGAGTTAGAGTTGCACATTATCATGTGTTATTGATTGTACTTTTCTACCAGCCATGTTTCCTTCATAAGTGTTTCCAACAATGGCATTACCTTTAATAATGAAGTCTATTGGTCTTTTCACTGGTCAATATTCAACACCTAGGCTAGCAATCTCCCCCTTTGGCATCGATGGAAACATGTAGTCAATTGGAAATACTCATTCTCTTCTTTCCCTAATTTCATTGTCTCCCCCTGAGATAGTTTATTTTCATGTGTTTGATTATCTGCAACTTTTCTCAACCTTGTTTCTTCTTTCCTCAACTTCCACCCCTTTTAAAAAATGCCAAAGATGACTATCTTCTCATGCTTCTTTTTCTTGACTGCCCTCCCTATAGATCAATCTACCGTTCTCATCAATCCACCTTTAGATTTCTTTAATTCTTGAGTATGGATTGACGTTCGCCTAATAAGGGCTTCAATTTAGGCTACATAGGGGTAAGACTCCTAACATTTCTCTTGGATACTTAAACATGTCCTTTTGAAGAGGTTCTATGAAGATATTTTCTAGTTGTTCCTTGCTTGGTATATATTCCAACCTAACTTCTTTTGCTTGCACTTGGTCTTTTAGAAAATGGTACTTGATGGATATATGCTTAGTCTTTGAGTGCATAAATGGGTTTTTGGATATATTGATTGCATTGGTGTTGTCACAATTGATAATTACTAGTTCCTCCATTTTATCTTGAATTCCTTGAATCAGTTGTTTGATCCAAACAACTTGAGTGCAATTCATTATTGTAACAATATATTCTGCTTCACTAGTTGACTATGATATGTAGTTTTATTTCTTGCCAGTCCATGCTCCTAGTCTTCCTCCAAGAAAGAATGCACCATTGGTTGTTCTCTTTCTATCATCAATATTCCTTGCCCAATTAGTATTAGTAAAAATACTAAGTTCAAAAGTATCTTTTCAAGAATATTATAGGCCATATTCTTCAGTACCCTTTAGATATCTAAAAATCTACTTCATAGCTACCATGTGTAATTCCTTTAGGTTGGCTAAAAATCTAGCCACTATTCCAACTGCTTATATAATGTTTGGTCTGTTGTGCACCATGTACTGTAGTTTATCAATCATGGACTACTATAATGTCTCATTTAATGCAAGGCTTTCATCTTCCTTTGACAATTTACAACCAATTTCCATTAGGGTACCTACCGGTTTCTCTTCCTCCATGTTGAATGTTTTAAGTATATCCTTCACATACTTAGTCTGTCTAATGAAGATTCCTCCTTTTAATTGGTATGTGCTTAAAGTCCAATGAAGAAATTTATCTTTTTGATCATAAACATATCAAAATTCTTCTTCATGGATTCTACAAAATCATTACTCAACTTATCATCCCTTCCAAAGATGATGTCACGCACAAATATTTCTACAATAAGAAAACCCATTTATTTTTCTTATTTCATATATAGATTATAGTTGTCACTAGTTCTTATGAACCCTATCTTTATCAAGTATGAGTGCAGTCTCTCATACCATACTCTTGGTGCTTGTTTGAGTCCATACATAGCTTTTCTCAGTCTAAATACCTAATTTGTTCCTTGTTCATTTTTGAATCCCTTAGGTTGTTCTATATAGACTTCTTCCTCCAAAATTCTATTTAAGAATTTTGACTTCACATCCATCTAGTATACTTAAAGTTCTTGTGCACTATAAATGCTAAGTGTATTCTAAATCCTTCCAGTTTGGCTACTAGTGAAAATGTTTCTCCATAGTCTATGCTTTCCTCTTGTGCATATCCTTTGCAAATAAGTCTTTTCTTATTTCTAACCACTTCTCCTTCTTAATTCATTTTATTTATGAACATCCATTTTATTTATGAACATCCATTTTGTTCCAATGGCATTCTTGTCATCATGCCTAGCTACTAAGGTCCACGTGTCATTATTTACAATTTGATCTATTTCTTCCTCCATGGACTTGCTCCAATATTTGTCTTTTAGAGACTTGCCTACTACTTTTGGCTCTATGTGTGAGAGAAGGTACATAGCCTCTCTTACATTTCTTCTTGTTATTACTCCTACATCCTTGTCACCAATAATTTGATCTAATGAGTGATATCTTCTTACATATTTTACCATAAATGGTTCTCCTCGGGTTCCTCATCTCTTTCTTCTTCTTGTCTAGTTTCTTCTTCTTGAGCTAGTATAACTGTTTTCACATGATCCTCCTCTACCAATACTCTCTCCATGATGTTTCTTGGTTGGATGTATTAAAATTTTATGTAGTCCTTTGGTTTTTTCTTACTGTCTTCCTCATTCTTTTCTAAGAATTCATCTACCTTTATATTGGTAGATTCTACAATCTTATTTGTCCAAAGGTTCAGACATAGATAACATTTTCTCTTGATAGAGTATCCCAAGAAGATAACCTCATCCCTCTTAGGTTCAAATCTCTCTTGTTATTCATCCCTCTTGATGTATCACTTTCTTTCAAATACCTTGAAGTATCTAATAGATGGTGTGTGACCAAACCATAGTTCATAGGGGGTCTTTTTGGTCCTTTTCTTTATCTATACCCTGTTCAAGGTGTACACAACTCTACTTACATATTATCTTCAGTCTATTTGTGTAACATTATTTCAGATCATAAATGTTCTTACACATTCTATGATTTTTTTGATTCTTCTTGAGTTGCGATCCTAGTCTACTAAAGTGTCTTAGGAGATGAAATTTGTTTTCCGAGTCCATGCTCCTCACAGTAACCTTCAAATTCTTGTGAGGTAAGCTCACCTCCCCAGTATGATATTAAGAATTTCAATTCTCTATCAATCTCTCTTTCCACTTTTTCTTTGTAGACCTTGAACACATGGAAGGATGCTAACTTTTCTTTCAAGTAGACAGTCCACATCATTCTAGAAAATCATCAATAAAAAACATAAAGTGTTTTTCTCCAAATAAGCTCTTCATCCTCATAGGATCACACAAGTTAGTATGAATTATATCTAGTACATATTTTGAAGTAAATGACTTGCTAGAGAAACTTGAGCTTGCCAACTTTCCTTGCTAACAATCATTAGACATAACATTGTCAGGTTTGGTAAAGGGGGCTAGACCCCTTACACAGTTCTTCCTTCCTACTTTGACAATGCTTTCAAAATTTATATGACATAACCTTCTATACCACTCACAACTATTATCATTCCTAGCTACCATACAAGTATTTCCAAAAATGTTGAGGTAGAAAAGGCTACCTCTATTTGACTCTCCTAGGGCTAATAACCTACTTTGCAAGAAGCTTTGTTGAAGTTGAACTTATAACCTTTTCTAATTAGTTGAGCCTGGTTATATTTCAAACCTTCCACTAGAAATACATCTTCACATGTAGTGGATTCATTGAGAGCTATAATACCCTTGCCTTTCATTAAGCATGGTGAGTTATCCCCAAACTTTACCATTCCTCCATAATAATCTTTGAGCTCATAGAAATTACTCATGTCACCTAACATGTGGTGTGAGAAACTACTATTTATTATCTAGTTCTTATGGAAATTAGTCTTGGTCATCAAGGCTCGCTCTATTCTTTCTTCTTTAATGTTGACAAGCGATACTTCATCCTCATCATCTTCGTCATCACTTGTTGACTCTTCATCAGTTAGACCTTCTTCATAAATGTAGCATTATTTCTTCTCTTTTTCTTTTGACCACTTCTTGTTGGAGCCTTTCTAGTTATTATTTTTCTCTTTGGTCACTTGTCTCCTTTCTGATAGATTTAGGGCATCTAACAGCATAACATCCTACCTTTTTGTAGTTGAAGCATTTGAAAGGAAGCTTACCTTTATACTTCCATTTTCTTTTGACCATTCTTTTTGCAAATAAAGGCTCCAACTCTTCTTATTTTTATTCTTCAACATACAAACTTTCCACCTCCTTCTTATGTCTGCAAGTACTTGGTTCTCCTTTCACCTGCAATGTAGCAGTTGGAGAAATTGAATCTTTAAGTTTTGTCTCAACTCTTGGTAGTTTATTGCTTTCAAAGTTACTAAGTTTAAACACGATGAACTTTCCTATCAAGGCATCAAGTGATACATACATCATGTCTAGTGTTCTTAGCTCTTGAATGATTGACACTCTTATGACATATTTGGGTAGCAGAGTTCTCAACATCTTGCTTACACATTCATCTTCTAATATTACTACACCACATGATTTTGTGGCTAGCATGATGTCTTTTACTTGCTTTCCACAGGCTTCAATCTCTTCACCTTACTACATTCACATGTCATCAAACTTTCCTCATAGTATTTCAACTTTAGCCCTCATGACATGCTTGTCTCCTCGATGGACGACATTCAATTTCTCCCACATTTCATAGGATGTCTTCAATTCATCAACATCTTTGTATTCATAGTATGATAGGGTGCTTTCTATGGAATCTATAGTGGCTATGTGTATACCCTTCTCTTTCAACTCATCTAGAGTAAGCTTGCCTTGTCATTTAACATATATGACCTCTATGTGGGTCCAGTAAGGATCTCCCAGAGTCTTTGGATGTAAATGCATCTTTCTACACCATGAGCTATGGTTTTCCTTAGATAAATTTGGTGCCTCTTTTTTGAACATTTTTATCTTTTTCCTTGAGCTATTAAACCATCTTCTCCTAAGGAACTAAGCTCTAAGACCAATTATTGGTCACAACTATAGGTTGATATATGAGGAGGGGGGTGTGGAGGGTGAGTCATACTCACTAAGTTTGACCTTTTACTTTAAATCACCTATTTATATGGTAGTACAAGCTATAACTCAATTGGTGAGGGCCAAGAAGAAAACATATTTATCCAATGGAAACTTGACTAGGGTAAAAACCATAGTGTGTGAGTCAATCCTCACAAATTTGTACTCTTCTAAAGTATGCCCCATCAAGAGATTATCCTTGTTAAAAGATCACAATGACACAATGATGTGTCACCTTATTAGGTGATTTGGATAAGACCTATTAAGATATTTCCTTATTAAGAGAAGCTTGGTTAAAAGAATTTAGAACACAAGTTAATGTGTCACCCTATTAGGGGATTTTTTCAAAGATCCTACTAAGGTCCACCCTCTTTGGAAATTACTTTTACAAAGGTAAGGAATAGGTAAGTGATCTAATAATATATCTACTAAACTTACCTTGGTACAGATATGTGGTTGACTCTCTTGATCAATTAACAACTATGTTTTTCCTTCTCTTGGCTCTACAATCTTTAGACTTTGATCACTAATGGTCTTGGATCTTTTGGCTCTTGCACACATAATCCTTGTGTTGTTATGTTTTGGAAGATTCTCCCAAGCTTTCCTTAGTACAAAATCTCTTCAAAGTTGACCTCTATTGTCATTACTTTTCTCCTCTTTGAGATTCTTCTTAGCTCATCTCTCTTTGGATATGTATCTAATCACTTGGAAATCTAACCTTTTCCCCTTTCATTTCATCTTTTTTTATAATGCCCTTTAAAATTTACTTAGAAGCCTCAGATTATAGTTTCAAAATTTGAATTCTCACCATACTTCTAGCTTTGTTTCCTATTGCACTAATGTGTGTTCATACAGTAGTCATGGGTGCCATGTACCTTTGATGATTCACTCTAGTTCTAGGAATAATTCAAATTCAAATTCTTCTAGATGTACCTCAATGTCTATTCCCATCACCCAAAAATAAACATAGAGTGCACTCTAACCCTATACATGACTAGGAATTCATAGGTTTCTTTCTTGATGTTCATCATGATATCTAAGATGGATTCTCTTGCTAATTTGTTCATTTGATTCTACCACTTAGCTGCTTGTTACACATGAAAAATTTACTTAGAATCCTTTGTCTAAGTGGATCACCTTTGTCTTTTTCTTACTTGGGCTCCCATATCTTCTTTGAATCATACTTTCTTATGTGTGTTAGAGTTGCACATTGTCATGTATTAGCAGTTGTGCTTTTCCACTGGTCTTGTTTCCTTAAGAAGTGTTTCCAACAATGACAACACCTTTAATAACAAAGTCTACCAGTATGTTTATTGATCAATCTTCAACACTTAGGCCATCAAGAAGATCCTAAATACAATAAGTCTAAGCCATGAAGAATGAGATAAACAATAGAATCAACAGTTCAACAAGAAAAATAGTGAACTAAAAAAAGTCAGATCTAGTATTCACATTAACACATATTCATGAAGTTACAGACAATTGGCCAAAAACATGCTATCTCACTTCTAAGAATACATGTATAATTTTTTTTAAAAAAATATACTTATATTTCCTTCAAGCCTTCAAGATATATTCACCACAAAATCATCTAAATAATGAGAAATTGCCTCAATTTATAGAGCCTTCACAAAAAAAATGTTGGTTAAGAAAGAGCACAATTTCCAAGGTAAGAAAAATGCAATACCAAAAGATATATGTTAGGACCTATATCATAATGAATTTAACCAATATAATCTAATATTCAGTGTTAACGCATAGATAGATCAACCATAAGAATTGAAACATTAAATGATGACCCACAAATCAAATCATGAAATTTCTTTGCATGGTCAAAAAATTGTAACTTAACCATTTGAACTTGAAGAACACACATGTAGGAGAAATAATCAAGATATATATCTTTTGTAAAGAATAAGATTGGGGCATAAATTATCAAAAAGGTAATACAAAATACATACATAACATGATATGACATCCACAACATCAACTATGCTAACTTGAAGGAATGCCATAGAAAATAGAGAATTGATAGAATGAGAACAAACCAAAAGGAAATATATGTTTGTTTAATCTGAAATATTTCTCTGAGCCCAAGGATACTCAAATATTAGACACCCCTAGTGAGAATGTAATATGTTCCATGAGAGGAACTTATTAACACTTGACATAATTTAGTATGTAAATCATATACTCATCTTCCTTCTTACGTCTTCTCTTTCTTTTGTTAAGTTCTTTAATATGTCTTCCTCTAAGAAGATTTATTTCTCTACATTAGATAAATATATGATAGTAATAAATATTTTGTTAGGAATAGGGTGTCTCAACCTTGGATAATTCCTATTCTTATTATTTGTTTTGTAAATGTATTTTTTTCAAATAATGTAATTAAGTGTGAGTACACATGTCTAGTTGGAATGTTGATGTGTCACTCCACTTGTATGTGTTAGCATCTTGAATTATGTGTAAGGAGATCATGGCTGAAATGGTTATGACGGATTCCTATGATGCATAAGAGCTATCTATGGAAGATTTAAGTATGGGTGAAGATGTGAAGATAGGTGGTGATTGATCATTGAGTATTATACATGATATAATTATTTTTAGGGTTACAGATAGGAGAGAGTGAAAAGTGTATTGTTGGTTGCTACTGGATTTTTCTTCCGTGTCCTAAAAGAACTTGCATTGCAAGTGTGTTGTAACCTTTGTGTTGAAGATAATACATTGTGTAGGTTTTGGAGGGGTGGGGTTGTTTTACTGAAAGGTTTTTCCCCACCAATATATCTTTTTTTTTATGTGTTTTCTTTCTCTATTTTTTTTCTGTATTCATGGTTGACTGCAATATTATTGTTTACATAATATAAAATTTGGAATTGTAAGGATTTAACAGGAATTTTCTCAATACTCTCCATAAGGGATTAGTGTAGGAAGTTGTTTCTACACCTAAGTTTCCTTACATATTTAACACTACCTCCTTTCTTATATACATAATAATTATGACTTCTCTCAAAATATTTCATCTTATTTGTAACCAAAGTCTTCTGCTTCTATCAACTTATTTTTCAAGTCTAACCACAAGATTCAACTTCAAATCCATGCCATCCTCTAGCATAACCTTTTTATTTTTCTCTTCAATGTATAAAATCTTCACAAGACTCAAGATACTCACTTAATTATCATTCTCCTTCAAGGAAGACAAAGTTAATTTATGACCACCCTTTTCTATAGTAACTAGGTTCCTTCAACAATCATAGATAGATCCTCTCTGAAATTGCCAAGGTATACCTAATAAGAGAATGACAAACACTCATAAATGTGACATCACACATGACTTCATCTATAAAAGGGCCAATATTAAAGTCAACCAAAATTATATTTCACCTTTACCACATAGCCATAGTGTAACACACTTATCTTGTAAGGAGGGAGATGCCTTAGAAGCCTCTTTAAGCCAAGTTTCTCTACTAACTCTTTGAATTTCAAATTATCAATGTTATGTTATCTACAATAACCTTAGAAGACATACACCCTAATTTTAAAACATCCACGAAAAGACTCTTATTTTTTGTATCTATAGTCTCTTACCTATTCTACTCCATCAAACCTCTCATAATCATAAGGTATTCTCCCATCTCTACTTCTACTTTAATTTCATATAGGACTCCAATTACCTAATCCTCTTATTCTATAAAATCATTCTTACCAATACTTTTACTAGATCCTTCAAAATATTCATATGATCTATGTCCACTTTATCCATACATGGATTAATTGTTCTTAGGGATATGCCTAAATACACAACAAGAAAGCATCTAAGATGTATGGTAAGGGATCCTAAAGGGTCTTAAGGGTTCAGAAGGGATCTTAGGATACATTAATATTTTCTAGGACCTATTATAACCCCTAACCATCCACTAATGATTATTTTTAAAACCCTAAAGTACTTTGTTAAAAAAGAATATAACACACCCACACAAATGGTAGGATTTGGTATTCAGGGGATGCATGATTCTCTTCTAACCCGATCATTTAACTAATTAGGAGTATTGGGAGGATATACAAAGTTACAACTTTAAGAATACTAATCTATTAAGTTTGAGTGACAACTTGAAAAGAAATAAACTAAGACTGTAATTCTACCTAAAAAATGATTCTATAATTAATCTCTTGAGGTAGGAAAGCCCATACTACCTAAAAGATAATTCTATAATTAATTTCAAATGATTAAAAAATAATATAATGATTAACATAAATGTAGTCAGAGATAGAGAGAGAACCAATCATGAGTATCTTGTAAAGTGAAAACCATAGAGATTTGTTCGAATATAAGAATAAACAACTATATATGCAAAAATAGAAGAAGAAAACACAAAGAAAATGGATAACACACATATTTGACATGGTTCACCCAAAACTTGGGCTATGTCCACCTACATAGATTTAATGTATGTGAAAGACTCATATCAACTTTGTTATGTTGTCATTGATGTCAAGCCTTAGTTGGTTAGACATTATATCATTTGATTGATGAATAGGATTTGAAGAAAGTATGATGATGTAAGTGTTGATAAGTATTGAGATCATGTGTAATTGCAAGAAAATTTTGTTAGTGAATGAAGATTCCTAGTATTAACCAAGCTACTATAGTTATCATTGAGCACTTGATGATGAAGTGATGGATATGGAGTATCATCCGAGCAAGAACAATGTTAACCAAGCCTGGTATTGACTAAGTGAAGTGTAGTGTTAACTGAGCATGGAAAGGAAGAAGAATTTACAAAAGAATTAATTTGAGGCCGACATTTAGTGAAAATATAGATTGTTCAAGAAGTTTCAAAGATAAGGATGAAGTTAGTTATGAGATCAACAACTGGAGTAATTCAAAGAATAATCATTGAAAGAGATTTGATTATTTGAATTGAAGTACAAATTTCAAGATAAAGGTGTGATACTCAGGTGTTTAGATTTAATGAATCTGAGCTGGATGAAGATAGAATGAGTGTGATTAAGAAGTATAATATGGAAGAATTTGGTGAAAAGGAATAAGTTTTCTATTTAAGAGATGAATACATTGCTCATTGTTATTGAACAAGTTGAAGAAGAAGATTGATAATTGGAGACTATTCAAGTAGAAATACATTGTGAAGACCAAGAGAAGTCCTAAGTTGATGTTTGAGTGAGTATATTAGTTAGAAGGGACAAGAAGGAAGAAAGACGATGAGCCAGGGAAAGAGATAGAGTGAAAAAATACCTAAAAAATAAAAGGCAGTACTAATCTAAATAGATCATCTCACTATTATTCTCTAATAATTTTAGTAGAAAATCTCTTGACCGAGTGTACCCAGCAATATTATTTTTAAATCCACTATATGGTGACATTCTGGTGAATATTTTGTAAGTCCTTTAGAAAAGGCCACTCTATAGATATTTAGGAGTGATAAGGTCTAGATGATCTTTGGTGAAAACCCTCTAACAAGGTCGTATTAACAATGTGTTTGTAACCTTTAACAAATTTGGCTCCTAATAGAGCTCACTTCAAAAGAGTGAATTTTTTGGGTTGCTGGTCCCAAGTGGTTTTTTCCAAAACAAGGTTACCACATTGAATACTTGGGTCAAATTATGTGGATTCTTATTATGTTACATATTATTTTCATATTTATGGTTAAAATCTACAACTCGATATACATAGAAAGTTTACTCTAATACTCGATATATGAATGTAACACTTTGTTGAAAGATTGAATTGAATGTTTGACAACACTGAAGCAATGCCTCATTTTGTAGACATTATATTCATCCATCTGTATTGTAATATTTTTTTCTAAGAAATGAATGTCTTCTTTTTGGTTCTTTCTTCAACAAGCCCTCGAATCAATTAATAATAATAAACTTTCCCCAAATTTTTTTAAAAAAACTTGCAAGTCGATAACAAAATTCAAAATAGAGTATTAGTAAAAGTAGAAATGTTGAGAATTTTATAATTATAATTACTTTTAAAACTAGTATCTTAATTTTTTAGGAAATACAAATCTTGAAACTAGAATAGAAACTAAAAAATAAATACAAAATGACCTTATTAACTACATAGTTTAACCCACAGAAAATATGGATAAGAATAAGGAAAGAGGAAGTCATTTCGGGGAGGAGAGCTCCACATAAAGCCTATTGGCTTAATATTTTATAGAAATTAAAATGTTAATAAATTTAAAGAATATTTAATTTATCATAATTATATATATACTACAATATAAATTATTATAAAATTAATAATAATTATATATTAAATCATTAATTTAATAATTAGAATATTAGTAAATAGAAGTGTGTGTTTATATATATAGAACACTCTATATATTTATTTCAATATATTTTATTTTTTGCATAGATCATGTACTACTCTTGATAGACAACTTGAAAATTTTGTTCAATATTTTTATTTTTTTTGAGTGCCATGTTAGCCACATCCATATTTGGTGTATTTAAAAATTGTTATATCTATATTCAATACCATATCTATGTTTGCATCTATTTATGTTGATCCATGCAACTTTGAAATACACTAATATATCTTTAATAAAAAATAAAACAACTTTAGTAGCTTTTGCATAATTTCACATATTTACTAGTTAGTTCCTTCAATGGTAGGGACTTAATCAGTGATTAAAATTTCCTCCAACCACCAATGAGAAAAAACTTTTAATAAGTATTAATCTTCCAATAATTATTGTAAGAATTTGGTATAGCTCTAATACCATGTAAGAATTTTCCTTAGGGCAAGATTCACCCAAGATCGTAGAACTCGAACACAAGCACAATTGTAGACCAAAAAGGAGTATGATCAATATATCAGAGTATGTCCTCATACATTTCTATGTATTGTATTAACAAAAACACTAGGAGTTTTGTATATAAAGGCCTCTCAAGAAGCACCTAAAATGTCTATATAAAGAACTAGGAGATAAGATAAGCATGACAACTAAGCACACATCTTATCCATCATTCTAGATGATAGGATAGGAATGATGAAGTGTATCTCAAGTGGAGATGTTGTAGACACCATGTGCTTAATTAGTATGCTAATTTCTATGTTGTAGACACCATGTGGATAAAAGAGGTGTGAACTCTTGTTTTGTCAACATGAAAAATCACAAGAGTGCACATACTCCTAGGTGACTAAATAAATAAATATTAAAATAATGCATTAACCTAAGTAAACTTAAGTAAGTGTAAATAGTGAATAATTATTTACACCAACAACCCCCCTTAAGTGCAACTTAGGGGAATGCCCTTAAGCTTATGAAAACTAGGATGAAATGCATAATGGGTCTTGGCTACTAGACCATGGTAGGTACCCATGTACATAATGAAAATGTAGTCTCTCATAAAGTGGAGAAAGAGGGAAAAACTCATGGGAAAAAACCTCCCCCAAAAAGAGAGATGAAAAGATTAGATGCATGGATGGATGGAGTAATCAAGACCCCCCCATTACGACATACATCAATTATATACAAGAGAGAAATGGGAGAAGGAAAAAACCTCCTAAGAGGAAAAAGTCCTCCCCAAAAAGGAGAAGAAGGACATGAGGTAGTGTGCTGATCAGTGAGAAATGCTCCAATGTAGAAGTTGATCCATGACCGCAAGATGATTTTCCTCCCCTTTGGAAGAAACAAAGGTAAAGGTACAATCCTGAAGATGTATGTGGCCTTGAAACCTACTCAAGTGTCCCTGTGTTGATGCTGATGGTCAACCCTTCCAATTGTGCTGAAAAGAATGAATGCAGATCTGGCAAGGATGTCTGTTAAACCTGTTCCAATGAATCATCTGTCTCCTCAACTAATAAACAGACCTATGACAACTTTTGTACATAAATATCCACAATCATGCCAACTTGTAAAGATTTATCATGTAGAGAATGGACATGAGGGTTAGAGTGAGCCCTCGTAACAATTGGAGAAGGATTGTCCTAATCAAAGAGAAGTGGTATATCATTAGAGAAGTCTCCCAAATAGTTTGTGTGTGACTCCACAAACAAACTTAAAATGTTAGTCAAGAATTCATCACCTGAGGTAGGAAGTGAAAGACAAAGTGTACCCTATTGTGATGAATTCTTGACTAACATAGGCCTGTAATGACGAGAAGTCATCGTCGCATAAATGTAAAGTAGGAAGACATAAATGGTCCTGCTACATTGAGTCCAAAGCATTTGTGGCTAAAACATTATTAGCAGGAGCAACAGGAGCATCTGGAGGTGTGATTTCATCTAGAGAGGATGCAACTACAACTGGAGGTATTAGATCTTTTGGGAATGGAGGAATGTGTGGATCTCCACACATCTCCCAAAGATGAATCCAATGAACATATGGATTAGTTTCCTTAAGGTCAATAAGTGAATCCAAAACCTCCATATCCATATGTAGAAAGAGAAAACTACTAATGAAGGAAAAAGTTTTAATATCATATGTAAGTCCTCTTGCATATGGTAGTGCATTGTGTTGACTGAGATAATTGATAGGAAATTGACTCCATTCCTGATAGTTTTTTGGTGTCAAGATAATTAAATCTTCCTCTTCTATGATGGACTAATCAATGTAACCCCCAAAGATGTTAGAATCTAAAAAGATTAATAACCCAGAAAACTAGTGCAAATAATAGATATCTAAACTATGAATGCAAATGATATAAAATCAAAATAGCAACATAGAGTTAGTCTCCAAGAGAGAAATGCAAATGCTAGAAGCAAAATAACATTAAGAGGATGCAAAAAAGAGAGATGTAAATACAAGCCAGGTAGCATGCTTATATAGGCTAGGAAGAGGGAGGAGGTGGCAACACAAACTAATAAGGAGCAACCATCTATCAGACCAAAGATCGAAAAGTATCTTCCCTAGATAGCTAATGGATGCTCACATGTAGAAAGGTGAAAGTTCTCAACCATTCACCTAATAAGACATGTTTTATTAACCTAAGTGAGATTATTAAACGTGTAGGAAAAATCTAGCAATATAGGAAAAAATAAATAACCTACTAGGAAATAAAAAACTACACTAACACCCCCCCATAATAAAAGTTTAGGTGGATGTAGAAATGGTTCCTGACAAGTCAAGCCTAATGAGGTACCCATGTACATAAAATTCCTCCAAAAGAGACCCCCCCAAAAAAAGTCAGGACTTTGAGTGAGAGGAAGAGCCCCCCCAAACCCCCCCCCCCAAAAGATGAAGCATCTTGCACCCCTAACAAAGCTTGCAAATGAAGGAACTTGCTCTTAGTGAAGGGCTTGGTGAAGATATCAGCAACCTGCTTGGAAGTCGAACAATAGTGAAGGTTGATGACATGACCATGGATGAGCTCCCAGATGTAGTACATGTGGACCTCTATTTGTTTGGTCTGCTGATGATGAACTGGATTCCATGAGATCTAAATGATAGTCTGGTTGTCACAAAATATGATTGATGGCCATCTAAGCTAGATACCAAACTTAGTGAGAAGATGTTTTAGAGCCCCTTGATACTCAATCTCAGTAGAACATAGAGCAATAGAAGTATGCTTTTTTCTCAACCAAAAAATAAGACTTGAACCAAGTGAGAAGATGTAACCTGAAGTAGACTTGTGATCTTGAGAATCACGTACCCAATTTGAGTCTCTGTAGCCCACCAAATCAATCTCAATACCTAATGTGCAATGAATCCCACAATTGTGAGAACCCTGAATATAGTGAAGGATCCACTTGATTGCTTTCTAGTGTAGCTCATGAGGCTCTTGCATGAATAAAGAGACCATGCCTACAGCATATGAGATGTCGAGTCTTGTATGATTCAGATAAATGAGACTCCCAACAAGCTGGTGGTACAAAGTGCCATCAACAAGTGGAGAAGAACACTGAGCCTCAAGTTTGACTCTAGAAAGGAAGGGAGTCAGAGCATGCTTACAGTCAGCCATATGAAACCTCAAGAGTAAATCTAGAGCATACTTGGACTGTGTGATGGTGATCCTAGAAGGAGACTGAAAGATCTCAACCTTGAGAAAGTAATGCAACAAGTCCAAGTCAGTCATCAAAAAACTATCTTGAAGGGTCACTTTAACAACCTTAATGGTGGGTGAAGAACTTCCTGTGATCTACAATTCATCAACATACAAAACCAAAAATAGAAGTGAATCACCCTATTGCAGAATGTAGACATTAGGATCATAATGGCACCGAGTGAACCCAATTGATAGAAGGAAGGAGTCCATCTTGGCATACTAGCCTAAGGAGCTTGTTTGAGGCATAGAGAGACTTTCAAAGATGACACACAAGTGAATAATCCTGAAGAAAGCCCTGTGGCTACTCCATGTAGATCTCCTCATGAAGGTCACCATGAAGAAAAACACTCTTCAAATCCATCTGATGTACTTCCCAATGACTAGCTATAGCAATGGCAAGAATAAGTTGAATGGAATTCATTCAAGAAATTGGCACAACAGTCTTAGAGTAGTCAATCCCAAGAACCTAGGAGAATCCTTTGGTGACCAAGTGAGCCTTGTGTTTGTCAACTGACCCATCTGCTGCAAATTTTGTTTGATAGATCCACTTACATTGAACAAGTTTTCTTCCCTTAGGAAGAGGGACAAGATCCCAAGTGTGGTTCCTCATCAAGGAACTATACTCTTCCTACATAGCTACATTCCACTCAGGAATACCAAAAGCCTCATGAAAGGATTGTGGATCTGAGGCAATAGCAATGAAGACATGTGGAGCATCTTAGAATTGTGAACGAGTCTGCCTGGTGTTTGATGGATCCCCAACCCAATTACCTATAGATTGCAAGGTCTATCTAGCCCAAAGTGGACTAGAAGATGGAGAATATAGAGGAGAATCATTAACCTTTGAATGATGACTAGGAGAGGAAGGAGGTGAGTTCTCTAAATCACTCTCTGCATCAAAAGTGGAGGTAGAAGACTATTCAGGTGAATCTAACTCATCAAAAGATCTATCATGTATTCCAAGTGACTCTAATGTCAGAGTAGAAGGAGTTGGAGAAGTGATAGAAAGTGATCTTGAAGATCCCTCCTCAAACTAAACACTCCTTTCAATGAATAACTCATGTGTAGTAGGGTGGAGCAACTGATAACCCTTTACACCATCAAGATAACCTACAAATATTCTAGGTTTTCTTTGTGGATCCAAGGCCTTACATTTCTCTGTAGGAATGTGGGCTCATGTAGGAGAGCCAAAAACTTAAAAGTGCTTAATTAATGGTTTCTGACTGCTTCAAGCTTCAAAAGGAGTAAATCCCTTTAAGGCTCGATGAGGAACATAGTTTTGGATATAACAAGCACAGTTAATGGCTTCTGCCCAATACTATGGTGCAAGAGATCTAGAGTGAATCATACAGTTTGTTATTTCCTTCAAGGATCTATTCTTTCATTCTGCAACACTATTCTGCTGAAGATTGTACTGAACTAAATGCTATAAATCAATCCCCTTTGAAGTGCAAAATCTTTTAAACTAATGGTTGGCATATTCACCACCATTTTCTATGTGCACAACTTTGATGGCTTTCCCAGATTGCTTTTCTACAAAAATTTTGTAGTCCTAAAAATGATCAAATACCAGTGACTTCTATTTGAGAAAGTACACCCAAGTATAGTGAGAAAGGTCATCAATGTATGTGAGGACATATCGGCCCTACTGAAAGAAGGATGCTAAAATGGACCAGCCAAATCATTGTGAACTAACTCTAGTATCTGTGAAGCTCTCCATTCCTTATTTTTGTCAAACTTTTTCCTTAGGATTCTTACCAAGAATGCAACCTTGGAAAACACCGACTAAGAAATGAACCAAAGGCAACCCTGCGACCATGCTCTGCTGGTTGAGTTGATGCAAATAGAAAAAGTTAAGATGGACAAACTACTCATGCCATAATTTACTCACATCACTAGAGTGAGTGAGAAAAATAGATGGAGGATCAGGAAAAAAGTGAGAAAACAAATAGAGTTGTGATTGATGATCTACTCTCCCAACTGCAACTGTAGAATCACTGTGCAACTCACGTATCTCCACTAAATCAGGAGTGAACTCAACCTACTTGCCTAAACCTGTGTGAGTGATCTAGTATACTGATAGGAGATTAATTGATAATGAGGGTACATAAAGAACATCATGGAATGTATCATCCCCCACATCAATAGACCCTCTCCCACACACCTCAATAGGAGCTTCATCACCCATCAAAATAGAAGGCATAGTACACGGCTCCAAGGATGCAAGTTCTTTCTTAGATGAAGCCATGTGGTGCAAAGCACTCGAATCAAGAACCCAAGTGGATGGGAAGGAAGCAATTGCAACAAGAGCCTTGCCCTTTCCTATCCCCTTGCTATTTTCTTTTGCCTTGTTAGACCCTTCATTAGAACTTTGTTTGATAGACTCAAGAACACTAATATTATTCTTCTCAAGAATGTATGTCAAGTGATCAATTTGTTTCTTCAAACATTTATGTTCATCATGACAGGGTCTTTTACAATAAGCACATTTGACCTTTTCTTTCTTAGGCTTATCGCCCTAGGAAGATGGGGTATCAATAGTTTCTTTTGGAGCAACTAGTATCTAATCCTTCTTTTCCTCGCTATTATTTTATTTCTCATCCTTACTATTGTTGTTACTACTTTGCCATTTTTTTTGTTTTGTGCCTTGGTTGGCAGCCAAGGCATGTGACTTAGAGGACTTAAGAGTTCCCATCTAGATTAGCTTTTCCTATTCTCGATGAGATTGACAACAAAATCATCTAAATATGGCATGGTGAATTGAGTACCAAGTGCACCTGTAGTAGCATAGAAGGTAGAGACAAACCCATAATATTCTAAACTTAGCTTAGAGAGAATACTAAAAATCAGTTGTTCATATTTCTTTTCAATTCCACATTGCTTTAATTGCAGCCTTAGTGATTTCAATTTGGTGAAGAAATCATGGATTGTGTTGAAATTTCTCAGACCTAAACTAATTAGTTCATTTTCCAACATATGACCCCTCATTGAATCTTGTGTGCCAAATCGTGTTTCAAACTCTATCCATATTTCATTTGGTGTATCCAAAGACTCAATGTGAAATAGAAATTTAGGAGAAATACAAAAATACAATGTTCCATATGCCTCATCACATTTGTTAAATCACTTAGGCTTATCTTCATATTTATCAAGTTTAGTTTCAAATCCCATAGTTAACCTATTTAATCCAGCTTTCTTTAAGTGAATTGTCATGCATGATTTCCACTCAAAGTAATTGTAGGGAGTTAGGATGGGCATATTTGTTTGATCCGTGATGAAGAAATGTAGAGAAGAAATGTTAAAAAGAAGAGAACCCAAACATGACAATGCCCCCCCCTTTTTACTCAATCAAAGAACCCCCCCAAAAGAAATATGATTTGGCACTTTATTTTAGTGCATTTAAAACTACCACTAGCAAGAAATACTAAGTGTTCTTGATTTCAATGCATTACAAAAACCCTCACGAAGAGCATAAGTTGAAAGTGAAACTTGGGCACAATACTCAAGGAAACAAATAGCACCATTACGATCTACTCGAAAATTCATGCACTTTCAAAAAAAGAATTATGTTGATATGAGGTTGTATGAGAAAGTTATAATCCTTCAAAATTTCTAAAATGAGAACTATGCAAAGTCACTGTCGAGAATCTGCAATTTTTGAAATATTTATGCATGAAAATCAAAAAATGAATAAACTAGTGGATAGAGCACAAAACAATAGTCAAAATCATAACAAGAATCATTAAAATTGGATCAATATGAGCAAGAATGAGGCATTTGAAAATTGCATTCAAAATTGCGACTGCCAATGGAGAGAGGTATGGCTATAGTTTTCTATGCTCAATTTTGCAAAATATACATATTTCATGCAAAAACTAAAAGATACCCATATGGTTATTCGGGGTTGGAAACAAAACCCAGAAAGTGTTTTTCTTTTTGATGTACAAAAGATATAGCTGTAGTGTAAATCAGATGCCTTTAACAACAAAAGATGACCCCAACAACCAAAAGACATCATGAAAAAATTGAATCAGCTACTTATGTCAATAAATGACATGCTGGAACCTACAATATTGATTGAAAACACTAAATATGCAAGTTGGTTGGTAGATTTGAGATTGAAACCCCAGTTTTGCAACTTGTATGATGATCTCTGATCTCGGTGCAATGAAAGCTAAATCTAACTTTCTCAAGCCTCTTGGATGCATTGGAACAACAAAAAACATTGCCAGTATAACCAGAAATGCTGCAATCACCCAGAGATTAAAAATATTTTTGTCAAACTTTTATGATTCTCAAGATCATCTAAAGATGTGAGAGAAGAGCATATTGAGTTTTTAAAAAACTTACAATAAGATTTATTAGACTCCCCTGAATCTCTCAAATAAGGAAACTAAAATCTATTCTTGCACATAGAAAAGCTCTGATACCATGTCAGAATTTGAAAAGATTAATAACTTAGAAAACTAGTGCAAAGAATAGATATCTAAACTATGAATGCAAATGATATAAAATCAAAATAGCAACACAATGTTAGTCTCCAAGAGAGTAATGCAAATACTAGAAGCAAAATAGCATTAAGAGGATGCAAAAATAAGAGATGCAAATACAAGCCAGGTAGCATGCTTATATAGGCTAGGAAGAGGGAGGAGGTGGCAACATGGACCAATAAGGAGCAACCATCTATCAAACTAAAGATAGAAAAGTATCTTCCCAAGATAGCTAATGGATTCACATGTAGGAAGGTGACACTTTGCAACCACCTAATAAGACATGCTTTATTAACCTAAGCAAGATTATTAATAGTGTAGGAAAAACCTAGCAATATAAGGAAAAATAAATAACCTACTAGAAAATTTAAAAAAACTACACTATGCAAAATAAATCAAAGACACCCCCCCCTCATGTATGATTTGGGCACTCTATAACCACTTGCCAATTTAGGGCCTATTTTTTAAAATAGTATTTCTGTCCACAGAACCTATAATCTGATTGTAGAACTAGAAATTAGACCAAAAAAATGC
The DNA here is from genome assembly GCA_028749045.1 of Cupressus sempervirens. NCBI lineage: Eukaryota > Viridiplantae > Streptophyta > Pinopsida > Cupressales > Cupressaceae > Cupressus > Cupressus sempervirens. The sequence continues at coordinate 512,428,558 of CM053791.1, forward strand.
ACTTTCAAAAAAAACAAAACCTAAAAAAGTGTCTAGATGAGCCTATATGGAGCATTTGAAGTGGCAAAATTTGGGATTTGCAAGTTGCAAAAAAATTCAGGAATAGAGATGTCAATCTTCATGCATCAATGTGTAGATCATGAAATCCTACCCCAAAACAAAAAAAGAATTCTCGCAAAAAGGAGTCTGTATGAGGGAGATATTGCTATTTGAAAATCACCTCTATTGTTATTTTTTCTGAATCGCCACCACCGCACCTCTAAAAATTAGATGGCTCTAGATTTTGCCTCAAATGTCTGATTTGGATGAAACAAAATCCAATTTGGGGGTTCTTTGGCCTTTTGAATGTGATCCAAATATGTATTTTGCACTAGCAAACACCAATCTTCACCTACAAAAAATCTCTCCTATGACTCGATGGCCAATTTTTTTTTGGAAAATAATGCAAATTCAAAAAATAGTAGAGATGCAAATGAAAAACTGAAGATCTAAAAATTAAATGTATAGATCTGAAATGATCATACCAATTTTACAAATTTGTCCTTCGGGTGCCGATTTGCAAAAAAATTGCCTCAGTTTTGACTATCCCCAGGATAGGCAAAATTATAGTCAAAATTCATGAAATTGATGTGTTAGATGCAATGGCAAGGTCTGCTTTGGCTCTAGATGCTCCCAATGACTATGATACTCTAGATCTAAGTTGAGGTGCTGAAGCAAGAAGATGGTCTCGAACGACTATGTGAAGAGAGATTCTGTAAGAGTTGTCGATGTGAGAATTTGATATAGCTTTGATTCCATGTAAGGATTTTCCTTAGGGAAAGATTCACCCAAGATTGTAGAACTCGAACACAAGCACAACTATAGACCAAAAAGGAGTATGATCAATATATTAGAGTATTTCCTCATACATTGCTCTGTATTGTATGCACAAACACATAAGGAGTGCCTATATATAAAGGCCTCTCAAGAAGCACATAGAATGTCTCTAGAAAGAACTAGGAGATAAGATAAGCATGATAACTAAGCACACATCTTATCCATCATTCGAGATGATAGGATAAGGATGATGAGGTGTATCTCAAGTGGAGATGTTTTAGACACCATGTGCTTAATTAGTGTGCTAACTCCTATGTTGTAGACACCATGTACATAAAAGAGGTGCAAACTCCTCTGTTGTCAACATGACAACTCACAAGAGTGCACATACTCCTAGGTGACTAATTAAATAAATATTAAAATAATGCATTAACCTAAGTAAACTTAAGTAAGTGTAAAGAGTGAATAATTAGTTACACCAACAATTATTTCTATCAACAAAGTTGCATAATTTTTAACAATAATACTAATTCAAATATTTTTGTTATTTTTTGATTGGATTGTAGAGACAGTTTTGTTGTATCACTAGTTCAAATCTCTATGGTGATAGTTGGGCTTGAATAATTACCACCTTCTCTATTTTGATTTAGTTTGGTTGTTGCAAACTATCAAGCTTCATCGTTTGTGACTAAGACTTCTAACATGGACTACTTTGCTTGCAGTTTCCAGACATCTAGTTTACTGGCATGCTTGAAATCTTGTTTGACAAGAAATACCCATTATTTTTACCTTTTCTATAAATTTATTTCCTTGCTTTTTGACATAATACCTATGATACATTTGTATATATTAAAATCAAGGCTTCGAACTACTACTTTCAAATTGAAATAATTCCATGCTTTATACTTTATTTTGTGAATGTTTGAAGACTTTATATACATTTTTTTTCCATTAGCCTCTTAGGGTTTTGAAACTTGTAGATTTTACACAAGAACAAAGTTGTGAAAATATATCTTTTATTGCAACTCTCTTGAAAAAGATTACAAAGGGTTGAATGAAAAGAATTCACACCCACATTAAAAAACAATAAAAAAAACTAGATGTACATGTACCTAGACAAGTTTTATTTGCTAAGGAATAAAACTAAATCCTAAATTGTTGGAAATGTATGGTGGGCTAGGTGACTGGGGGGGGGTGGGGTTGAATTAGGAACCAATAAAAATTTAACTTCAATTCACCAATTAATCCTCTTAAAGCTAGTTTGATCTAATTTCATAAATGAAAGATTGAAAGCAATAAAACTTTCATAAGAGTTGTTACAATGATTGGTAACCTAAAAACCTTCCAAATAGAAAGTAAAACTAGGGTGGGGATGATACCCATAAGTTTTAGTACTATAGTATAAAGTTGTCTGGTTAAGAACACAAATGATCCCTTCTAGTGATTTTTTCTATTAGGAGCAATAAGGACTATTAGGTCCACCTTGTAAAAGGATTTATAAAATACAATAAGTATGCACTCAGTTAGGGGATTTAGCATAATACTTTTAAGTCCACCTTGTTAGAGGATTTGAATGATGCACCTATTAGGATGAACCAATGGCTGATCTCTTCTTTGCAACTTGGTTTGCTGGTTGAGATTCCTTTGATGCAGAAATGATCACCTTGCTATGATAGATGAGACTCTACTTTTCCTTATATTTCTTGTAACTTTTACTCTTTAATTTTCATTCATTTTTCTTCTTATTCATTTTACACACATATTTTGATTACAAAAGATATATTATATATATACCAATCCAAATAATTACCTTCTAAAGTAAGTTACAATACCGATTCAACAATCTTCACTAAATCGGCTCAATGTTGTAACTCGGGTTCAAAAGACCACTCGGGTGATATTCTAACACTTGGAAACACTATCAACTCAGCAAGCTCTGACACTTTTTTGATGCTAGTGCTCACTCCAAATTGATCACTTAGAGCAGACATGAACTTGGTTGCCATTGATGACTCGATAAACACTAGTGAACTTGGTTGATGTTGAAGAGCATTGACACTACAACTCGGTCAACACTACCTTCCTTCTGCTTGGTTAACATGACTAACTCAGTGGACTCTTTGAAGCTCAATAGCAATGTAACCAACCAAATTATTATGTCTTTAGACACTAATTGAAAATTTATTTGACCATGAGGTCAACAATCTCCCCTTTGGCATTAGTGACAAAAACACTTATCATACCAAAATATTTAATACTTAAAAAATATAAGTCAAAACTTCCCCTATCAATATGCTTTGGTCTGGAACTCAGTTTGGACTAATGTGCTAAAACTTGACTGACACTGACTCTGTTTTTCCTTTTTCAAAATTTGTTTTTGTATCTTTGTTGTACATATATTTCCCCCTTTCTGTATTTGCCCTTTGATGATGTCTTCTTCCTTATATACATATATCTTCCTTTTTGTATGATATAACTATTTCCCCATTTTTCTGACATAAATACCAAAAAGAAATGCATATTTACAAGGTAACACCAAAATGTGGAAGGAAATCACTATGTACCTTCAAAATTGTGGACATTGTTTTGTCTCAATTATCTTACAAAATTTGGAACTATGCAAAGCTATTTGTACTTCAGTTGATAATTCCATCATATGATCAACAATTGAAAACTCGTTGTCATAGATTAATGTTTTAGCATGAATAATATATTTCTGCATTACATCCATGTTGGAAGTTATCAAACTCTAAATTTCTATCAATTTAGCTCAGATTATGGCTTCTTCTCTCAATAATTCTACCTGCAAGTCTATCAGATACCTGATCTTGCTGAAATGTGTAGAGGTAGTGCTTGGGTCAAGTGATAACTAATGTGCACTTTCCTTTAGATCAATATCTATCTTAGAAAACTTGTCCTTTATTTCCTTGGTGAAATTTTCATTATCACTTAACTCTACAAATAAAGAAATAATGTTATTTACATAATTTTCAAAATTAACAAGAATAGTGGATAATTCCACTTGATCAATGGCAATCTTTTGTGCCACTTTCTCCAAAAGTTTGTTATTTAACTTTCTTTCTTCCCTATGTAGTAGTTTTTCTTTGCCACTCAAATCTTCATTAAACTTGTGAACTATGTCAACAAATTGGTCTAGTATAGATTTATTTTCATCAACTTGAATACTAAGTGCATCAAAAAATATACCTTTTATGTCTTCTAACACTTGATTCCTCTTCTTCCTTTCTACTCCCAAATTATGTTGTTTTTCCCTTTTCTTTGAAAGCTCTCTAAGGGTGTCCATCTCTTTAGGAGTGAGACTAGAGGTATCCCAATTTGGAATAACTATATCCTCATCCACATTATTTTTATCAACAGAGGCTTCTACCTCTTTACCCTTTTCCTTTGGAACAATTTCCTTTCCTTTACTCAAATCCTCAATGCTCGATTGAGGCTTAACCTCAAATGTCATTGCACTTATATTAGTAGTAAAAACAACACTATTGATAGTAGCAAGAATATTTAGAATACCTTGCTGGGACTCATCTTTCATGGAGCTATGAGGAGTAGAGCCTATTGCTCGATAGATGAAGTGGTAGTAACAACACTCATCATTAAACTTGGTAAGATAGTTCCAATAGTCAATTGAGTACTCAATGGAACAATGTTTAACTCAACTGTCTATGACATGTTAGTAGCTTTCTCTAAACTTGATATGACAAATGCTTTCCTCAGAGAATTAGGAAGGGAGACCATTGCCTCTGCTACTATCTTCTCAAGATCATAATATTGGATATCCTAAATCTCAGGTAGATCCTCGTTGACTATATGATCATCCACCTCCTCTTCATTATCTTTCTCATCATCATCTTCTTCATCATCAACATCATCTACTTGTACAACCTCCTTAGAGGGATTTACAACATGAAATCCATAGATTTTCTTCCATGCATTTGTATTTTATTGCATAAAAAATCCAATATCTTTGGACAAAGTTAGGAATGCATTGAGCTTAGGAGTTAGCTTTTGTTCATGCTTGGTCAATGCTTCTTTCACTTCATTATCCGAAAGATATAGCATAACCTTCCTCAAGGTTTGTTTCCTGATATCCCTTGCAATGGATACAACATTGTCACATTTAGGTGCAAATGCCTTCATTATAACATCTAGAAATTGGTTTTTCAATTCACTCAGAGCATATTTCCATTTAGACATTTTTACTACTAAGGCTTCTCCAATCTATTTTTTTTCTTCCTTACTCCTAGTTTCATACTTATGTGATTTTAAATATGTCATACCTCCTCCTTCTATGAGTTTTCTCAATCTTTCTTCAAAGGTAAGAGTAGACTTTTGAAAAGTTACCTGCTACTCTTCTTCTTCATCCTCATCTTGAAGCTTCAACTTCTTCATTGACTTGGTAGGCCTTCTGGTGAAGAATTTAGGAGAGGACCTTGTAGCTCTCTTAGTTATGGTTACTTTTACCTTTTTCTTTGGAGGTTCCTCTTCTATTTCTTCCTCGTCTTCTTCTTCTTCATGTTCCTCTACTCCTTCTTCTCCTTCATCAATACCATCTTGCTTTCCTTCTATGAGTAGGAGAGGGGAACTATATTTGTTGCTTTCCTTTTGAATCTTTTCAACTATCTTTCTTCCTCTCTTCAGGGCCTAAGGAATATTTATTTGCAAAGAAATATTGGTCTTTGCCTCTTCAAATGTGCCAAAATATGGTGCCTTTGGATCCACAGGCTCAAAGACAAGAGCCTCAATGATATCTTTTGTGCCATCAATATTTACCTCATAACCAAGAGGTTTTACCCATGCTAGACTCTTTTCCTAACTACCTGAATATGTACCTTGTCATAGTCCACAAGGAAACATAAAGCTTGTTCATAATCATCAACTATTTGTTTAGGTATTTTGAATCTACTCTACATTCTTTCCTTAAAGGTCTCAAAATATGCATCCATGATACCCTCAAAATTGTCTCCCATTTTAGCTATAAACTCATTGATTTGATATAGAATAGGTCTATCTTTCTTCCTTACCATAGACCCTTTTGAAGGGAAAAAGATTTTGAACATAAAAGAATAAACATACTAGGAGTGATCCAAACTTACATAGATTAGTCTTAGATGCTTGGATGCTATCCATGTGTTCTTTCTTAGCTGGTTCAGTTGTAACTCAGTGAGGTCAAAGGATAGATTGTCCTTAACCACCTTGAATGCTAAGTCTACAGTTTCACATGGAACATTGTTAAGTTAGATGGAACTTTATATTTTTTGAGAAATTATATGTATTCCAAACTTAATTTCCACATTTGTGATGCCATTAAGCTCAATTCCTTTGTCATCCCACTTGGAAAAAGTCTTCTTTGCTAGCTCAACTTGACCTAGGGTTTCTTTAATTTTAGGTCTGTCTAGCTTAAAACTAGTTAATCCTATGAATCATCTTCTTTATTATCTGGATGGGTTGGTTGAGCCACAATTTCATGTCATAGACATGATTGAGGATAAACCTAATCCATTTTCCTTGAAAATCCCTCAACATATGGAGAATGTGGGTTAAACCCTTTGTTTCCAAATGCTTATGCTTGGATTTTAAGTTTCTATCCACACATAATTCCTCATATGCTCAATTCATCTCAAAATTACCCAATTCTTTAATTAAACAGTGATAAAATGACCTAATATCATGTATCAAGAGTACCTTTGGAGAAATTTGCAAATGTGCTTTGACAAGGTCCAGTTCCTTTGCTATCGTTGGACAAATTTTGAACGTTGGGTCTACAAGTGCTACATTTCTTACTAGCATCTTGGAAACCTTCTTGATCTTGCTATTGGATGAAGACACCATTGTTCTTAGTGATGTAAAGGTAATTCTTTGAAATTTTTTCTCTAAATTACTCAAGGGCTCAGGAATGCTTTGGTATATTTTCTCTCAAAAAAATAAAACCTTCGATTCTTTCCTTTTAACCAATTTTTTTTCTTCAAGTCACCATTAATGCATCATACATAGGATTATACTTGGTGATAACCTATTCAACTCGACTTAGTCTTCAACACTCAGTTAAAACTCTAAACTTGCCATCTATATCCAAGCTCAGTTAGGTCTTGCAACCTGACCTTGTTCGATAAGGTTTAAGACATTATTTCAACTATTATCTAACTCAGTGATCCCAATGCATCTAAAATTTTGATTTGTATCTTCTTGCTTGTAGACTAGAGCTAATATGAAATGTGTCTTTAGAATCATAGTTCTAATGATCTCCATGGGTAACTAGTTTGAAATGGTTGAATCATCCAACTCATTGAATTGGGAGTCAACATTTTTAGGAATTTGACTTGTATTCTTTGGAGGTTTCTTTATCCATTTCTACCTAATTTGACTTCTGATATTATCAACCTTTTCTTCTTTTCATCTTCAACTTTACCTCAGTTCATACAATTTCTAGCTAGATGTCCAAGTTCTGCGCATACAAAACATCTCTTTGTAGGGTCTCTCTTCCTCATGTGAGTTCTTATACAAATTTCTTTAATATGTCCATACTCACCACATAAGTGACATTTTCACTATGCATTATAATTCCAACCAAAGATAGCTTTCATAATATGTTCTACTAGATTCCATTTCTTGGTTTTGCATTCTAAAGATTTGTGCCCTTTTTTTGCAATTGAAACATTTTCTTTCAAACTTGGTTTTCTCTATGCATTCAATTTCTCTATGACCTGGCTTGTTACAACTATAGCTTTTGCCACTAAATTTTGTTTTACCATTGCTCTGATACTTCTTTCATGTATGCCATATCTTTCCACAGTGATTACAAGTATGTCATTTGTTCTTTTGAGCTCCTTGCTAAGATGATTTTCCTTCATCAATATAGCCTAATCCTACTTTGCATTTATATCTAAATTGAGTTTCCTCATTCAATTAATTCATGGTTTCTTGAGATCTCATCATCCTTTCAGTGCTGAGATCATTATGTAATCTCTTCTCTACATTTTCTTTTTCCTTTTGTTCCATGTCTTCACACATTTGGGCTGACTAAATTTCTTGTTCTCTTTTCAATTTTTTGACTTCTTCGTGAAGAATGAGATTCTTCTCAAGTAGATCTTTGATTGTTGCATCAGCTTTATCTAAACTTCTATCTTGGAAAATGTCTTCAATTATTTCTTCTGTGTAGAGATTGTCATTCATTTGTGCTACCAGGTCTTTTCTTCATTTCAAGGATTGAGAGAGCTCCTCCTTTATTTTCTTGAATTTTTTTGTGGCCATCTATAGATCCAACTTTTCATTTTCAATATCTTTCTGAAGGCTATACACTTTCATTGCCTTTGCTCTTTTCTTAAGCTACTAAACTACTAATGTGAGAACCAAAATCTCTCTGATACCAATTATTGGAAATGTATGGTGGGCTAGGTGACTTGTTGGGGGGGGGGGGGGGGGGGGGGGGGGGGTTGAATAAGGAACCAATAAAACTTTAACTTCAATTCACCAATTAGTCATCTTTAAGCTAAGCTGATCTAATTGCATGCATGAAAGACTAAAAGTAATAAAACTTTCATAAGAGTTGACACAATGATTGGTAACACAGAAACCTTCCAAATAGAAAGTAAAACTAGGGTGGGTGATACCCACATGATTTAGTAATATAGTATAAAGTTGGCCAGTTGAGGCTTAAAAATGATCAATTATGGTGATCTACCCTATTAGGAGCAATAAGGACTATTAGGTCCTCCTTGTAAAAGGATTTATACAATACAATGAAGTATGCACTTAGTCAGGATATTTAGCATAAGACTATTAAGTCCACCTTGTTAGAGGGTTTTACTGATGCACCTATTGGGATGAACCAATGGCTGATCTCTTCTTTGCAACTTGGTTTGCTGATTGAGATTCCATTGATGTAGAAATGATCACCTTGCTATGATAGATGAGACTCTTCTTTTCCTTATAATGCTTGTAGCTTTTACTCTTCAATTCACAATAATTCTACTTCTTGTCCATTTCATACACCTATTTGGATTACACAATATTTATTACATATATACCAATCCAAATAATTATCTTTTGAAGTCAGCTACATTACCAATTCAACAATCTTCACTAAGTTGGCTCAATGTTGTAACTCAGGTTCAGAAGACCACTTGGGTGATATTTTGACACTCGGCAACACTGCCAACTTGGCAAGTTCTAGCACTCGATTGAAATTGGCTCTTAGTCCATATTGATCACTCAGAGTAGACATGAACTCAGTTACCACTGATAATTCAATGATCATTGGTGAATTTGGCTAACATTGAAGGGTTTGGTTGACACTACAACTCGATCAACACTACCTTCCTTCTACTTGGTCAACACAACTACCTCGGTAAACTCTTTGAATCTTGGTAGAAATGTAACCAACCAAATGATTAAGTGTTTATACTCTAATTGACAAATGATTTAACCATAAGGTCAACAATATATATGCATACCATAAGGTCAACAATATATATGCATATTTTAGCACATTCTTTATTTGCATAAAAACTAAAAAACTATCTAAATATTTCCTAACAAAAAACTCTATTTTTTCACCAGCATCAATTATCAACATTGACCCCCTTGATTCTAAGTGGTCTCATAATCTAATCCGTTTATCTTAAAGTGTAACTCTTCATCACTCAAGTCTTGTAGACTCACATAGTACTTCTAATAGAAGTCAACTAATTATTCATAAATTTCTCTCTTTTATAAGAGATCACAAGACTCAATTTTCCCCTCCTTTCTCTAATATATAGAAGACTCATGACATCTCCATGTATCAATCAGAACAATTATTCATCGACTACTTCACCTACTCAAACATCAAAACCTTGATCTACCACTGTCATTTTTGACATGAAAAAAATGAGGTTTGTCCAACCTTTTCAACATCCTTAGTATCTTCTACCAATAGGATCCATCAATTCATCCATAATTAACCCACACACACATTTTTGTAGATTGCCTATCACCATCTCGGTTCCAATATGTATTTTCAGTGTGACTCTTCAACCAAAATTGTTTACAAGGGTGAAGATCCCAATATTTATCTACTCTATGTCCTTTTTGACAATGAGAACATGTAGTACATTCCTTACTTTGAATTGATTTGTTTGAATTTGCAACACTAGCAATGTCATATCTCTCTCTCTCTCTCTCTCTCTCTCTCTCTCTCACACACACACACACACACACACACACACACACACACCAAATCCAAGGCCTTCAAATTTTGGCCTCCAAATAGATTGGATAGGCTCTTTCATACCATGCCCATATTTTCCTAATACACTTCCTTGAAATCTCATTTCTACATAATCTTAAAATTGATCTTATTTTTAAAACATCCATTGTTATCATCATAACAGTTTCCATCTATACCTAAAAATGTCTTCTTACCTTCATCTTTACGTGATACAACAGGAGAACAAACAAATCTTCTATGCTATAAGAAATATCACAAATTGATGGCTTTGATTTCAAGATCTCAATATTGTTAGTTTATGGTGACTGATTAGGAAAGTACTATACATACTTCATATATTCTTTGGGGCTCACAACATCGACCCAAATTTTTTTTTTGGTACTATTCATAGATTCGCCACTAAAGTAATGGCTAATATTTTCCAATTTATGGCTAACATGTAGTAACCCTAAAGCAGTTTAATACTTGTATAAAAGGGCTTAGGGTTAGGGATTGATTTATTGTGGTGATTCAAAATTGATTCTTGCAACGATATTCAACTATAAGGGATTACGGATTGTAATCAGGTTGTAATCACTCGATTGTAATAATATCAAACTTGCTGTTTGGTCGACGTAGCCAATGGATTGGGTGAATCACATTAAATCTTGGTGCCTTGTGTTATTTTCTGTGTGATCTATTATTTTCTATTATTGGTTATATTTGCATGTAATTGTTATTTTCTATCTGTGGTTTAATCTTAACAAGTGGTATCAGAATGAGGTTATTTTTTTAGTTATTCTCTACAAGAAAGTCTCACAGTTGAGTGGGAGTCTCATGGTCAAGTGGGAGCAATGGCAGACGAGGGTAAGCTAAGAGTTGATAGGTTTAATGGGCAGAACTTCCAATTATGAAAGATGCAAATGGAAGACTATCTTTATCAGAAGGATTTATGGAAGTTGTTAGAAGGAAAAGTCAAGAATCAGGGATCTATGTCAAATGACAAAAGGGATCTTTTAGATAGAAAGGCACTTGGAAGCATTCAATTATGCCTGGCACCATCGGTGGCATTTAATATTACAAAAGCTAAGATGACAGAAGAATTGATGCAAACCCTAATGAAACTGTGTGAAAAGCCTTCTACTTCAAACAAGGTATTTCTCATGAAGCGTTTATTTAATATGAAAATGGAAAAAAGTGGGTCTGTTGCAGATCATCTAAATGAGTTTAATATTATTACTAGTTAGTTATCTTCTATGGGTGTCAATTTTGATGAAGAAATTAGGGCGCTCTTGATTTTGTGTTCTTTGCCTGAAACCTAGAATGGCTTGGTAATGGCTGTGAATAATTTTGTTCCTAGATCTAGTACCCTAAAATGTGAGGATGTGATCAGTGTTGGTGTGCGTGAGGAAAGTCATAGAAAAAACTTAGGTGGATCTACATCAGGAAGTGCTTTGAATGCACAAAGTAGGGGCAGAACGACTGAGAGATGAAGTAACTCTAGAAATCGTGGGAAATCAAGAGGAAAGTCAAAGGGGAGGAGGTCTCAATCAAGAGGACTAAATGACTGTTGGTACTATGGGAAACTAGGGCACAAAAAGAAAGATTGTTGGAATTCAAATAAAAATGAAGGATAAACCAGATGGAGACAAGGAAGAAAATGTGGTAAGTGACAAATCCGAAGAGGATGCTTTTCTTCTGTCTTTATAAAGTGTTGATAATTCATGGGTTTTAGATTATGGTGCTTCATTTCATGCTACACCTCATAGAGGTTATTTCATTGATTATGTCCAAGTGGATTTTGGACTTGTTTATTTGGGGGATAATAAACCCTGTCAAATTTTTGGAAAGAAAAAAATTAAGATTAAGTTGTAGAATGAGAATCAAAAAATTAAGATTAAGTTGTAGAATGAGAATCGTTGGCTACTACAAGAGGTAAGATATGTTCCAAAGCTGAGTAGGAATTTAATTTCAGTAGGGCAACTAGGTGATGAGGGTTGTGTAGATACTTTTAATGATAAAAATTGGAAGGTTTCAAAAGTTTCTCTTGTAGTAGAAAAAGGTGTGAAAGTAGGCATCATATATCTTTGTAAAAGTCATATTGTTCCTTCAACTTTAATTGTTTTAGAGAAAAATGAATGTTTAGGAACAATTGTTGCAGTTGAGTAGGGAGAACAAATAGCTGTTGTAAATTTTGATACAACAGTATGGCACAACAGACTTGGGCACATGAGTGAGAAAGGTATGAAAGTACTTCATTCAAAGAAAGTTTTACCAGGTTTGAAATGTGTTAATATGGATTTCTATGAAAGTTGTGTGTATGGAAGACAAAAGAGAGTGAGTTTTGTGAAGACTAGGAAGGAAAACAAAAAGGAGAAATTAAAGCTTGTGCATACTAATGTATGGAGACCAGCTCAAATATCTTCCCTTGGTGGATCTCATTATTATGTTACATTTATTGATGACACAACTAAAAAAGTATGGGTTTATTTCCTTAGATAGAAATCTTATGTATTTCAACCTTTTAAGAAATGGAAATGCTTGGTTGAAAATGAGACTGGTAAGAAATTAAAATGTCTCAGATTTGATAATAGTGGTGAGTATTGTAGTCATAAATTTGAAGATTATTGCTCCACTAATGGTATTCATAGACAAAAAATGTTCCAAGGACTCCACAGGAAAATGGAGTGGCTGAATGTATGAATAGGACTATAATGGAGTATGCAAGGAGCATGAGGTTGCATGCTAGGTTGCCCTTACACATGTGGGTGGAGGCTATCAATACTATTGTATATTTGATTAATAGAGGTCCCTCTACTCCTTTGGGCTATGGTATTCTAGAGGAAGCATGGACTGGTAAGAAGGTGAGTTATTATTTTCTCAAAACCTTCGGTTGTGAAGCATTTGCTCACATAGATTCTAAAAATAGAACCAAGCTAGAAGCTAAGTCAAAGAAATGTGTATTTTTTGGATATGGCATTAATGAGTTGGGTTATAGGTTTTGGGATTTTGAAAATCAAAAAATTGTAAGAAGCCCGGATGTCATATTCAATGAGAAAGTGTTGTACAAAGATCCATTGCAGCATCATGAGAAGAAAGAAGATGATTATGTAGTGTTGGATGATACTCCAAAAGCTGATGTTCTAGCCATTCCTAATGATGTGCAAAAATTGCAACAACAAATACCACACACACTGGTGAATGTTAGACGGTCAACAAGGCTAATTAGACCTCCACAAAGATTTTCTCCCTCTTTGTATTCTATTTTACTTACTAATGTTGGTGAACCTGAAAGTTATGATGAAGCTATGTAGGTGGATACTAATGTTAAGTGGGAGTCTGCAATGAAAGATGAAATGGACTCTTTGCTGAAGAATAAGACATGGGATTTGTGCAAGTTGCCTGTAGATAAAAATGCTTTATAGAATAAATGGGTTTACAGGTTGACAGAAGAGGAAGGAGGTAAGAAAATAATTAAAGCCAGGTTAGTTGTAAAAGGATTTGCATTGAAAAAAGGAATTAATTTTGATGAGATATTTTCTCCTGTTGTTAAGATGACTTCTATCCATACTATTTTAAGTCTTGTGGCTACTGAAGATTTGTATTTGGAGCAAGTTGATGTTAAAATAGCCTTCCTTCATGGTGATTTGGATGAAGATATATATATATAGCTCAGCCATAGGGATTTGTGGTCAAAGGTAAGGAGAACTTAGTGTGCAAATTGAAGAAAAGTTTATATGGCTTGAAGCAAGCACCTAAGCAATGGTATCTAAAATTTGATAGTTTTATGCATGAGCATGGTTACAGTAGGTGTCATTTAGATCAATGTGTCTACTTTAAGAGGTTGGATGCTGATAGCTACATTATTTTATGTTTAAATGTTGATGATATGCTTGTAACTGGGTCTAACATGGATCACATTAAGGGGCTGAAATACCAATTAGCAAATGCATTTGCCATGAAGGATTTGGGGGTAGCAAAAAAAATCCTTGGTATGAAGATTTGCAGAGATAGGAAGAACATAACATTGATGCTATCTTAGGCTGATTATGTTGAGGTGTTGCAACATTTCACTATGGAGAATGCTAAAGCTGTTAGCACACCTTTACCTGGTCATTTGAAGTTGACTAAGGAGATGTGTCCCAAGACACAAGAAGAAGAGGTTAAGATGTCCAACGTACCCTATGCTTTAGCTATAGGAAGCTTGATGTATGCTATGGTATGTACCAGGTCAGATGCTGCACATGCAATGGGAGTTATTAGTAGGTATATGAGTCATCTAGGAATTGAGCATTGGAATGTCATCAAATGGATTCTCAAATATCTGAGAGGAACATCCAATAAGTGTTTACACTTTGGGGGCTCTACTACTAATTTACAGAGCAATGTTGACTCAAATTTGGCTAGGGATATTGATACTAGGCAGAGTACTATAGGTTATGTCTTTACTGTTGGTGGGGCAACTATGAGCTGGGTTTCTAGGTTACAAAAAGTTAATGCTTTACCCACTACAGGGGTAGAGTATGTAGCTGCTATAGAGGCAGCCAAAGAGATGATATGGCTTCAATTCTTCTTGGAAGAATTGGGACATGCTTAGAAGGATAATTATTTTTTCATAGATAGTCAGAGTGCCATTCATCTTACAAAGAATTCAGCTCTATATTCAAAGACCAAACACATACAATTGCGGTACCATTTCATTTGGTTAGTTTTGGAGGATGGATAGTTAAAGTTGGAGAAGATACATACAAATGAAAATCCAACCAATATGTTGACAAAGGTAGTAACAAGGGAGAAGTTGAACTCCTCTTCAGCTTTGGTTGGTCTTCTAGACTGAACATGAATAAGAGAACAACAGAGTCTAGGGTGGTTTGATCTAGTGAGAGCCTCATCGAATAACGACATTGCTAAAGGATTAGTCTCCAAGTGGGAGATTGTTTTTTAGTGTGGAGCCTGATCAGTCCCCGAGTGGGAGATTGTTAGTTTGTGTTGACTGATCAAAAAAAAGTATAATCATAAATTCTTTGGGGCTCGGGGCATCGGCCCAAAATTTTTTTTTGGTACTATTCGTAGATTCACCATTCTTAGATTTTCCACTAAAGTAATGGCTAATATTTGCCAATTTATGATTGAAATGTAGTAACCCTAAAGTGGTTTAATACTTGTATAAAAGGGCTTAGGGTTAGGGATTGATTTATTGTGGTGATTCAAAATTGGTTCTTGCAGTGGTATTGAGCTATAAGGGATCACAGATTGTAATCAAGTTGCAATCACTGGATTGTAATAATATCAGACTTGCTATTTCATGGATGTAGCCTAGGAATTGGGTGAACCACGTTAAATCTTGGTGCCTTGTGTTCTTTTCTGTGTGACCTATTATTTTCTGTTATTGGTTATATTTGCATGTAATTGTTATTTTCTATCTGTGGTTTAATCCTAACAAATATCTTTTTCCAAAATATTTATATTCTTACTCAAATCTTCATTCTCCTTCTTAACTTCATCAAATAATTTTAAATTATTCTTTAATTCAACATTTTCCTTATTACCCTTTTCCAACTCTTTTTCTAGATTCTCAATTTGACATAAATATACATATCTCTCTTTTCAAAATTAAAAAAAATTCTAACAATTTTGAATTACACTTCTCCAATTTTATCAATTCATCTTTCAAACAATCCTTCTCATAAATCAAACTTTCAGTCTCTTGTTTAACCTTCTTCCCCATTTTTCCCATTGAAATAAATAAAATTGTTAAACAAAAAAATTACCTCTATTTTGGGCAATATTCTTGGACTACACAAACAAGATCACATTTCTAAAACATTAATCTTCAATCTTCATGTTTTTCAATATTACCAATGATCTTTTCTATTCTAGGATTTTTAAACACTTAGATGAATTATTTTTGACACAATCATTTTCTCTTGTGCAATATGTACTTTAAACCAAAATATCATATTTTCATACACTGATCTTCTTATACAACCCAGATAATCTCATAAGAACTCTTAACACCCCAAAATCTTCACTTGCTCTGATACCAAATGCAGATTTTACATAAGAATGAAACTGTGAAAATATATCCTTTATTTGAATGCTCTTGAAAAATATTGCAAAGGTTTAAATATAAAGAATTCAAACCACAAAAAAACAAGCAAAAAACTAGATACACATATACCTAGACAAGTCTTATTTGCTAAGGAATAAAACTAAAAACAAATAAAACTAAATCCTAAATATATGCATATTTCAACACATTCTTTATTTGCATAGGAGCTAAAAAACTAACTAAATTTTTTCTAATAATTTTTTTTTCACTAGCATTAATTATCAACAAAACCTTTAATTCTTCTTTTATTGAATTAAAAATAAAGAAACTTATTGACATAATGTGCAATTTTTGTACTTTATGTACTTTCTTCACTGTGAGTTTTTGTGTTCTTTTTAGGTCTTCATTATATAGATCACCATCTTCTATATTTCTCTTTCGGATTTCATAAATTTTGAAACTCTCATATGATTCCATGGAAATTTTTGAAGTGCCAAAGATTTTATTTATTTAAATGATAAAAAGAAACCTCCATGAATATTAATAGGAAGAGGTTGGTGTTGAATACCTTCGAGGCATGCTCAGATCATGGGTCACTCTTGAGATCTTTAACGCTTTGAAATCATGGTTATTTGATCATTTTACTTCCTTCTAAAATAAAACTATGCATTAAAACCGTTATGAAAATAATATCCCCTTTGTCTACTCACAAGGCATTATGGATTCCTCTTCTCAACTTATCATCTCTAATTCTTGATATGGGTATCCTTGCTTCTCTAGATTATCTTTGTAGCTATCATTACCATGTCTTTCATGATTCAAGAAGTCTAATGAATGATATTTGAGGTTCATGATTTATCTATATGATCTTTTGTAATATCCCTCTATTGATATCTTTCTAGTATTGAACTATAGCATATGACTATATTATTTTCCTTCTATAAATTAATATGTCCATTCACATGATATTTTCTTTATACTGACTACAATCATTAGTTGATGCTTTGATTTTCATTGTTAGTTTCTCCTTAATCATTATAACACTCTTATAATTTTTCTTAAATATTTGTATTACTTATATATCTGACATTGAAAATCCTTCTTTGAACTATCTATTAATGAATGCTCTCTATTTGAAGAAACTAAAATATTGAAATCTCTGCTCATTGTGTGATGCTCAAATATTTCTAAGATTTTGGATCCACCCATACAATTTAATATGAAGCTTTTCTTTCATTCTTTGCAGTTAAACTTAGAATCATTCATCTTTTATACTTATCTCCACTTGTTGCAAACTACTATCTTTCACCTTTATTCTTTGAATGTTAAGCTTTTGAAAATTTGAAAGATAGTTCTATATTAATGATTAAACAACAAAGGGAAGGAAAATTAATATTTCTGACACAACTCTTAGATCATGGCATTTATTGTGTGACCACAAGTAGCCTAAGTTATACAAAATGGTATGCTCATTAAAAGATTTCATACTGACACAACCTGGAATGATGCTCATAAAAGTTATAAAATTTGGATTTACATCTTTTGAATGAAATCTCTCTGTAAAAACTAAAAGTAAAGTTCAAGGAACTTTATCCAAGATTCCATATTTTATTTGCACATCTTTGATAGTTACCTATTATCCCTCCCAACATTTTTCCTTCATAATTCGCAGGGCAAGGAAGATGTAAGAAATAGTTCTAGAATTGTACTTTGATCTTGCTAACTCCATGTGTTTTAAAGTTTCTAAATCATTCTCAATGATTCCATCCTGTAGGAATATCTCTATACATTAACATGCATGCAAGGGCTAAGGCTGAAGTTGCTTTATTTGAACAAGTAACCGGTCAAACTCCTAAGTTGGTTGAAGCTCTAGTGGCAGTTGTGATTGGTTCTTCAAGATGAATTGGCATAGCTATTTCTCTAGTGCTAGGTGGAGCATGTTGTAAGGTGCATGTTTATATGATCATGTATTAACATATGAAATTTTGTCTTTCCATTTAAAAAAAATCATGGATTGGGTATGTATTAGCACTTTTGGAAATAAAGAGCAGCTTAGTGTACATAAAATTTGGCTGGGAAGGGAAAGTATTAATACTTTTATCTAGTGCCAAACACCATATAAATGTTGTTGTCATTGTGATTTTTTTCTTCAATTTTATATTTTTGTTACTTAATTCTTCTTATGTGTCCTAAAGTATTTATCCTCTCCAACCCAACAATGGAAAATATTGCTAAATTCCTCATAAAATTTATTAGCTTCTACAAGGTGAAACATTGTATCAAACTATATATTATTGTTTCAACTTGTCTTGCTTTTAGTATTGTCTTAAAGTAGTGTTGGAAACAAAATGTTACAACACCTAGAACTAGTTTTTTCTTTCTTCACTACAAATGTAAGGCTACTAGCAGCATTGGAAACAAAATATTACAATGAGTAGCACTATCTTTTTCTTTCTCAATTACAAATAATTAGATAGATTATGTTACTAGATTTGCATCTCGTAATGGCTATTACCCTAATTATTCTTTCAATATCAAATCATAGGTAGGAACTTAGTTTCCCTACAACCCTTGTTTATATAAACACAACATTGAGTAATATTTAGAGGTACAATTTAATTATAGGTTAAGGTTAATGTAATATGATATCAATTGTAGGTTGAAGTTATTGTGTATATTTAATTGAAACATTTCATGTTATATCATGTAATTTCTTTTAGAGGAGTTGAAGACTTTATTGAATAAAAACTTATAAAATTAAGAAATATAGAATAAGAATGATACAATAGAGAAAATGCAATATATTAATATCAAATAGGAATAGTAAAATCATAGAAATCTCAAAGAATCCAAAGTTGAATATTATAAAACACCTAGAATCATCTTGGAGACAAAGACACCCACAATAAGAATAATGCAAATGAAACATTTAATATATTAATATTAAATATAAACAATAAACACTTAGAATTCCTAAGGAAGATAGAACTCCATTTTAAAACATCAAGAATAATGTTAATAACACAACAAGTGACTTCTAGTCTATGTGTGGCTGTGGCAAGTTTGGGGAAGAAGACTAATGAGGAAACAAGTGATTTCTAGTCTGTGTGTAGTTGCGGCAAGTTTGGGGAAGAAGACTAATGAGGAAATTGTGTCTCCTAGAGGACCAAGTAAAAGGACCAGATTGAGCTTGCAGAAGAAGGTTGTTAAGGTTGTTTTTGGTACTGGCTTTACCCCTATTGATACCATTCTTAGTACAACTGATGTGGGTAAGGAGGATGCAAAGATGATTAAGGAGCTGTAGTAGTGGTTTGCTTTCTTTCTGTTCCTATTTTTAGTTTTCATTTTGAAAAGCTTTGTAAACTTGTAGGTTCTAGGTCCTTGTAAAACCTGGTCATGTTTTTTGGTTACTTTCTGTGGTTTCAGGTCCCTGTAAAACTTGATTTTGTGTCTAGTTTTTGGTCTCAAGAGCTTGTTTTCCTATTGTGCTTTGTTGAATATCTTCTTTTCTGATGTTAAGGGTTTCGAGTCCCTTCAAAACCTATTTTTACCTTAATTTAAAACACAACCACCTAAACTATATATGTCTACCATTAACACATAGTAACTCACATAAACCCACAAAGTAGAATGGAAGGAGCAAATGAACTACTAAAAAGGAGAACATGTGGTAAAGAATGCAAAGGGAGGTGGTAAAATAGGAGGAATACATAGGGGGAGAAGGTCACCCATTGGCCTCTATGTCTTCAAATCCCTCCAGCACTCAACCAATAGGAATGTTTCCATTAGGTCAAAGATGACCACTTTCTTTTGTTTCCACTTTAATTTTCCAAATGTTGCAAACCATGCTAGAAAATTTTTTTGCTATAGAAGAGTTTAAATAGAATGAAATCATCTTACAACATTTAACCTTAAGAAAATTATGATCAAATGAATTATGTTCATATGTATGTCTCTTGTGTTTATGTTATTCATCTTATTTAATTTTATGCTCTATCCTTTCATACTTTTAGGTGAAAAGTACATTAAAACCCAAAAATACTTACATCATACGAGGGAGTTGCCCCTGTCAAACATAGAGGAAGATTCTAATCTGATAGTGATTAGTTCTGATCTCTCCAACTATTGGAATATTTGTCACTTCCCTCAAGGTGAACATGGTCAATTTTATAGAAGCACTTGTAGTGACAAATATGTTAACCAACAGAATCATATCATCAAGGAACAAACTAGTCTGATGTTTTACATTCATTTCAGTTACTATAAGTGTAATGCTCATAATCTTATCGAGATAATTTTTTTCTTCCACATGCAATTTAAGGATTCTATTTCCATCATAGATTGTTTCTATTTTCCTTTTCAATGTACTAGATTTATCACATTCTTAGATTATATTGAAGCAAATTGTTGAGAAAGTAGTGCTTCCACAATTTCTATTGAATGACAATTTTCTTAAGGTTGTGCAAAAGTATGAGTTTGGAGTGGGGATGCACATATTAGGGGAATTTCCCCTAGGCATTTTCTATTTTGTAGAGATGATTTTAATGCATTCTATGTTGCTCTTATTTAATGCCTAGAAAGCTCCAATATGCATCCACTCCATATGGTCATGAGAAATTATATCTTTAAAAAAAAAAAATCATGCTTTACTTGTACTTATAACTTGTGAGCATGTTGTGTTACAAGCCACAAAATTTGGTGGTTTCATAATCATACACCACAAATTTTGTTGGTCTTGGGTTTTCTTAGCCACGTCAATAGGA
The DNA here is from genome assembly GCA_028749045.1 of Cupressus sempervirens. NCBI lineage: Eukaryota > Viridiplantae > Streptophyta > Pinopsida > Cupressales > Cupressaceae > Cupressus > Cupressus sempervirens. The sequence continues at coordinate 512,449,394 of CM053791.1, forward strand.
TATGTGTTTTTTCCTCAACCAAAAGAATAGGAAAGGATTGGTTTTTCATAGCCACACAAGATGGTATTGATACAGATGTATTTTCTCTAGAGGAATTTTAGTTGGCTAAGATTTAACTTGGGATTTTTATGACTACTTTACCACCCTCATACTTGGTAGATACCACTATTGAAATAGTTAACGGTTCTCAAAATGTTGATAATGGATGTGACTGGTTATATCTTTTAATTTGAATTTGAACTATCTATATTTTTTCACTTGGATACATGCTCTTGGCCAATATCAGAGTCTTACTGTATGATGGATTTGTGTTGTCTTGCCTTAAATTTTCTATATGCATATTTGGGTTCTCTTAGATGAAACTTCTGGTGCGCTTCATCAATGTCTAGGTGATCCTCACATGGCTTATTGAAGGCACTCGAATGCAATTTTTTGCTTGTTTCTGAAGTGCAATTGTAAATCAAAATGTACACCTTGTTTAGATTGTTAACCTTTTTGGCTAATTTTGATGTAGGAGATAGTTTGTGGTTAGGGCATTTGAGGTTTTCTTGTCTATATGGCTCATTATAATGTATGGGTTAATTTTAGGAATGAGTGATAGGTGGATAACTATATGTGCTTTTGTTGGACACGTTGACAACACAAAGCAATGCTTCATTATGTAGATATTATATTCCTACATCTATATTGTAATATTTTTTTATTAAGGAATGAATGTCTTATTTTTGGTTCTTTCTTCCAGTAATTAATAATATAGATATAAAATTTTGCAATTTTTTTTTTTTAAAACTTGTCAATCAATAACATAATTCAAAGTAAAGTATTTATAAAAATAGAAATATTGAAAATTTTATAATTTTAATTAATTTTAAAACTCTTATACTAGTTTTTTTAAAAAACAGAAATCGTAAAGCCAAAATAGAAACTAAAAATAAATTTAAAATTACCTTATTATAATTCAAGCCCCCAAAAATTATATGGATAAAAATAAGGAAAGCTAAGGTAACTTTCTTATTTATATTTTATAGCCAAAAAAAACAATCTAGAGAGGGCAGAACAAAAAGATCCAAAGAGAGGGCTCACAATTTTTTGGCATGAGAAAGTCATTTTAGAAAGGAAATGACTTAAATATTTTATAGAAATCATAATATTAATAAGTTTAAAGAATATAAATAATTTGTCATAATTATATTACTACATATAGATTATTAGAAAATTATTAATAATTATATTAGTAAATAAACGTGTACATGTCTATATATATACAACAATCTATATATGTATTTCAATGCATTTTATTTTGTACATAGATCATGTAGTGCTCATGATAGATAAATTTAAAAAAAATTTCAATATTTATTTATTTTATTTTATCAGTGTCATGTTAGCCACATCCATATTTGGTATCTTTGAAAAAGGTTGTATCTATATTCAATACCATATCTATGTTTGCATCCATTTATGTGGACCCATGCAACTTTGGAATACACTAATATATCTTTAATAAAAATTAGAACAACTTTACTAACTTTTACATAAACTCACACATTTACTAGTTTAATATAAACACAACATTGAACAATATTTAGAGTAAAATTACAAGATCTTCGAGGAACAATTTTAATTGTAGGATAAGGCTAATATAAAACAATTTCAGTTGTAGGTTGAAGTTAATGTGTATATTTATTTGAAACACTTCATATTATAGCATGGAATTTCTTTTAGAAGATTTACAAGACTTATTAACTAAAAACTTAAAAATTAGACAATGGAGAATAAGAATAACACAATAGAGAAAATGCAATATATTATTAACATCAAATAGGAATGTTAAATTCATAGAAATCTCAAAGAAGCAAAAGTTGAATATTGTAAAATACCTAGAATTGTCTTAAGGACAAAGACACCCAAAGTAAGAATAATACAAATGAAACATACAATATATTAATATTAAATAGAAACAATAAACTCGTAGAATGTCTAAGAAAGATAGAGCTCCACTCTAAAACATCAAGAATCAGCTTGATAACACAACCAAATCAATAATAACAATAAAGTGTAACATCAACCACCTAGACTATATATGTCTACCATTAATACATAGTAACTCACATAAACCCACAAGATAAAATAGAAGGGGGAGCAAATGAACTAATGAAAAGGAAGAGCTCACATAAACCCACAAGGTAGAATGGAAGGAGCAAATGAGCTAATGAAAAGGAAGAGATGGGGCGAAGAATGGAAAGGGAGGTGGTAAAAATAGGACTACATAGAAAGAGAAGGTGGGGAGTAACCTACACAAACTTACTAAGGAAAAATATAGGGAAGAAATGGACTATTTGGAAGGAGGAGGTGGGGTGAAGAATGGGAAGGGAGGGAAGGTGAAAGCAAAGGGAGACAAAGGTGGAAAACTAAAACTAGGGATACTAGGAATACTTGTTGGAGGAGCCAAAGGCAAAGGTGGGAAACCTGCGAAGGGAGGGGCAAGAGGCAATGGTGGGAAGCCAGCGAAGGGAGGGGCCATTGGAAGTGGTGGGATAGTAGGAACTGTGGGTAGAGAAGGTGGGGAAACCGTAGCCTTTGATGTTTCATCAGTTTCTGCCATTTCCCTACCACGTACAAATAAGTTGAGTGTATCTTCCATCATACATTGTGTGGGAACGTTTTGTGGGTGGTAGCTTAAGTATCCAGCAGTGTAGGTGCGGACTCCTTCCTCGGCTGATAAAAGAGTGATCTTGGCGGGTGTGGAGATTGATGGAACGTTGCATGGTGAACCATCGGGCCTTCTTATCAACTCCACCCGACACTTTGAAAGGAAGTTTGATGATGGAATTTCTATTTTGAACTCCCCTTTCTCATCACTTTCTCCCTCCACACGGATTGAGCTTCTACTTCTTCTACTCATAGAGCATTCCACTGCTACACGTGCACCTGCAATAAGAACATTCTCCATTTTTATGAATAGATGTCTAGATTTACAAAATAATGTTATACGTTTCTTTTGGTTAATTGGGTATAGAAACATGAATAAGAGTTCGATATGAAATTTATAAGCAGAATCATAAAACAAGTTTTAGTATCTTATCTTTTGAGAAACACTTTAACATTAGAAATCAATTCAAGAAGAAGATCAAGGCTCCATTTGGTTGGGGAAGATGACTTTTTGACATAATCAGGTTATCTTATAACCAGGTTTTCGAAAACCTGGTTTTGTGGTTTGGAAAGCCAATGGTCCGTTTGGTTGACACGGAAGATGAATATACTGTGGACCCCACAATATTATTAAAAAAACTGTCATAAAATTCAAAACCTGGTTTTAATTTCGAATTCCACCTTTTTACTGGAAGAAACTTCTTCCAATTTTTGACCAAATTGGAAGATGAAATTGAAAACCGGGTTATAATTTTAACCAACCAAACAACAAAGTTTTTTTGCAAAACCTGGTTTTGCCCCTGATAACCCGGTTTTGACCCTCATCTTCCAGCAATCAATTCAAGAAGAAGATCAAGAGAACACAAATAAACCACTCCTATATAGGAAGATACAATTTAGAATTATACGTTCTAGTTTTTAATCCTTTTGAGATTGCAACACAGGTGTCCATAACTGTTTAATTGGTTATGTACACAACTTCGTATACTTATTACACATTTTTTCAAATGAGAAAAAGTGGATAAGATTCAAAATTACGTTCTTAAAGTCTACATTAGATTAACATGGAACATAAAATGAAAAAAAAAATTACAAAGTTGTTAGATGAATAAAATAGTAATAAGGAAAAGAAGAAAAATTCAATCATTGGACTTTTGTCATAAATCCCCACAATAAATCATTTAGAAAATATCAAGGAATAGAATCAAGAAACCTCATCACTAGAAATCAACTATAGAAGATCAAGATAGCACAAATAAATCACCTCTATAGTAAAAATCAACTTTGGATAAGAGATTAGAACTTGAATCTCCAAAATAAGTTGTCAATGATATAACAATCTATGCATGATTCTATAAGACTTACAATTGGACTTACTAAAAAAAATGGGTGGATATAAAATCACATTCTTAAACTTAACATAAAACATAGAAGCAATTACAAATGTGCTAGACAAATAAAACAATAATAAGAGATAGAGAAAGATTTCAATCATTTGACTTTTGTCATAAGTCCATTCTAGAAGTAGGACACAAAGAAGCCATGCCTTCACAATCAAATTCAACTATTAAAAACCAAGAGAAACAATTTAGAATCATACAGTAGATGACACTGTAGAATTAGAATTTGGGTCTTCGCAATAGAAATTCAATGCTTTAACTACTCATCTCTTTACACTTACTACACATGACAAATAAAAGTATGCAGATACATAATTTCATCTTAGAGTCGACACAAAATTAACCTCTTTAAATGGAAAAAAATAGAGAAAAATTTACCGAAGTCTTTCAATGAATAAAACAATAATAAGAAAAAAAGACACTGTAATCTACAAGATATCACGTCTTGCTAAATGCAAGATTCAAATATCATAAGAAATAAGACCTAGATTATTCTCTTGTACGAACTTAGCAGAATGGACACCCTCAATTCTTTAACTTTTTAATGAAAGAAGTTCAGCCTAAGACTTGTACTTCAAAGATACCAATGATTAGATTTTTGAGATCTTTCACATCCAACTCATTCTTTTAAATTTATTAGATAAGAGAAATGGGTATTGTCCAAAACATAGCATTTAATCAAAGAAGTTAGAGATTATTCACTAACATATCAAGAAATTATGATAAAGGTTTTGTGGGTATCCATTACCAGATATGAAATAGCTAGAGTCGGAGAGCCTGTTTTGTGAGCAAGTGTCACAAAACACAGTTCCCTGAACTACCACAGCAGAAGGCTTCTCTTGACGTCCATGGCAGAAACTCGTGCTGATTAAAACTATGGAAATCAGAAAAAACACCGTGCAAGAGAGCTTAGATGCCATTGTTGCAAAGAAAGCTTGGTGGAATAATATGGGACGCTCTTGAACAACATTTTATAGTCCACTGGCCGGCAGTATTGCTTGGTGAAATTTTCTCACACGGCATAGGCAGATCACCCAACAGACTTTTATCAAATAAATGTTTAAGTGCCTTCAAACACACGCAATCCACATGTGAGGGCTATGTTGAATTCTTATCAAATATATGTAGATGTATTAAATGGAGAGTTAGATTTGAGAGACTGGCCTCAAAGAGAGCAGGATGTTTGGTCGCTTACTTGACAAAGTTGTACGTAATCTAAATTAGTTTGGCTATCTAACTCTCAAAGTTTTCACCAAGTCACGAGATTCTTACAGTTCCTCTTGAGGTTGTTCCAGATGTTTGATCATCCTGCCTAAAGCTTTTCTTCCTGGTTGGCCACTCAAATTCTTCAATCAGACAGTCGCTTGTGAATTTTCTATAGGGCCAATCAGATTAAAAAAAAGGGCAAATTAAAGATCCATTCACAAGGTCGTGAGAGTCAAAAAGGTGGTGAGAGTAGTTGTTTGATGGTGTATTGGTAGTGGTTGTATTATTGGATATCAAGTGGACTCACACAAATGACTCTTCATAAGAGTTTGAGTTAATTGTTATTCAATGATCAGATGACCTAAATTTAGATTTATTGTATTCTCAAATTTCACATTATTTTATTTGTGATTTGATTTATTATTGTGCATTGAGACAATCTAACTATGAAGGTGTTAAATCATTTTTATTTTTATTTTAAATGTAGGAGGTATTCTTGTGTTTGAGTTTGATGTCTAGGATTCTATGTGTTTGGTACTTGGGACAAGCTAGGGCAAGACTAATCTTGTAACTAATACTGTATGTTTAAAATATTTTAAAGGTTGATGTTAATAATCTTAAAATTAGTTATTTTGACAATGATATTAATTACATGAGTGATAGTATATATATATATATATATATATATATATATATATAAAGAATTATCTAATGACACAACTTAATACAAATCTTTTTTACAACAAGATTATAGAGTTTAAATATACTGAAGATATTCATATCAATTATCACATAAGAAATATATAGAGTATGACTTCATGATTTATAGTTTATAAATATATTTTACATTACTATTAATGATTCCATTGAAAATTAGGAAAATGAGTTTTACATTACAATAAAATTCAACTTCTAACAACTTTTCATTTATGCAAAAAATTGATGAATATACCTTCTATCAAATGTTATAATTTATGATCTATTGAACCCTTGTTATGCCACCTTTTAAAACATTCCACTTGAACCCCCCTTTACATGTGTAAAATGTCAATATTTGTATAAGTAAGGATGATTTAGTATATTTACATTAAAACTAGAAAGGTGAAACTTTTTCCTATGCATGCTAGACATAGATCACAAATCCAATTCAAATGATTTCTCCTAAGATTTCATCTTATGACTAGACACCTCCTCATGAATTGTGTAAGTGACCCATGTTGATGAGTGTGTTGCAATATAAGCTTTGAAATCCTTAAATCCTTCTAGGACCAATAATTTCTTATACACATAATTGAGTGTTGCATGATTCAAATGTGTGGCACATTTCATATAAATATATCTATATCTACACACACACACGCACGCACACGCACACGCACACACGCACTAGAGATTCTCTATAATTTACTAGAAGGTGTTCTAATAAATGAATGGCATCATATAGTAAATTTATTTTTTTCTAGACCATATGATCTAAAGGAATATTATGACGATAAACTACTTCTATAGCAATATCACAAATAGTTCTATAGAAACAGGAGTCAATGAGTTTGACTCAAAAACTACATAGTTAAATCGTGATAGCAATATCAAAATTACTTCAATGCCAAGCATATAGAGTTTGTGGTAACTAAAAAAAATATAACATATGATAAATACATTTGGTCAATGTAACATTACACATTAATATCAAATGTGTCAACATCAAACATATCAAATAGTAAAAAAGTGGGTCTCTTATTTTTGTTTGATATTTTTTACTAAAGGAAAGTTATAGTAGTTCAACCTTGTCTATGAACATCTATGTCCAATTATCATAGTTTCATATCTTGACTAAATTAGTATTCTTCAAAAAAATTTCTCCTCATGTTTTCAATTTTCTTGTCCATATTTTTTGAATATCTTAAGCTTAGTTTTTTGGGGATTATTTTTGTCCAATTAATCTATAAAATTCCTTCTATTTTAATTCCTTGATAATACTAATATTAAATAACATCATATACTAGTTATACATGTAATAGATCCTAAAATGTAAGCAACCTTCTTAGGCACTCATTTTTAGCCCCATTTTAATATGTATGAGTTCCCACATTGATTTAACATCCTTCTAACCCTTATGCATATATTAAATCAGCATTCTTTGTTCAAAACTCAAGATTGGATATAATTTTTGTGCATAATTTCCTATTTTTATACCTAGCACACAATTCATCTTTGAACATCTAGGACCTTTTCATGTATTTTTAAATTTCAGAATTCTCCTTGATCTTATGGTGGATTGTGACTTCCAACACCCCTTTTTGGCTCTCTTCCCTAGGTCTTAAAAAAATCAAATAAAATATACCTACACAAGATCGACCATGTTGAACTTATCCTAGGGAGTTGTTCTTTATTGAACTTTGGGCTTTAGGGTTTTTTTTTTGTTTTGTCTAGGACCTTTAATTAAGGTTGTCCTTATGAAATCTTAGCCCCAAAATGAGTATTTAAAGACATCAAACCTTCTCAATTTCACATCTGCAATCCATGATTACATGGTGCAATAAGGATAGGTGGGACCTCTAAAGATCTATCCAATCATTTCATCAAGAGTAACATAATACATACAGTGAAGAATAATTTAGAGACTAGCAAGATCAACCCTCTTATTATCAACAATTCAATTATAGTGAACCCTCAACATGCACTCATATATTCCAAACATAGACACTTGATTATACAATGAGATCTCAACTGTTAATGTTGAGGAGGTTATCATAATCATGATAACCAAAATTTCCTCACATAAGGATTAATTGCAATAGCCTATAAATCCTTTGAAAGTGTCAAATAAATTGACCAAATCAAGATAACATTCTTCAAGATTAGGAAAACATGTTCAAATTATAGGATAGGGCCCAAATAATATAAATTTCCCTCAAATTGATGAAATGTGAATATTTATCTAAGAGATAAATTGGCCAAGGAGCCAAGAACATTAGGATCTACACTATTAAGCTTCTTTGATTGGTAAGAAAAATTTTGAGATCAAAAAGCACAAAATGACCACAAAAAATATAGAAAAATTGTATTTTCTTCCAAGAATCTACAAGATATCATCCAAAAAGTAACACATCAACTAGAGAACCTAGAAATAGCTTGAACACAAATCTAGGAACATGCCATGAGGTTCACAATAGTTATAACTTCAAACTAATAGTTTGCTGAAGAAAACTAAGAGACTGTACAATTCAAAAAATAGGAAAATAAATATTTTTTTCTGATGCAAGATTTTTAAGAAAATCAAGATGCTCCTGTATATGCTACTTTAGTATGTTAGAAACACTAAATTAAAACAATCAAAAATGCATTTGCATACTAATTTAACATAACTTCATGAGAGACAAAGTGAAGTCCTTAAATGAGAATATGAGCCATGGATAGGCTCTCTCAATGAGGATGATCACTTGATGTAGAGGTGTGTCTAATAGCTAAGATGGCTTGATTATGTATGTATGCTCAAAAGCTCAAATGGGATTCAATGGAGGATTTTTGATAGATTTTGGTGAATGGATTTGATGTAAAAATGGCTTCTCAAAATAGAATTATGGCTTTACTTTCTAGATTGTGTTAAAATGGCTTGATAGAGGATTCCTTAAATAGGCAAAGGGCTTGAGGGATCAAGGGCTAGGATGCAATGATGGGAGAAAGCTTATGGAAGGTTTAGATTGAATGAGAGGAGAGCACATGGATTGTGCTTCCTTACAGCCAATCAGGGAGTGACACATGTCACAAGGTCATTGGTTAGAGCAAGAGGAGTTGAGGGGTCAAAAAAGGAGGCTCAAAGCTCATAAAGACCCTCATAATGGCTTCTAAGAGCAATGAATGGTCTTGTAAGAGTCATTTATGGCTTTGTGGGCTTCATAAAGTTTTATGGTTGGGATATTTGTGAGAGAATTGAGATATTTTGACTTGGGTTGGATTAAGAAAGTCTTAAGCTTGACTTAGGAATGTGCAGATGATTAAGGCTTGGATTAGGCTTGGGTTAAGATTAGATTAGGCTTGTTAGAGATGGGCAAGTGGATGGTATTTAATGAGGGTGGGTGAAGGAGGAGATATTTATTAACTTTGGCTTGGGTTTGCAAGTCTTAACCCATGTTTAGGGAATGTGACAAGGTTGGGGGGGGATTAGAATTAGGGTCAAAGATAAGGATTGACATCTTCTAGAAGAGTCTAGGCTTTGGATGAGGATGAAGACTTTCTAGAAGAGTCTAGAACTTCCTAGGATGAGGATAAATAAGGTTTTAGGAAATAAATAAAGTTTTATTTATTTCAAGGGTTTGGGTTGAGGAGATATTTATTAAAATATTTTTAATAAACATGAGGATTAATATTTAATCTTAATTAAATATTTTGAGTTGGGATTAGGGGTAAGAAATGATGGGATTAGCCTTTAATCAAAATTAAATAAGGATTAGAAGATTTTGGAAGAGGTTAGTGGTCTTAAGGAAATTGGCCAAGTTATGGGCAAAAAATAAATTATATATTTATTTTGAAATTTTTGGTCAATTTAATAATTAAATAATTAATAAATAAGGAAATAATGTTTAAATAAGATTTAAACATTTTTGGGAGGGATTCCTTAATTAAATATTTTTAATTAAGATAAAGGGACTTAATGGCATAAAAAATTAATTAATTATAAAATGATGATGTCATCAGGGACTTTTTTTAGAAAATAAAAATATTTTATTTTCTAAAGGATTTTTAGGTGTCTACAGCTCCTACATCATTACATCACACATATATGCAAGATGTCATACATTCATTATGCAATCAAGAGATTCAAGTTCAAGCAAGCTCCATGGATAAAGACATTCATTACCAAACAATGAATCCCATTAAGAACTCAATTGCAAGGAATCCATCAAGCATTTCAAGTATTCATTCCATCATTTACATCATGAATTAAAGGATTTTCCTAACATATATCTAGATTTTCTTTCCCACTGGATGCCAGGAAGAGGTGTTCAACATCAAGGATGAAGATGCATGTTCTACTAGAAATTTGGCTAAGGTAATGTATCTGGGTTGTCATTTATGGAAACATATAATCTATTTCGAGATGGAAAAAGATATTTGAATAAGTTCATATGTTGGTTTTAATTGATTTGAAGTATTAGGTAATATGGTGTTAGAGGAAGGTGATCCTCCAGTTTCTTCATCCAATGTGGTTCGTTTAGTTAAGGGGGTTACTATCCAAGACTCTCCTAGGGTAGACCATGATACATTTGTTTAATAGAGGAATGAGACCACTCTTGGCCCAATGTCAGGGGCTATTGTGTCATCCCCTACTCCATAAGACAATGATATTCTCTTGGTGGATTTGGTGAAAGATGTTCTTGATTCCAGTAAAAGTAAGGGATCTCTTGAACTTGGCTTGATGAAAGACCATTCAAAAAAGACTCTTTTTCTACCCTTTCAAAGAGTGGCTACAAAATTGATCAAGAGAAAATTAAACTAACAGGAGATTTATGGGTAGATTCTAGGGTTCTCAAGCCCATGGAAGAAAATTTTCTCCACTCTACACAATGATTTTACTCTCATGGAATGTTAGAGGGTTAATCACTCTCCCAACATCCTCTGTACTTAGGAGACTAAGCTTTTAGTAGATTCTTTGGTTTGATGTTCTTCCATTATTGGCTTCTTGGTTAATGTCAATTTGTTTGGTCTTTGGGGATCTCTGGTGGTCTTTCTATGTGTTGGAACCCTTAGAAAATTACCCTTTAGGGTGGGTCTCTAGTCACTCAATTCTTTCAATGATTGCCTCTTGCTCCAAAACCTGTAAGATAATTTTGGTAACTAATGTGTATGCTCCTATTGATCTCCCTAGAAAGATATAACTCTAGGTGCATGTAAAGCATGTTTGTAGTTTTCATCCTTCCTTTCCTTGGATTGTTGTTGATGACTTGAATTCAATGTTGAGTCTAGAGGAGAAAAGAGGTGGGTTGGCCCATTTAGAGCCATATTCAAAACTTGAAAATCTGGATCTTATGCATCTTTCAAAGGTCAAGCCACTTAATGGAATTTTAACATGGAATAATATAAGAGGTAGGGAAGATGCTATTTTAGAATTCCTAGACTATTTCTTGCTTTTGGAATAGTGGCAATCTTTCTTTTTTTTTCTTTCTAAAATTCTAGATTGGCAAGGTTTTGATTACTGACCCATCAAGCTCTCAACTAGTTGTATTGCAATTCCCAATAATCCCCCTTTTAAGTTTTAGTTGATGTGGCTCTTTTATTCTTTCCTTCATAATTTAGTGGTCCAATGATCAAGAGATGGTGGCCCATCTTTTGGAACTACTATGTTCTCCTTTTCTAAAAAAAAATATAGCATGTTAAAAGGTAGTTGAAGAAGTGGAATAGGATAAAGTTTGATAATCATAACATCATGAAGAAGACAACTTAATATTGGTTGTCAATCATTGCTACATAGATTCAGAATTTGGATTTTTCAAAGGCACTTGGAAAAGAGGAATATCAAGCTTCTAAGGATTTCGAAGAATGGGGGCTTAGAGAGAAAATTTATTGGAAGTAGAAGGCTCAGATTGATTATCTTTAGGAAGGGGATAAGAATGCTTCTTTTTTCCACAAATTTGTTCAAGCGTGTCATAATAGGAGTTACATTTAATCTTTTCTTAAATCTAATGGTTCACATCTGAATTTGTTGCATGCTATGTCTAGAGAAACTATTCAATTCTATTCTTCTCTTTTCTTAGATGATTCTCCTCTTGTTGATGATGAGGAGAATACTATCTTTTCATGTATTTCATCTCTAGTAACCATTGCAATAAATGAATCTCTTATTAGGCCAATTTCTATGTCTAAATTGGAGTAATTTTTCTTCAACATGTGTAAGGGTAAAGCTTTAGGGCCTGATGGCTTCCCTAATGATTTTTTTTTAGGAATTTTGGGATATCGTTAATTAGGACCTTTTGATTGTGGTCCAAGAATCCTAATCTAACAAGAAGATGCTCTAGGCATTGAATGCAACATTTGTAGTTCTTATTTTGAAAAAGGAAGGGGATAATTAGTTAGACTTCTTTTGACCTATTTCTCGTTGTAATATGGTTTATAAAGTTATTACTAAGCTAATTGCATAATGTCTTAAAGTCTATCTTCCCATGATTATCGTGGATGAACAAGGGGGCTTTGTAGTTGGTAAAGAAATTTTGGATGGAGTGTGCATTGCATTGGAGGCTATCTAGTCTATATATCTACCTTTAAATAGTGGATCATGTTCATTAAACTTGATATGGATAAGGCTTATGATAGAGTAAAAATAGAATTTCTCATTCAAAAAAAATGTCTTGCTCCTATCTTCATCTTGGAGTGTGTGACTTGGATTTTGAATTGTCACTTCTCCTTCATTTTATGTCCTTCTTAATGAAAATCCTTTTGATTTATTTGGGGCTTCTAGGGGTCTCCACAAAGGAGATCCTCTCTCTCCTTATTTTTTTATCATTATGGCCAAAGGCCTTGGTAGATATATTAAAGTTCAAGTTTCCCATAAAATGATACAGGGGTGGTGATGGGGAAATGAATTTCCCACTCTCTCTCATCTTTAGTTTGTTGATGATACATCTCTTGTTGGTCGAGCTTGTATTAAGGAAGCTAAATCATTAAGGCTCACTTTGGATACTTATTTGGCTACTTATTGTCAAAAAATTAATGACCATAAGTATTCTATATATTTCATGAACACTCTTGAGCCTATTCAATAAAGAATTTTTATTATCCCTAGATTTTAGATTGAGGTTCTCCCTTTGACTTATTTGGGGGTTCCTATTGTTGTGGGTCAACAACCTAGGCTCTTCTGGTAGAATATGCTCGATAAACTACGCCAAAAATTTATTCATTGGACTCAAAGGTAGTTTTCTATTGCTAGTCAAGTGACCCTCTTGTAATGTGATTCAAGTTCTTCCTATTTATAGAAGTATGTTTCAAGCTACCCTTGTGTATTTTCCCAAGGAGTTTGATGCTCTTTCTTGAAAATTTCTCTGAAGTGGTAATTTGCAAAATTCTAAATGGAGCCTAATCAATAGGGCACAATTTGTAGGCCAAAGAAGGAGGGAAGCCTTTTTCTTCACTCTTTCATCTTGAGTGGCCAACCTTTCACAGCTAAGCTCTATTGACATTGATGCTCTAGCCAAGATCAACTTTGGTTTAGGATCATATCTCATAAATATTTACCTGGAGTTGAGTCTACAGTTATTTCTTGGTTTCCTTTGGAGGGAAGAGGTTCTATGGTGTGGAATACCCTTAAGATTTCTACCCCGCTGGTTAAGAAAATCCTTTTTTGGATTTGTAATAAAGGTTTTGAGGCTCTATTCTAGACTAATTCATGGAATGGAAACCCTCCTCTTTTGTCTTCTCATCTGCACTTCTAGGATCTTTGTGAATCCTTCCTTTCTATTGTCTAGGATATTGTAGCTCATTATAAAGAGAGCTATAATTTGGGCCTTTTTGTTGGGTATAGGTGGAATAGTTTTTTTGATTGGCCAGTAGGGGGTTATCAAGGAGACAAGTTGGAGCTCTCTTAGATTTTGGCTTCCAAGGAATATAGTTCCTTGTTGTTACATGATGTTTTGGCTTGGGGTGGTGCATCTTCTAGTATATATTGTGTTTCTATAGGGTATTTAGTGCTTACTAGATAGTTTTTTGGTGATGTAGAGGATCCTTGGTGGAAGAAAGTTTGGAATACATTCTCTTGGCCTAACTATAACTTATTCCTCTGATTAATAGTTCATAGTTGTTGTCTTACTTGGGATAATCTTTGTAAGCATAGTTTCTAGGGTCCCTCAATATGTGGTTTATTTAGTAATGACGAGGAGATTGTCTCTCACCTATTTATTTTAGTGTTCTTTTGTCAAAAAAATTTGGCACTTTTAGTGTATTGCTTGGGGTTTTCTGTGTTGGTATGTTTTTTCTTTGCCTGAGCTCTAGGACCAGCTTGGGTCACCCTCTTCTAGGTCCTCTTTTCTTCAATTTTCTTGAGCTATTGATTTGTCCCTTATCCTTTGGCATGTTTGACATGAAATAAATATGAGGATATTTCAATATGTTTGTCTTGGAAAATTACTCATTCTATTCAAGAAATTGTCCAAACAAATCTACATAGTTAAATCCTAATAGATATATCATAATTTGACTTGATGTGGAAGTATCTCCTACTTACCAATTGATGAGATTAAGGGGATTTCTAATTAATGGTTCATAAGGCAAAAAATTTGGTAAGGTTTTTTCAAATGGGGTTGCAAGAAGAGTAGGTTTAATCATGGAGGAAACTCTATAGTTAAGTTTGCTCAAGATGGAGTAGTACTGGGATGGGTGAGCTCTTGGGAAGTCCCAGTGCTTTACCTCTATGAGAATCACATAGATCCAAAAAGTTCTAAGCTTTCCATTTATTCTCATGAGAGATGGATTCATGTTGAATCACTACTCATTAAACATAGGTTAATGAGTTTGACTCAAAACTACACAGTCAAATCCTCATAGTGATATCACAATTTGACTTGCTATGGAAATATCTCCTACTTATTAAGGGTACTTCTAATGAATATTTCATAAGTCACAAAACTTGGTGCAGGTTTTTCAAATTTGGTTGCAAGAAAAGTGGTTTTAACCATGGAGGAAACTATGTAGTTAAGTGCACTCAAGATGGAGTATTACTAGGATGGGTGACCTCCTTAGAAGTCTCGGTGCTTCACCTCTATGAGAATCACATAGATCTAATGAGTGCTAAGTGTTCCATTTATTATCATGAGAGATGGATTCATGTTAAATCACTACTCAGGAAACGTGGGTCAATGAGTTTGACTCAAAACTACAAAATTAAATCTTGATAGCAATTTTAAAATATGACCTACTAGGTAGTATGGAATTTGGAGATGTTGACATTTTCACTCGCTTTTCCTTTCCTCTTTAGGAAAGTTCCCTTAGGTTTTCCACTCACCATTGTGGGAAAGGAACTAGAAACTAGGCTCAATGATTTAATTATGAGGGACATTGGACTCCCCCTTTTCTTGGTTTCCTTAAAATCAATATTGATGGCTTTTCTCGAAAAAATCTTGGACTTGATGGTATAGGGAAAGTTGGGTGTAACAACTCGAGTGAACTTTAGTTTCTTTTGTCTATCCAAAATTTTTATCATACCAACAATCTCATGGAGGCCCTTTCTATCTTAGTTGTGGTGGAACAATGTTGTAAGGGTGGTTGGAGAAGATCATTTGCGAGACATATTATTAGCTAGTTGTGAAGTTATTGAATAAGCAAGTGCTTGAAGGTGTTGATTGGCATCTAGATTTGGTTATAAAAAAAATTATTCAATTATGTAGGTCTCTTGACTCTATTATTTTCACTGATATCCCTCAAGAGTGGAATGGTGTGGCTGAATACTTGGCTAAATGGGCTTCCAAGAATATAAAAAGATTGGAATATTGTTGATCAGATTTTTCTCTCCATTCACTTATCTAATGAGTTGGACCAAATTTTCACTTAGAATAAAGCTCATTAGAGCTCCTTGTATCTTCTATTGTTTTTGTCTCTTTTGATTTCAATAAATTTTTACCCCTCTTTTAGTGACTATAGAAATTTAGAAATTTGTCTAAGTTTAGTAAAGGGATATAGTATACAGTCAACTTATTTTGTTTAGTGTAGTTAACTAGAGGCACTTGAGAATAGGTACTCATACATGAAGGTAGTATGGACTCTATATGACATGTCAATAAAATCACTTGAGATTTTATTGTGCACGAAAAAAATTATGATGGATTGACTAAATATAGTTTGACAGAAAAGAACAAAGGAAACTTTGGTATAATGACATTTTGGTTGAGTTTTTTTGGATTACCAAAATAATTACTTGGAAAGGTAGGGATGACATCCCAAATGCTTTTTATTATAGAAAGCAATAAGAGGGTGTTAGTTTGTGGTACAAACAATAGACACTAGACATTGTAGCACAACATATTAACAACACCTAGTGTCAAAAATCCAATAAATACATCAACTAATGTCTACCTCTATCAAAAACAAAGTTCCAAATGTTGAAAAACCACCAACCATGACCTGCATTACTAAGAATAAAAATGGGACAAGTCTCCTTATTAGGTGCATTCTCAAACCAAAAATAGGAACAAAGGACCTAGGTGATCCCTTTAAAACTATCACCAACCACCCGGTCACAAGAAGAAAAGAAACAAAAGGGGGAGACAAAATCATATTCAAAAGGTCTAGAAACCAACCTCAGTTAATGGGTAGCATATTACTCTTTCACCTTCATAGCCATAGGTCTTGTTGAGCTGTCATTTTGCACGATGTTGAATGACAGGAATCCTTTTGAATCCCTTTCTTGAAAATTTGATCAAGGACCAACTCCAAGGTTTCAGGTGGTTTTCAACCTTTTGGGTTCGCTCAATTGAAAATAAATGTGTATGTTCATCAGGAGATATTTTTTGGTTCGAACCAATCTTGGACAATCTACTATTGTTTGAAAGGTAACCACAAAATGAGATATTTTTATTTTATATATTATGATGAATGCAATTTATCGATGCAACTATATGAATTCCTATTTTAACCAAGTGTTTTAAAAGAAAGTAAAAAATATAGAGTGATGAGAGATTAAATAAAATAAGTTGAAAGGGAAATTCCTAATGAACAAAAGCCAATAGTAACAACACGTCTGCAAATTAAATTATCAAAAGGATCGGGTAAGAAACTAATGATATTAGGAGCAACACTTCCTCAAGTCGAATGATGCAATCATCAATGGGAAATTCAATATAAACTGAAATATGTTTCGTCAAATCATGAGGCCATAGAGAATGTGCTCACACGAGACAAGACACTATGCAAGAATAAATATGATCCTTTCTCCATTTTGTCACAATAATAGAATTTGTTAACACAAGGCAAACATCGAGACTAAAAGGCCACAGAATCATAACAACATAATAAAAACATTGGCTCCATTATTATTCATGAACATTCATTCACAAAAATAACACATTTTGACAAGATTTACTACACTTAGAATGAGAGCACCAATGGCGTATATTATTACATCAAAAAAATGGCCTGGAGTACATATTACATCCATGTATTTATAAGAAATCATGTCCTTCCTTTGTGTATGGAGTGAGAGTTCTTTAAATGCAAACTTATACCAAAAACTAATTAAAAAAATCTAATTATATACAAACTAACTCTCAAAATGATGCTAAGAAGGTGTGCGCCCTTGTTTATATCAGTTAATGGGTGTATGAGCCTTTGTATGACTTAAAACATGAAAAGAATAAGAAGATAAGAAGAAGGAAGTTGTGAGATGGTTTGGAAGTTTTTGGAAGCTCTAAAAATGGGATCTTGGGTTAGTCTAAGCATTTCTTGGAGTTGAAATGCTATCAAAATATGTTTTTGGTGCATGGAATGTTCTATATTAGGAACTAGTAGTTAACTATCGATGCACTACTTCTTATTCAAAATTGTCACCGCACCTTTGCGAAACTGTGGACCTTACTAACATGTTTAAAAAATCCAAAAAATCTTCTAATTATCAAAATTGAATTTCCACCATCTAGGTTTTCTTCCCCTTTAGACGAAAATGATGTTTGGATGACTATTCTTGAATTTACCAATAATATCTACTATTTGAGTAGCTTCTGATAAATATAAAGCCACATACTTATTCTTTAGTACTTATCCATAATTACTAATTTCTATTTTTGTCTACACAAAATCCCCAAGCTTAGTGTCTAGTTCTAATAATGCTTCTTTGATTTTGAAAGCTTGCATGATATCATCTTTTGATAAAGCTTCTTTGAATGTTCCTCTGAATTATTGGACTACTAATAACATCGTAAAAACCTTGGTCTTGGACTCATCTTCAAAAATCTCAATGCATGTGGTGTTATAATACCTCTCCACTTCCAAAAATTTCTCTTGAGATTTGTCCTTAATCTACTAGATGTCATCATGTAATCCATCCATTACTCTATTTGTTGTCAATATCTTCTCAATCTGATCATTGAGACTATCTAGCTCCTCAGTAGTGTATACCTCCATTAACTTCTGATACCTCTAAACCTTTATTGATTTTAATGCATGTAGGTCCTTATCCTAGGTATGTACTTCATCCATTCACACAAAATCTTGGTTCACTATAGCAAAGAACTTGTTGACACTTGACTGGATGTGGTGTAATAGGTTCAAGTTACCCTATATTATCTGTAGTATTTTCTCCTCAAAAATGTCACGCCATTGTTGACATGCCTCCAAAAATGGATCCAACTTTGTTCCTACTCCTTTTATTCCTAGGGTCATTGTAAGAGTGAACTCTAGATTTTCCAAGTCAAAAGGGTGCACTACTTCATTTAGGTAGCCTTTGAGTAGTTCATTTTGCTTGTGTAGTGTCCATGAATCAAAGCACCTCCTTCATACCTGTGGTGATCATCACTTTAGTTGTATCCATTGTGGGCCTTCCAAACATGAACTCCTTGATTAGGTAATCTTTTGGAGTCAGTTCTTTGGTGTCAACATGAGGAGGAGGAATGGAAATATCTATGAGTAGGTCCTAGTCTTGGTTCTTCATTATTAAGGCTAGTGTTCTTGCATCACCTTTAGGTGGCTCAGGCCTCTTTATTAGCTTTAATAAATTCCTTCATTCCTTCCTCTATTGTCAATTCCAAGTACCTCCTTTGTCAAAACATAACCTTCCTCTTTAATCATGTTGGTGTAGTGCCCATGGGTGACATATACTTGGCTAAAGAGGTTTGTTGTATAGCAGGTTCCTTTCCCTTATCACTTCTTTCTGGAGTCTTCTCATGACGGGAAAGATCTTCTAAAGGAGTCTCTATACTTTTTTTGGCTAAGGACCTAGCCTCTATATCTAGGGGAGTTTTTTGTGTTTATTGTATTTTTTTCTCTTTAGATACTTCATCAGCATAAAGTTGTTGATATTCACCCTCCTTCACTCCTTGACTTTATGGTTGAGCTTCTTCTACTAGAGGAGGTGTAGATATTGACCTTTTATCTAGAATGATGGTTGTATCTTGTGGTGGTGGTGATGGAATACCTAAAGGTCCTTGAGGTAGAGGAGGAAATTGATTCCAATCCTCTTCTAAAGGCTCACTTGTGGGAGGATCACTAATCTTCTCTCCCACCATCTCAGTACCCACTAGCATAAAATCAAATTCTTAGAGGTTGACAACATTATTTGCTTCACTCTCCATCTTTTCTATCCACTTATGTTGTTCATCTTCTGAAGTTGATACTTGGATAGGCTCTCTTGGAGCAGATAGAGGTGTGAGTGTAGAAATTCTTCTCCTCTCTTCCTCTATGGCTTTTTCCAAGTAGGTTCTCTAGCTTATGGGGACAAATTCTATTTTTTCCCCTTCTTTTTCATCCTCATCTTCTAGGATGGTTTATAGAACCTATGAGGATGGAGTATTCATTTTCTTCAATCTTGTCCTCTATGTACCCACCACTATTATTTTAGTCCTTTCTCTCTTTGGAGCTAAGGGGGAGGCTCATTCCTCTATAGTTTTTAGCAATGGGACTCTTTGTTCCTCTACTTGTTCCTCCTCTAGCTATTTTGGTTGTGCCTAATCTAGAGCTATTTTTGTTAGCTCTGTTTGAAGTTTAACTTGCTCAACTTGAGGTTTAGCTTTCTCTTATTGAGATGGTACTGATTGGACCTCTTTCACTTGTCTCTTTCCCTAAAGGGTACCCTATTCCTCTTCTTTCCCTTATCAACCTCAAAGTACTCAACCTCCTACTTGTGTTGATTTATTGTTTTTGGCTTCTAGATACATTCACTTGTTAGCTTGAACATATGTCTAGCTTGGTGATTTATGTCATCATTTTTATCCCTCCCTATCTCAACATTCATGATAGGCACATCATATATTTTATCTCTATTATACAAAGGATCCATAACTTCTTTGGCATCCTTCTCTATAGCCTTAAGAAAAATATGCATTTTCTACTATGTTATAGACTCATCCTATAGTAGTCCCTTATACAAACATCAGAATCATCTATTGTGTTCATCCAATGATCCTCTAGGGCATCAATATGTAAAAATTATTTCCTTGATAGATGTTGTACCATCCTAATGTTTTCAAATAATGGGAAAGGGGAGTTTTATTCTTCCAAGGGATGTTGATCCCATTCGGAGCCAAAGGTGGCTGTATTTTCTTTCTGCTTCACCTTGAATGTGCCAATTGTAATGGGCTAGACCCATGTCTTCTTATGTTGTTTCCTTACTCTATTATAAGAAGTGAGTTGGCATGTTATTTCTAGGATTATCAACCTATTTGAGGGGTATCTTGCGAGCTTCTTGGGACACAACAGAGTACCATCTACTTGAAGATACGTGAAGGTCTCAAATTGAATGTAGTAGGCTCTGATTTTTGTGATTCAAGTTGTTGTCTCTACTAGAATTCTCTTTGCATAATCCTCTTCAATAAACTAGATGATGGAAAAGACAAAACCATCATTAACCACTATGTATTCCACACTCTACATTGGGAGCTTCTTTTTCACTAGTTGTAGATACACCACATAAGGACAAGCATTTGAATCCTCCATGCTCCCTTTTTTTGTGAAGGCTTGGATAATACATGGTTCTAGCTTCTAGCAAGTACACCATGTATGATGTTATGTAGAAATGAGGCTTTTCTTTGATGATGACTAGCTGCTCATCCAAGTTATCACTTAGGATGGTGGCCTAACCAATGGGCATCTTCACAGTCCTGATGGTTTCAATAAAATGAACCATCCATGTCTAAAGGTGACCTACTATAGGAAGACCCATAACTCTTCTTAAAAGGAATATCACATATCTAATTTCATCTTTCATGTATCCTTTGGTCATATCCACTTTTCCTACTATTCAACCTAGAGGTGTTCTATATATTAGGAATGAGGATTGCACTAGCTCCTTAGCCTCTTTCTCATTATCTTTATACCATTGTTCTACTCCATCATATGAGGTCCAAGACAATCTCCAGTTATGCTCTTCAAAACCTTTTCCTTAGTCACACAGTGCTTTGCTAGTGTCATTATTAGTTCAAAGGATTGAAGTGGTGTTGGATGGAATGTTGTGTTCACTATCCTCGATTGGATCAATCTAGATACCATAATAGACTTTTCCCTTGGTTTATTATAGATTGTAAGGAGGGCATTCTAGTTAATGTGTCCCAACTTTGTGTCTCAGATTTCTACATGCCCATCCTAGAATTATAACTTCTTTAGGGCTCCTTGGTAATTTAAAGCAACAAGTTTTGGTGCCAGCTTCTCTACCATGGAAGATGATGAGGATGTCATTTGAGCTACACAAAAGAGGAAAACATTAGTCATAAGGAAAAAGTGAGACTCTATGGGACTTAGACTATCATAACAAATGAAGCAAAAAATAGTTAAAATAGGTCAAAATGTAGATTCCACCTTGAAAAGGCCTAATGTGAAACTTAGCACACCTAGCACCCCTTTATAGGTGTGCTAGTGCACTGTAATAGCCCTAAAATGATTTATTGTGTGTAGTTGTGCACCTATGCAAGTGTGCACCTAGTTTAGGTGTGCAAAAATGTGCAAGTGTACTTGTGCATTTGGGGGTGGGAGGTGGGGGGGGGTGTTAGTCTTTAGTTTCTCTTTGTGTAGAGGTGTGTACATGCACACCTCTTTAGGGCCTTAATTTTCATAGGTTAGGCTTTTTCTATGTTTATTCTTTACATCCAAAGGTGCACACATATGCACCTACTAGGGGTGCACATGTGCACACCATAAGGTGGCTAACCTTGTGCTTGTTTTGCTACAAGGGTCCAGAGATGAGAAGAGTAGCACACTAGGTAACTATGTGAAGGTGCAATCAAAGGAGGTAGATGGGAGCAAGTGAGGGGAAAGGAAGGGTTGGGGTCTATTTATAGACACCAATAGTATGCATAGTGCACAACCCCATAGGTTTGTACCTTTGTAGTTGCACACCCTCTGAGGGTGCACACATGCGCATGCGCACATTTACACATCCTAGGAGTGGGGTGAAGTGTGTATGTGCACACTTGAAGCATAATGAAGCCCAAAAACTAAGTTTTTTTTTCATCTCAACTTCCTATACCTTGCTAGATAGAGATCAAGGTTTGAGCTATACCCAAGGGAGAGTCCAAAATGACTGGGGCCCTAAACTAGGAGCTTGGGTAGGGATTTTGAAACTAGGGGGTCCCCATTTTTTGTGTGAAAATAGGGTGTGCATTGTGAAACCACAACAGGTCCATAGCCAATAGAATTTCCTATAAGGTTAGCATTCCCAAAAAAATTGTGCCCCTCCACACACTCCCTTCCCACCATAATATTTAAGGGATCCACCTCCATAGAATCAGGAGGTGGAAAGATCACAAATCCAATGTTATGGGAGAGAAACCCCCTAACATAATTACTATCACTAATGGAAGCCTAGCTACCATCCCCTCTAGTAAAGACTACATCCACCCCCAAAATCACAAATTACTCTATCTCTGTAGGAGTCAATCTCACTATCAAAATCCTAGAGGGAGAAACTAGTAAACTCAAACTCCACCACTTAAAAGGAGCATCCTAAATCCCCAAAAGAAGAATAACAGAAACCATCCTCCTTGCATAAATTTTTTCCTCCTTAACAAAAAGGAACCCCACCTCAATAAGGATAATGGGGAGGAAGTGAATCCTCAAAAAAGTCTTATGTTGAATCCACTTCACCTTCCAAGCATTGACCTTCTAAGAAGGAATGTTCAACCCACTATCATCTATACCCACACAAAATATAACCACCTCAATAAGCATTGTGAGCTTAGTAGACAATATGAAAAACTAGTCCTCAAACCAAGAAGTCAGCCAAAGGTAAGACTTCATCTCTATAGAAAACTCGAAGGGGAAATATAGGAGAAAACACTAGACTCTATTGAAGGGAAGCACCCCCAAAAAGTGATCTACACTTAGCTAAACACAAGTAGCTAGAGAGGGCCCTTGAGAGAACTAGTTCACATTGGGAGAAGAACCTCCTCTACATGAATATAAACAAGACTAAGCCAAAGAGGGTTGTACAATGTTTTCAACATCCTCTTGGGTAACAACCCAAAATAGCTCATTTATGAATATGGGCAAAGGACACCCATAAATTTTAGATATTACCAAAGTCACAAAGAGCCCCATAGATCAAAGGCAAAGAAGAAAGGGAAAAAATATAACTTTTCTCCAAATGAGAATCAAAGAGTATCCAATACATGTTGTCCCTAACTCCAAATGCCTTCAAAGGTCGAAGATCGTGCTTCATCCTAGGAGGGCCCAAACAAACAAGCTTTCCCAAAAAAGCCAAAAGAGTAGAGTCCCAAAAAAGCCCTCCAATAAGACCACATGAGATGACTAAGGGAGGGGTGAGCCCAAAAAGGCCAACCAAAATAAATCCATGGGGCTCTATAGACTAGAAGGATTGTCCATAAAAATCACCCAAGAGACGTAGAGTGGGATGCATCCCAAACTTGTGACTCCAAAAAATAGAGTGGGAGATCAAAAAAAAGAAGAAACCCCTAGCTTCCCAAAGGCAGTGTTGAAGCCATCCAAGAGTGATCTCTCACCAAGGAAAAGGTACCATAGAGAAGAGAGAGACTATAGGTCACTCAACCACAACCCAAGCTTGGTTGCAACAACCCAAGAAACCACCAAATCAGCCCATCCTCATCCAAGATTGCCCTCATTCACCTCCCCACCTTCATCTCTATCACTAGATCCTTCTAGCCTTGAAAACATAGCTACATATTTTGGTCACTTCTTCCACTCCTGCCCACCATTTATATGAAATCCTAGATGTTAACCCCAATGTGAAAAAATACTATTTAAAATATTTAGCAAAGTACTAAGAAACAATGTTGACATGATGAAAATTTTTGATATAAAGGAAGATCATTTTGTTAAGTGAAGTGTGGCATTTTATTATATTGATATAATTTTTGTATGCACACTTTGTATGATCATAATATATGTCAAATTGATGCTAGTATAGAATAGTATAGTTGTATGATCAGTTTTGAAGAAAGAAATAAAAATACAAATAAAATATTAAAGATATCAACACTATATAAGGTTTTGTATCTATCTGTATTGATAGCATTGTACAATTGTATATGCTTGTTTAAGCAATGGGCTCATCTTGTACTTTTTGTATTATAATAACAACTTCTAATAAGGTTGAGGATTATAACAAGGCCTAGTCCTCTAACATGGATAGATGCACTATAGATGTGTGATAGACTTCTAACAGGGTCAATATCTTCCACAAGATACTTTTGGTTAGTAGATCATTTTGTAAGTACCATTCCTACCAAGGTTTTCCCTTGGCCATTGTTTCCCTAGTTAAAAATTATGGTGTTGTGAGTTGCATTGTGTTATGGTTATGTTTATTTTTTAGTTTCATCATCTATGTAAGTTTAAAGATTATTAATAATATCTATACTTAGGAAAAAATTTGTGAAAAATTGATTCAATCTATATCTCTTAATATTCCCTATTTCTAACATATTCATCCACCAACTCTTATTCTTCTCCTTCTTCAATCTAATTGTAGAAAACTACAATACTAATCATTCAAGGGTTTTGGTTTGTAATTTCCTATTGGGTTTTTTTGTGGAGTCCAAGCCACTGAATCATCAATTGTGAACATCTCCAAAGAGGCACTGCATAATTGAGCTATAAGGTGATTTATGTTTCAGATCTAGATAATTTTTAATTCAATTTCAAGATTAGTTCCGAAACATAGTTTTCCCGAGGGAACCCCCATTTCCAAAAAATTTCCCCCTTTTTGTGTGTAAGATAATGACATAAGTTTTAGATCTACATTTGGGATTCTTAAAACCACACGCGAAACCCTTAAAATTTTCATGAGTTTCATAGTTCAAAGGACAAAGCTGAAATTTAGGAACATTGTCCTTATCATCCAAGTTGAAACCATTCTTTGAGGATGAGTTTTTGAAAAACCTAATTTACAATCATTAGAACCCTAGATCAAGAAGAACAAATATGCAAGTTTCAAATTTGAATCATTACTTATTTCTCTTTTCTTTCATGTCTTGGAAAGTTTTCCCAACATGCCACCATCTGAATGCAATTTTGATAAATGCACCATAAAGTCAATAAGTCAACATTTCAAGAAGTTTTCAGAAGAGTACATAACTAATAACATATCAAATGCAATGAAGTCATTTTAGACTAAAGTAAAAAGGAGGATGAGAATTCCAAAATCTATGGTTGAAAAGTATAAGGATAATATTTTTTTTATGATAGCAGTTGATAAAAAAATTCATGTAGGTTGTAGAGCCTAGGGTTATGTTTATTGGGCCATTAAGATATGAGGCAATTGAAGAGAAGATAGATGGTTGTGCCAAGTAGATATTGTAATCTAATATAGATGAAAATTGTGATAGATGGGATACATTTGAGGATAAATTAATTGATGTACAATAGTCATGGGTGACTAAAGTAGCTAGGAAGAAGGTTGATAGTGTGTTAAACAACATACTTAAGCATACATAGATTAAAAAAAAAAGAGTTTGAAGAGTCAATGAAGACAACCTTAGAGATGAAGCATAGTGGTTGAAGTAAAGTTTTATTGGTTAAACCATTAGCTATGGAAATAGCTTCTAGCACCCCTATAGAAAGTATACCACATAATCCACCACTAGTTCCACAAAGACCTACACCTATTTCCCCTTAAGAAACAATAGTTCATCCTATAGTAATAGATGATGCTCCAACTACACAAGTGTAGACTACACTAGTAATGACTACATGAAGATCAACAATAACCCCTCCATCTATTGCACAAGAAATATTAACATAGGTTAAACAAGAAAAAGATGAGGAAACTCCTAAGAAAATGAAAAGAGTAAATGAAATGGTAGCTAGCCCTAGACCCAAAAAAAGCCAAAGATAGAAACAACATACTTGGGAATGAAGAAGTCAAATGAGTTTAATGTTGAAGCAGTCAAGACAAGAATGAGAGGACAAATATTTTTTCCTATAGATTAGTTGAAGGTAGATCAACCAAGACCAATGAGTGACAAGAAGAAAAAGAATTGGAAGCTTGATATCATCAAAATGAATAAAATGCTAATGACAGATGGTAACTCAGAGAAATTGAAGAAATTCTATGGCAATTATGATCCAAATTAGAAAAGAAATTTGCAAATTCTTATTATTAAATATATGATTAAGTTTAGAAGGCTACTAATAATTCTACATGGTGCATTTCTTGAAGAGATGTATGAAAACGTAAATTAATCAAAGCTTAGACATTTTCTCTAGCAAGGTCTTGCCAGCTAGTTCACTTGCAATCTTAGTAAGATTTAGGATTTTATTTTTCTTGTATCCTTGCATATGGATGTACTAGTTAAGATCCTTGGTTTAGGGGGATGTGTCCTTAAACTTAGTGATATCTTATCTAGTCATAGTTTTTGTATGATCTCTCTATCTAAGAAAAAGTACATCATCTCGCATTTTAGGCTAACTTGATAGTTTTGGTCAAAAGGGTTTTGACTAAAATGAGTGTAGTTGAATCAATTTTGGATCAACAAAAGTGGCACTAGTCATACACTATGTGACACATATGTGGTAGAGATGGTTCGACTAAAAAAAATGCTTTTGACTTAAACAAACTTGACTAGACCTCCCTTGGATTAAATGAACCCAAAATGTGTCCCTAAAGGGTTCATCTACACTATGGTTATTTTTTTTATTTGTAGAGAAATTGGGGGATACTCATCATATTTTCTTAAACTAGGTAAGTGTCTTTTTAGTTAATTAAATAGTTATAATGTGTGTGTGTGTGTGTGTGTGTGTGTGTGTGTGTAATATTTTTAATTAAATAGTTATAATAGTTCATGATATTTAAGCTTTGATCAATGATGCCTTTTAGATTATTCTCAATGATCGAAACCTTACCATCCAAATCTAAAACTTTGGCCTCCAAACTATAAGGTAGAAATATCCATCACAAAACCCATATTTTCCCCAATCCCCTCAACATTATTAGTCTCCTTCTGATTATTAACCATTCTCTCAAGGGAATTCACCCTTGCATTATTTATCTCATGAAACATCCCTTTGATAGACCTAAAATTATCTAATAGGTTATTCCTAGTAGTAAGAAGGACATCCACCTTTGGTTCTTTGTTAGATTCACCTAGAATTAACACTGAAGGGTCAATAAGTTTCCTAAGATCAACATAACCAATTTCCTCACCCCTAACAATCAATTTCATCTTTTCTCTAGTGATTTCCAAATTCATCATGCTCATATCTATACTTTTCCAAATAGTTTTCTTCACCATATTGGGGGATCCTTGATAAGGGAAAGTGATGGGTCATCAATAGTAGGCTCCTAGGAAGGCTCTAGGGGGATCTCTTTAGTGACTTTCTTCCCCTCTTTTTGGGGAGTATTTGACACAAACTACTTCTATTTTTTATTTTTTGTGGTAGGGGAAGGGGATTCTTTTTTCTTTCTATGATTGTCCAGATATTTGCTATCCATCTCCATATCATCTTTTGATTCATTGTATTCTTCATCAGAGGAAATAACCACTTTAGTTATTCTACATTTTTTACCTTCCTCCTTGGAAATCTTTAGGGGATGCTTTGAAGAGGATCCCTTGCCTTTTTATTTGGCAATGGTGGCCTTGAGGTCCTCAAGATGCATACCTTCACAATCATTCATCTCTAAAAAAGCCTAATGGGAATCAAAATCATCATACTCTGCACCTGACTCCTCTTTACAGTCAATAGATTTCCCCATGAAATGAAACTTTATATATTCATAAATAAGAAGCATGAGGCCATCATGTAGAGGAGAGTTAGTAAACACCCTTTCCCTAATCCCATTGGTACTAGTATTCATAAAAGTGTACAAATAAAATGGTATGGAGATTTTGATAGAATGTCTTAAATGATTCAAAAGAACAAAGTGATGGGCGAAAATATAGAAAATCTCCCATCCAAAGTGACATAATAAACAATGGCTCTTAGTAAAAACCTCCAAAGCTTCTTTATGTGACTAGGAGGGTAAATATTCTTACTGGCATTAATTAGAGCATCATTTTGCTCATTACCCTTAGGAAAATCCTCAACAAGATCTTTAAAATATTTCTATCTCTATAAAAATTCTTCTTAACAATAGGAATTCAAGTGAACTGGGATATAAGATCTTCCATAACAATAACTCTCCTCCTAAAAAAATCTAAAGTTTCATTATTCCAACTCCTCAGGAAAAGCATAGTAACATCAAGGTTTTTACTATGCAAACCCTCCATGTAGGGTCTCGAACCACCATCGAGAAAAACCTCCAACACCCTAGTTCTTCATTGTCATCTCTCTGAGCTCAAAGACTCCTTGTGTCTTTTTTTTCCACCTACTCTTTTGTTCTACAATCCACACACCAAAAATTTGACCAAAAAGAAGAGAATGCAAATTTGACCAAAAAGAAGAGAATGCACTTGCTGAAACTAAACTAGTTGTGAAAAGTGAGGAGAAGGCAATCAAATTCACCCACAAAACATGAGAGGAAAAAGGGAAATCATTACAACACCTATACTTGCAATCCATTAAGTGCATCATAATCATTAAATCCTTACCTCGAGGTACCATTGATATTAATTGGAATAATTCTCTCTTTTGTATTGATCAATTCAAAATTAATACTTGAAATGACCTCTATAGGGAGGGACATATCACCTTGCCAACTCATCTTATAATTGAGTCTCACTTCCACAATAGCGATAGAGTTAGTAGTCTTGTTGCACTCATCATAGATATGAGATATAAAAAAATTCTCCAAATTTTTAAGCATGTATTTAGTTTCTTGAATTATATAATTAATAATCCATGAAGGTTTTGATATCCCTTTTAAGAAATTAATTATATTTTTTTAATTTTTCTCCAACCAAATATTAGAAATACCCATGTCTATAGAAGTTCTAATAGCGTGAAGAGATGTCATTGCCTCTGCATAGTGGTTGGTCTACTTTCCCAAGGGAAGTACCACCATAGAAATATTGTCCAAAATGATTTCATGTCACTCCCCCACACCCATCGAGCTAAGGATTTCCCTTAGCTTCCCATGCAAATGAGCTTTCCACCATTCAATTGAAGGAAAAAACCACATGCTCTCCCTTCTCCTATAATCAAAAGGATTAGAATTTTGCACAAACTCAATCATAAAATTTAGGTTAGAGAATCCACCACCCAAATAGTTAAGGTTTTCTAGGATATAATTTTCAATATTGAAGAAAACCAACTTAGGAGAAGAAGACTTGTGTCCAAAAATCCTATTGTTGTGCATTCTTTCCAAATACCTCTTAAGATATGAGGATGATATAGGGACCAAAAACAATTTAAGTCTTTGTAAAGGTCAAAAGGAAGGGACTACTAGAAAAAGAACTCAAACAAGTTAGATAGAGGGATCTAGGAGAGGTTGATCATTCCAAAGGAAAGAGACCAAATATCTTTGGCAAAGTGATAGTGGATGAAAAAATGATTAATCAATTCTCCATTATCACAAAAAAGGAAACACATAATCAATTTATAGCATCCACTTTTTCACAAATTATCTATAGTAATAACTCTGTTCTAAAGGACCTAGAAAAATATGTTCACTTTCAAAATAAGACTAGGTATCCATTCCTTTCCCTAGCAAAGGGAGAGCAATGTATAGAAAAGGAGATATGGTAAGTAAGGGCATGGAGGAGGACCCTAAAGTTGTAGTAGCTCAAATAATGATGTCTTGTTTCTATTAGTGATAACAATAGAAGAAAGAATAGTCATTGAGATATCACATAATTTCATCCAAGCACTAAAATTATAGTAATTAAAAACAAGGATACCTAATATGGCCACATAAATATCTCTCCACCCATTACAGTCTTCGTGATTAGCCAGCTTCCAATAGGAATCTAATTATCATCCTAGAATTTGATTAAACTCCCATTACCAACCTTCCATTTAATATCCATCAAAGTAGTATCTCTAGCCTTTAGTAGACTATTGAATATGGAATAATCATTCAAAATATAATTGGAAAATAAGAACTCCTAAAAGGAAAAATTATGGTAGTGGTACTTAGAAGCCAAGATATCTATCCATTCTCCCTTGTAATAAAAACCACTCCAAACCTACTTGGCCATCATATCTTGATTAAAATCTCTTATCTTTCTTATACCCAATCTACCTCTATTCTTTGGAAGGTACATCTTATCCCATAAAATAAGAGGATGTAATATCCCTTGCAAAAGATATAGTTAAAACTCTTCAAATAAATCAAACTTATTATAATTAGCTACCCTCTAACCTAACCCTAAATCTTAAAGGAATTTCTAGATCAAGTTAACTTTAGTTATTGAATCATCCTTTCTAGTATGCAACCTTTAAGGTTCACATATGCATATGTTGACACGATTAGAATATTCTTCCATTATGATTGCTTAAGCATGTTGATGGATGGGAGCACCCATTCATATCAACATCTCTTGGTGTTTGGCCAAATAGATATAATATCTATCTCTGATACCAACACACATACCTTTCCTTAATAATTTGGTCAAATACGTATAATAGCTATCTCTAAGACCAATGCATAAATCTTCCCTTAATAGTTTGCCAAATAGGTATAATACCTATCTCTAATACTAGTACATAAATATTCCCTTAATAGTTGGTCAAATAGGTATAATACCTATCTCTAATACCAACATTTAATATTTGTTCCTTTAGCTCCTTGTATTAGCCAAATAGAAGCATTCCTATCTCTGATACAGATACAAGGAAGTGGAGTCTTCCTTATAGTTTATTAAATCTATTCATTTATCTTCACATTTTTATCTTTTATTATTTCCTTTACACATATTCTATATTTTCTAATTGCCAAGAAAACATAATAGTTTTACAACTTTTGAATAGCCTTGCACTTACAAATTTCTGCACCATATGGAATCGGGATGTGGGTTGGGGTCCAAGATGTTTTAAGTGCCTATAGACATGACTTCTATTTGTGGACATGACTATTGTCTTCTATAATTAGACGCTACTATTGATGATGACACTCTACCTGATGTACGGGGTCCAAGGATCAAGGGTGATGCTCTATAAGCCTTGCAATAAATCTCCTTCCTTGAATTCTTTGTACTTCTTCACTGTCCCTTTCATAATCATTGGATGGTGTTTAATATATCTATTTGAACTTTTTTTTTTTGAATACCCTTTCAAATGGTAGCCTTTTATGATATGTGGTTTTAGAGATACCCAAGACAAGGTAGTTAAAAATACCTTTATTTAATTATTGGTGCTTTTAAGATATAACCAAATAAAAAGTATTTATTATGAAATTTTTTATGTTATTTAAGGAAACATATAATATATTCAAAAAATAATCCATTTGTTATGAAATGATTGGTATTTTATTATTATTTTTTACTAATACATAAATTTAATTTATTACTTCCAATGTGATAATAATAATATTCTATAAATTTTGTGATTTAATTTAGTTCCATTGTAGTCCTTTCATCCTAAATTTACTTTTCCTCAAGAAACTTAAGAGTTTCTTCCTTTTCCCATGTAGTATCCTCTTTGGGTGGTTCTTCCATTTGATTAAGAATTATATGATAGTTCTATTCCTTAACTTCCTCTCTCAAGTGTCCAAAATAACTTTTGGTATTAATATGAGCTACCCTTCATCATCTAAGGAAGGTAGATCTATGGAGGGAGTTATTTTTTGTCCAAGGGCTTGCTTGAGTTGTGAGACATGGAATACATTGTGAATCCTACTATCTTGGGGAAGTTCAAGCTCATAAGCGACTTCCCCAATCTTCTTCAATACCTTATATGGTCCATAGAACTAAGGTTTAAGATTTTCTACACCATTCCTTTTAAGTGAGGATTTTTTGTATGGTTGAAGTTGTAAATATTCTAAATATCCAATTGTAAATGATCTTTTGATACAGTTCTTGTCTGCATAGTTTTTTGTTGATTCTATGCTTAGTGTATATTTTCTTTTAATGTTTTAATAATATCTATATTTATCTTAACAAAATCTTGTGCACTTGGTATCCTACTATCCTAAGGAACTAGGGTCCCAAAAGACGTAGCTTCATCTATAAAGTGCCTTGAAGGGGGTCATTTTTATTGACATATGATAAATAGTATTGTAGCAATATTCTCCTAATTGTAGCCACTTAATCCAAGCCTTTTGTTGACCTATAACATAGTTCCTTAGATATCCTTCTAAGTACTTATTTACAACTTCTATTTGTCCATTTATTTGAGGGTGATAACTTGTGCTTGGAGTTAAGGTTGTTCTAGCTAGTCGAAAAAGTGTCGGCCAAAATTTGTTGAGGAATTTTCTATCTCTATCACTTATAATATTTTGTGGAAGTCCATGGAGTCAAAAAAATTCCTTAAAAAATACCTTTGCTACTTGATGTGTTGTATACTTTGTGGAGATTGTGAAGAAGTAAGCATATTTTGTAAGTTTGTCTACTATTGCAAATATGTTGTCTTTCCCTCAAATATTTGGAAATCCTATTACAAAGTCCATAGATATAATTTCCCATTTTTGGTTTGGAATAGGTAAGTGTTGTAGTAAACCTACTAGATGATTTAGCTCTGGTTTATTTTGTTGACAGGTCATGCATTCCCTAACATATTTTAATACATCTTTTTTTAAGTCCTTCCAAGTGTATTTTTTCCTAATGTTCTTGTATGTCTTGAAATATCCTCGATGCCCTACTAGGGGGTTATCATGGTACTCTCTCAAGATTTTTCCTTTAACTTTTGACTTCGGTATTAAGTATACTCTTCCTTTGTACAAGATTATTTTTTCCAAAACTCTAAAATTTTCATTTGGTAGGTTTCCTTCCAATATTCCTTTTTATTGGGTGTCTTGGATGTATTCTATAGTGATCTATCTTTTCCAATCCTTTGAGATGGTTGTGATGGCATTAATGTGGGGTCTTCTTTAGAGAGTGTTAGCAACTCCATTATGCATCCCTTTTACATATTCTATATCAAAATCATATGCCTAAATTTGACTAACTCATTTATGTTGATGATCATTAAGATCCTTCTAATTTAGGAAAAATCGTAAGCTATTATGATCTATCTTTACAAAAAATTACCACAAACCAAGTACTATCTAAATTTGTCTAGGGCATTCATTATGGCTAACATCTCTTTATCATATATTGAGTAATGTCTTTCTGTATCTATTATCTTGCAACTTTCAAAGGCTATTGGGTACTTCCCTTGCATAAGGACTACTCCAATCCCTTCGATTGATGCATCACACTAATTCAAATGGCTTGGTCAAATATGGAATGGCTAAAAGTGGGCAAGAACACAAGGTTTCTTTACATTTCTCAAAATCTTGTTGTTCTAGTTCATTCCATGTAAAAGCACCTTTCTTTTTTAAATCTATAAGTGGGGAAGCAATTTTGGAGAACCCTCTTACAAACCATCGGTAGTAGCTGCATAGGCCAAAAAATCCCCTCAGTTGGGTAAGTGTTTTTGGTTTTGGCCATTCTTTAATAGCTTTAATTTTCTCCTCATCTACACTTACCCCCTTTGCATAAATATTATATCCTAGGTATAAGATTTCTTCCAAGCCAAATTCACATTTTGAAAGTTTTGCATATAGTGATTCTATTTCTAAGATCTTTAGGATTTCTTTGATATGTTGTGGATTTTCTTCCCATGATTTACTGTAGATAAGTATGTCATTGAAGAATGTCAATAGAAATTTTCATAATTGTTGTCAAAATATATGATTCATACATGGCTAAAAGGTTGCTAGTGCATTGGTCAATCTGAATGGGAGGATCAAAAATTCAAAATGCCGATAGTGACAACTAAAAGTAGTTTTAGGTATATCCTCTTTCTTCATTCTTATTTGGTGATATCTTGATCATAGATCAGTTTTTGAGAAGTAACATGCTCCATGTAGTTCATCCACTAGTTCATCAATCCTAGGAATTGGATACCTATTATTTATAGTTTTCTTGTTTGATGCTTGATATTCAATGCACATTCTCATGGTACCATCTTTCTTTTTGACAAAGATTACTGATGATACAAATGAATTGCTGCTAGGTTGGATATGGCCCATCTCTAGTAACTCCTTGATTATTTTTGTTGTCTCTTCTTTGAATTTCCTTAGGTGTCTATAAGGGGTGGTGATTACCTTGCTCCTATTTCTAATTCTATCCAATGTTCAAATCCTCTTTTTGGTAGAAGTGTTGGGGGGATTTCTTCAAAGACACTTTTGTATCTTTTCAATATAGGTTAAATATCTACATGAATGGATTCCCCTTTTGAAATTGATTTATCTAATATCATGCATTGTGTCACCCATCTCTCTTGTCCATAGTTGAGTATTTTTTTTCATTTTTTTTACAAGAGACCATCTTGGGGGACCCATCTAGTAATCTTTTTATTGTGATTTCTTTTCCTTCATGTTGAAAACAAATTTCTGAATTTGGCCCATCCATTATGTATCTTCCATGGGAATTTACCCAAGGCATTCCTAGGATGATGTCATTTTTAATGTTTGTTACATAAAAGTTTCTCTTAATGGTATGTTCCCCTAATTTGACTTCTAATTGAGGCACTATCTTGGTTCACTTATCAATGGATCCATTCCAAAAAGCAATCTTGAAACCCTTGAATTCTTGAGTTTTAAGTTTTTCTTAGTGACAAAATGTTTGCTAATGAAATCATGGGTAACTCTAGAATCCACTAATGCAATTTTTCTTTGTCCTTTAGTTGTTCCCTTGAGTCAAAAGGTCCTATTTTCATTTTCTTGGGTGATGATGGCTACTACCCCATGTTCTGTTGCTTCATTTTTTTTTCTCTTCTGTAGAAAATTATCTTCTCCTAGCTCTTCCATTCAGTTTACTTTTCCTCTTTTACATTGATTACTAGGTTTCCATGGTTCCTTGCATTTAAAACATAATTTTTTCTGGTATAATTCTTCTTTTATCTGGCATTAGTGTTCCTTATTCTATGGTTTTTTACCAATATAGCAGGGTCTCTCGTGTTGGTCCCTTTTAGATCCTTCATGTCTATAGGGGGGCTTAGAACCAAATTATTATTCTTTTCCCTAGGGTAATTAAACTCAATCTTTTCTGCCTTTCTAATTGCTTCATCTAAGTTCTATAGTTTGAGGGGTTGTACTTGAGTTTTAACAGAGTCCTTGAGTCCTTCTATAAACAAGTGGATGAGTTGGCTTTGTGATAGTTTTGGAACCATTATCAAATAGATCCTAAAATTTATTTGAAAATTCCTCTAATCATCCTGATTGCTTGAGGTGAATGAGTTCTTGGAAGTACCATTCCAGATCTCTTTGATCAAATCTATTCATTAACCTTTGCGTGAATTCTCCATAGGTGTTAATTTTCTTATGTCCTAGGGAATTTTTTCCATAGTGCCACCATTTATGTGTGGACCCTCTTAAGTGGAGTATGAAAAACTTGATTGCCCATTCCTCAATCATAGGACTATATGACAGGTATGTATCTAATTTTTGGATCCATGATTGAGCAGTTTCTTCTCCATAAACATTAAAACATGGTAGCTTAACTTTATTTACCTTGTTTTGAAGTTCTTTATCTATGTGGTTCTTCCTATTCTTTTCCATGGTTTTTTCTTTGTGGTACTCTTTAAAAGAAACATGCTGTCAAATATTTGGTTCTAGGTTGCATATAATTGTGCAATTTCTTCCACAGTATTTGCAATAGTCTCTTCTTCTATACTAGTTCCTTCCCTAAGAATGAATTAGGGAAAGGTATCTCTTGGGGCCAAACTTTGGGATGAGGGTTCATTGTCTTCATGATTGGAATGATAATCCCATTGTGGATTGATTCTTTCATTCTTGTAACTATTGTTTCTTACTCTTTGTATGGATTCTAGTAATAATGTGTTGGAGTTTTTGATGCTTTCATTGGTTTGTTCCATAAAGTTCCTTAATTCTTGGGCTAATTTTTTGGCCATTGTTTATAAAAGCACCAAACTTCCACAAGATGGCAAGATTATTGCTCTGATACACTATAATATCCCTTGCAAAATATATAGTTATAATTCTTCAAATAAATCAAACTTATTATAATTAGCTACCCTCTAATCTAACCCTAAACCTTAAAGGCATTTCTAGATCGAGTTAACTTTAGTTATTGAACTATCCTTTCTAGTATGCAACCTTTAAGGTTCAAATATGCATATGTTGACACCATTAGAATATTCTACCATTATAATTCCTTAAGCATGTTGATAGATGGGAGCACCTATTCATATTAACATCTCTTGGTGTTTGGCCAAATAGATGTAATATCTATCTCTGACACCAACACACACACCTTTCCTTAATAAGTTGGTCAAATAGGTATAATACCTATCTCTGATACCAATGCATAAATATTCCCTTAATAGTTGGCCAAATAGGTATAATACCTATCTCTAATACCAATGCATAAATATTCCCTTAATAGTTGGCCAAATTGGTATAATACCTATCTCTGATCTACCAACATTTAATATTTTCTCCTTTACCTCCTTGTATCAACCAAATAGAAGTATTCCTATCTTTGATATGGATTCAAGGAATCGGTGTCTTCCTTATAATTTATTAAATCTATTCATTTATCTTCACATATGTATCTTTTATTATTTCCCTTACACATATTCTATACCTTCTAATTGCCAGGAAAATATATTAATAGTTTTACAACTTTTGAATAGCCTTGTACTTATAAATTTTTGCATTGTACAGAACTGGGATGTGGGTTGGAGTCCAAGATGTTTTAAGTGCCTTTTGACATGACTTTTTTCTATTGACATGACTATTTTCCTTTGTACTTAGATGTTGCTACTGATGATGACACTCTGCCCAAAGTATGGGGTACAAGGATGTTGTATAACCCAAGGATGATGCTCTATCAACCCTACCATAAATCTCCTTCCTTGAATGCTTCATACTTCTCTATTGTCCCTTCCACAATCATTTGATGGTGTTTAATATATTTATTCAAACTTTTCTATTTCTGGATACCCTTTCAAATGGTGGCTTTTTATGATATGTGGTTTCAGAGATACATAAGACAAGGTAGTTTAAAATACCTTTTTTAAAAATTATTGTTACTTTTAAGATATAACCAAATCAAAAGTATTTATTATGAAAAACATCATGTTATTTAAAAAAACATATAATATATTCAAAAAAATCCATTCATTATGAGACAATTAGTCTTTTGTTATTAGTTTTTACTAATACAATAAATTAAATTTATTACTTTCAATGTGATAATAATAATATACTATACATTTCATGATTTAATTTAGTTCCATTGTAGAGGAAGTTATTTATGTTCTTCAATTCCCAACCATAAGTAATTCTTATGAATCCTTTCAATAGCCTCTACATATTTAGAGTGAATATATAAAAGACTAAGATAATCAATACAAAGATTCTAAAGGGTGTACTTAAGAATTTGGAGGTTAGCAACACTCATTTTCACCTGGCTGACTTCTTGTTAAATTTAGTCAATCAAGTTGCTCCAAAAAGAATTAGGGGGTTTTAATCCAAGTGGAAGCCCCAAACAAGTCACTAGTAGATCCTCTATATTACATCCCAATATATCAACAATACGACATTTCCTATAAAGGCGAGAGAATTAAAAAAATGAAAAGAGCTCTTATCCCAATTATTCTATTGTCTAAAATCCTTACTATAATTAATGAAATTTTCTTTAATATTTTTAGCCTTCTTAATAGGAGCATCCCCTCTAAGAATAGTAGCATCAATAAATTCTTGGTGAGAAAAGGTGAAATTAGAAGAGGATGACTTAATCTCCACCAAACTCTTAGAAGCAATACTAGAAAATATATCAACTTCCTAATGCATTTAACAACAATAATAAAGAGGATAGGAGATGGAGGATCGCCCTAACTCATACTCCTAGAGGGTTTTAAAAAGGCAAAAGGGGAGCCATTGACAATAACTGCCATTGAAGTAGAAGAAACCACTAGTAAAATTGTCCTCATTTTTTGATGCCAATTGGTCAAATTTTCAATAGACATTGCTTGAAACTTCAACCAAAACTATCGTTAGAGTATTTTGGTAAAAACTTAGATGAATGACCAGTTTGGTTGAAATTTGACATAAATTTGGTCAAAAACAAAGCCAAAAAATGGTTGGATATGTATTGAACATTGGTCAAAATTTTAAACAATGAAAACTTTAGTTCGACGAGGATGCCGTATATTTGATGCTAAATATTGGTCAAAATTTTGACCAATGCAAAATAAGATTCAATGAGAATGCCAAACATTCGACACTAATTTGGTCAAACTATCATCAAATGTTGGTGAAAATTTTGACAATACAAAATAAGTTTTAATGAGGATGTCATATATTCAACACCAATGCAAAATGATTTAAAAATAAATAAATAAATTTAAATTTGGTCAACATGATTATCTCATAATATCATGGAAACCTAATCCTTGCATATGTAGAAATGTCACATTTCATTATCATACTTCTTGTGTAATCTATTTCAGTTTTATTCCATTGAGAAATATATATTTTTGATGTATTTTCCTAGTACTTCAAGTTTGGAGTTGTTAGCATGAATGCAGATGATACTACTTTGGGGAGTATCCTAAGCATTGGTGAGTACATGACTATGTTTGTCATTGATGTCAACATAGCATGGTTTCTACAAAGACTGGTTGAGAAAAAGACATAGATCTTGATGGTATAGAAAATGGTTTGATTGTCAAGTGATGCATAGTTATGGACATGTTTGACATAGTGTTCTAATGACATGGTCAAGTGTGCAATTTCTAAATCAAATATGTACATAAAATATACCTAATTTATAGAGAGTAGTTTAGAGATAGAGTATTGGGAAAGCAATTCCTGATATTTTTTGGCTATCTTGCATCTAGGATGTAATGAAGAGATGCACAATCAGAAAATGATAGAGGATAGTCTATTGATGACATTAGTGAGTGCACAAGCCCCAATATCATACGT
This sequence comes from Cupressus sempervirens, assembly GCA_028749045.1. NCBI lineage: Eukaryota > Viridiplantae > Streptophyta > Pinopsida > Cupressales > Cupressaceae > Cupressus > Cupressus sempervirens. Next base: position 512,488,787 of record CM053791.1, read on the forward strand.
GTGAAGTTTTGTATATAATTTGAGTTGACAATGCTATTGTAATTGTAATTAATTAATTATCTTATTATAATTAATTGGGAAAGCCTCAAGGTTGACTCGAGGAATTATTATAAAGATATTGTATAAAGGAAAGATGTTTTCCTTGATTATAAAGTGTGTGAAAAGTGTATCTATTGTTGCAAGAAGCTTAAAGTGTGAAAAGAAGTAGAGTTCTTATTGAATGCATATTAACAATCCAAGGGATTATTGGATTGGAGATTTGTGATCTGGTTATAAGATTAGAAGGAGTAGAGGTCCAATTCATAGGACCGAGAAAGAAGAAGGAACATTAGAGTATCAATTCTATTATTCTACAAGGAATAATATAGAGATCATTTGGACATTGGGTTCATTGGTCTTTCCCTTGAAGTTGTTTGGGCAGTGGGTCCAATTGTCTTCCATAACTCCTAACTAGATTGGAATCTCCTAACAGGGTCTATCCTCTAACAAGGAATATTTATATTAGTACATCATCTTGTGGGTACCATGCCCATCGGGGTTTTCCCTCTAATCAAGGGTTTCTCTAGTTAACATATTTGGTGTTACTGTGTATGAGTATCTTGTTGTAGTTTTAGTTTACTTTACACATATGGTTAGAAAAATTTATGTTTGATAATTGTGATATTAGTTGGATAATTTATTCACCCCCCCCCCCCCCCCCCCCCCCCCCCCAACCCCCCCACCCTCTTAGTTATATCAATGGACTATATATTATAGCAATTGGTATCAGAGCCTCAAGTTCTTGAAGGTTAATCTTAACAAGTTTGGGAGATCTAAGGCTAATATTTTAAAAAAGGATAGCCCTAGATTTGATGGGGCCAACTATGATAGTTGGAAGGAGAAGATGAAGACATGTTTATTGTGCATAGGTCTAGGATATTGGATCTTGACAAGAGAAAAAATACAATTGTTGAAGAAGCAAAGTTAGAAGGTTGTAGTGAAGAAGAGAGACATCTATTCATGTGTAACATGAGAGCAAGATAAACTCTACTAAAAGCTCTTCTAGATAATGTGTACAATTAAGTAAAGTCACTTGAAACATCTTATGAAATTTAGAAAGCATTAGAATCTAATTTTTAAGGTGATCACCATGCAAAGAGAATGAGATTATAGAATTGGATATGTGCATTTCAAGATGCTAAAATGATGGAAGATGAATCTATAAGAAGTTATATTGGTAGAATATAAAAAATGGTTGTAGGAATTCAATCTCATGGTGGAACCAAGGAATATGATGAAGTCATATGGAAGATCTTAAGAAGTTTGACACCACCTTTCAAGTCGATAGCTCAAATGATTCAGCTAGTAATGCCCTAATATAAGGATTTCACAAAGGAAATGTTGCTTGGAAGATTAGAATCAATAGAAGAAGATTTGAGATAGTTTGGCAAAATTGCAAGAGTCAAAACAACTTTTAGTGCCTTGAACATTCAACCTAATTTGATAAGGTGTACAAGCACTCATGGAGATTTTGTTGGTAGCAACAAAGCTGATGAAGACAAGAAGATTGAGGAAGGAATATCCCTTCTGGTAAGAAGAGAAAAAGGCGGTAAGAAAATATTTAAATGTTGGTCTTGTAATAAATTTGGTCATTATGCATCTAAATGTCCTAAAAGAGAGAAAATGTATAAATGAAAGTTTAACCCTAGAAGAGATAAAGATAGAAATTGTTTATATGCAAATGAAGATGAAGAATCTAATGAGAAAGGTCAAAGTGAAAGTGGTGATGAATTAGTATTTGTGGATATCAAGGAAGATGATATTGATAGAGAAATTAGAGATGAAAGAGCTCTAGTTACCCAAGTGGAAAAGAAGTCTAATTGGATAATTGACAGTGGTTGTTCACATCACATGATTGGTGATATGAATAAGTTTGTTAAGTTCAAGAATCATGATGGAGGTATTGTTAGAGTTGGAAACAATGCAACCTATCATATAATAAGAATTGGATCCATTACTCTTTATGGTAAAGCTAACACTAATGATGTCTAATTTTTTGATGGATTGAAGCATAACTTGTTCAGTTTTGGATAGTTGGTAGACAAGAGTTATTTTTTGCAATTCACTAAGAAGACCTACACTATCAAAGACATAGATGGTAAGATGATTTGAACTAGCACTAGATCTAGAGGTAACGTATTTTAGTTGAATCCTACTAAAATGAAATTTTTGGTAGGTAAAGTGGATAACAGTTGGTTGTGGCATTTTGATAATATTGTGAAGGTTAGTAGCACTTTTGCAATCAAAGACTTGCCTAAGATTATTAAGCCTACTAATGTTGTGTGTAAGGAATGTATTTTGGCTAAGAAGAAGAAAGTATCATTTCCTAACAAGAAGTTCACTACCATAAAAAAGCTAGAGATTTTTCACACAGATTTGAGTGGTCCTTTTAGAACAAGAGGATTCTATGGTGAAAGGTATTTTATGTTTTTTGTTGATGATTTCACTAGAATGATGTGGGTAGCATTTCTTAAAGAGAAATCTAAAGCTTTTGAGAAGTTTAAGATATTTAAGAATAGAGTTGAGAATGAATCTAGTGTTAAGATAAAGTGTTTGAGATTTGATAGAGGAGGAAAATTCACTTCTAGAGAGTTTAACATATTCTATAAAGAGAATGGAATCAAAAGGCATCTATATGCACGTAGAAAACCTGAGAAAAATGGGATTTCTAAGAGAAGGGATAAGTTTGTAGTAGAAGCAGCAAGAGCGATGCTATTTGAGAATGATGTTTCTAAGAAATTTTGGAGAGAGGTAGTCAATACAATAGTATATACTCTAAACAAAGTATGGATTAGAAAAGGTATGGACAAGACATCTTATGAACTATAGTTTGGTCATTCACCATCAGTTAAGTATTTCACAATATTTGGAAGAAAATGTGACATTAAGAGAGATGATGACATTGGTAAGTTTGATCCAAGGAGAGATGGAGGTATGTTTCTTGGCTATTCATTGAAAAGTAAATCTTGTAGATGTTTTAACTATCGAACTAAGGCAATAGTTGATTACACAAATGTAAGGATTAATGAAAAGTTTGGAACTAAAGAAAAGATAGTAGATTATAATTAGATAGAGAAGAAGATAATTCTACAGTTGTTAGACAAAATGCTGACGTTTTCATTGAGACTAACAATGATTTTTATAATGATGTGCTAATTGTTGATAAAAGAGGAGAAAAAAGATTTGAACCTAGAGAAGAGATAAGAGTTGAGATTTTGCTACCCTTAATAGGAATCTGATAAAGAATCACCCTCTTGAGAAGATAATTGGAAATAGAGACAAAGGTGTGATGACAAGGAACAGAGTGAATGAGGAGATATGTTTGATATCTCAAGTTTAACCTAAGAGCATAGATTAAGTAGTTAAATATGATGACTAGATCTAAGAAATGAAGAAAAAATTGGAACAGATAGTGAAGAATGATACATGGGAGTTAGTTCCTAGACCTAAAGACAAGAATGTGATACGAACCAAGTGGGTATTCAGGAATAAAATGAATGAACAAGGAAAAGTTGTGAGAAATAAGGATAGACTTGTATGCAAGGGATATTCATAGCAAGAAGGCATAAAATATATGGAAACATATGCACTTGTAGCTAGAATGGAAGCAATAAGGATGTTCTTGGCTTATGTAGTGAATAAGAAGTTCAAGGTTTATCGGATAGATGTTAAATTAGCCTTTCTAAATGGAGAACTTGAAGAAGAGGTATATATTGAGTAGCATGAAGGTTTTCCTTTATCAAAAAACAAAGACATGGTATGCAAATTAAATAAAGTTTTATATGGTCTGAAGCAAGCACCTAGAACTTGGTATGCAAGGTTGGAGAGTTATTTGGCAAAGCTTGGATTTGCTAAAGGTATGGCATATAGTAACTTGTATTTGATAGAAGTTGAAAATGGTTTGCTAATTATTGTAATATTTTTTTATGACATCATTTTTGGAGGTAATGATGAAGCAAGTGATAAGTTTTATGAAGAAATGAAGAATGAATTTGAAATGAGCATGATAGGAGAAATGAAGTTTTTCCTAGGGTTGTAGATTGTATAGAATAGTGATGGTATTTTCATTTCACAAGCTAATTACTTGAAAGACTTGTTGAAAAGGTTTGGTTTGGAAAGTTATAAACCTATTGGTACACCTATAATACTTGGTCACAAGTTATCCAGCAAAGATGGGACACCTATAGTAGAACAAAAGAAGTACAGATGCATGATTGGAGGTTTGCAGTATCTGACTCACACTAGACCAGATATAGAAAATTTAGTTGAGATTGTAGCTAGATTTCAAGATGATCCCAAGAAATATCATTTTACAACAATGAAGATAATATTTAGATATTTGAAAGAGACATTTGACTATGGAGTTTGGTATGAAAGATCAAATGATTTCACTCTATGTGCATATATTGATGTGGATTGGGAAAGCAATATGAATAACAAAACGAGCACTAGTGGTGGAGTATTGTTTCTTGGAGGAAGATTGATTTCTTGGTTAAGCAAGAAGCAAGATTGTATTTTGCAGAGCACTACTAAGGTAGAGTATGTTGTAGCAGCAAATAACTATAATCAAATTATGTGGATGAAGTAGATGCTAAAGGAGATTAGAATTGAGTTTGAAGAACATGTTATCATTTACTGTGATAACACAAGTATAGTGAGTATGTCTAAGAATCATGTATGGAATTCAAAGACTAAGCATATATCTATTAAGTATTATGTGATGAGAGAAAGCAATAGAAAAGGAGATCAGGTTGGAGTATGTAAGTACTAAAGATTAGATTGCAGATATCTTTACAAAGCCTTTTTCTAAAGATATACTTGAGTACTTGAGAGGTATGCTTGGGGTTATGCCCCTACCTACTTCTGAGTAGAAGATGTAGAGAGTACATTAGTCTAGTGGTACATAGCACTATTTTTTTCTTGGACTAAATGTTGATGCTTCTTGTATGGGGGAGTATTTAGTATGTACTGATTCATTGAAAACTCTTGGTATTTGGTATTGAACAGTGTCTTTAGACACTTGAGCTAATTGAATAGTTGAAGAAGTAATAATAACAATTGGTATTTTTGCATGTGTTTGAGGTCTTTGAAATTGATGTCAATGGGGGAGAATATGCATGAAAAACATCTCTGAAGTATGGGGGAGAGGTATCTTTTTGGAGAGATTTAGAAATTTTCATTAAAGGAAGTAGGAATGTACACCAGAAGTATTATGATTTTTTTAGTGTGAAGTAAACAATTGATGTCAAAGAAGGAGTATGCACCTATGTGCATCTTGTTGCCCCACTTTTCAGCCTATAACCATTTTGCAAAAGTGGAAAATTTTGTGTCTTAGTTAAGCCTAGGTATGTCTGGGTCTAGTTTTAATTCCCCTTGGGTGAAAAGAGTCTCCATCAGATTTTCCATCTTTCCCTTCTTCCACATTTCATGGCCGGATGGTTCTCTTGATGTTGTGAGTTTATGGGTAGCTTAGTAGCTGATTTGATGGAAATTCTTGCAACATGCAAAGGTTATTCACAAAGTTGGGCTTGTTCCCTAATTATCATGTTTTCAATGAAAGAAGGAAGCTTTTGAAAAATCGAGCATTACCTTCTCCTTGGCGAGTTTTTAACCCATGAAGGCAATTTTCTGTGAAGAGTAATAAATGATGTTTACAAGCCTATATAAGAAGATAATGAGCTATTTTATGGAAAATCCCTATTTTCATTACAATATTCTACCTTGGGAAACATTCAAGATTCATCATAGCACTCAGAATCATCTTAGCCAAAAAACTCAAAACTAACTTCTTCTTGGCGAACTTTTGACCCATGAAGTCTGTTTCTCACCAAAGGAAATTGTAAAGGAAAGAAATAGGAAAGTGGGCCCCTTTTCAAATTTCACAGTCCTTTTAAACCTTTCCAAACCCAAAGGAAATATTAACTCACAAGAAAAAGTTTAAAGGAAAGCTTGGGTAGAAAAATGAGAATCATCTTCTCCTAGGCAGGTTTTCAACCCATGAGGATGATTTTCCACATTCAAGAGAAAATCAAGTTTGTAAGTAGATTGGGCCCACAAATTACACACAAAATATCTTAAGATGATAATGGAAACAAACTAACCATTTTGGGAAAGGTATACTGAGTATAATTTAATTAGGTAGATATTTCCTTATGGGGTACTCTATTCATAATTCTTTGAAACTTAATGGGAAATAGAAAAGTAAGCATGAAAGAAAGGAAAGATACTATTGGGCCAACATAAATGATGAAAAGACACTGAAATATCTATTAGAAGCTCCCACATTTACTGTTTCAATGGATTTATCCTTTAATTCATGGTGTGGTGCAAATCTTGAAGATCAATAGATGAATTGAGACTCCTATATAGATGGAAACATAACACTTATTCAAACTACCTCTTTTTCTTGAACTGTTATTCTATTAAATTGCACAATGATTTCAAATAGTTTGTATTTGCAAATTCAATATCCTATTCCTCATCTAAATTCAAATTTTCAATCTACTTCAATCACAAACAAAATGGCAACCGGATTTGTGGCATTTGATGGGCTAAGTGGAATCAAGTCCACATTGCAGAATTTCATGGATACTTCACTCTATTTTTATGATATGCAAGATTTCTAAAGTAGGCTAAAGTTAGAGCCAATTCATCCCATAATTGAGAAGCTCCAAGGAAGTGGACTAGTAGAGGCAACTAGTTTCCCAGTGATAGTCCAAGCTCTAGAATTGATTTATGAATGCATAAATCACCATAATCCAGATACCAGACAAATTGTGTTACCTAATCATATAGTATTAATCTCCATTGATAGATAAATTGTGGTGAATTGCCTTCAAGTTCTAGAATGGGAGGAGTTTTCAGACTTGATAGTAGGAGGAGCAGTCTTTGAGTTCTTTGCAAAGAAGATGGTGTGGAGGAAGGAAATTATGCAATCCTAGTTTCAAAAGCTATAGAGCACCAAAAATAAGGTCCCAAAACTCTATTTGGTACTAATCTCAAACTTGAGATTGTAGATATTATGGTTCTCCTGCACAGACTAAAAGGTGAGGTAGAAGCTCTAAATTTCATTGAATAATATTTCTTTCTAGTACAAGTTATTTTTTTAGATACACAGTATATTGATTGGGCTCATGAGGTAAGTGAAAATCTTTCAAAGGCTCTCAACATTGCAAAGTTCTACAACACTTTCTATATGTCTTCCTTTCTAATTTACATGCTAGCATCTCTATAGTTATGGTCGGGCCTTCCAAGAATATAAAACTTTCTTGATGATGTGAAGTTTTATGAGTTCTATCCATGTTTGCAATTATAAAATAGTTATGCAAAGTATGTCAAAGTTAATGACACATTCACAATGAGAATTTGCAGGGAACTCCAAGGATGCCCAGAGAGGAGATTCAGTCTAGAGGCAATGGTGACTATTAGTTTGTTCGAAAGTTATTTTATCCAATTCTCATAGTTATGTCTTACAACTTTTGAGGGATTCCCCTTGAAGTTGCCCAGGTATCCAGGCAGCACGATCATGTTGATAAAGATTATGAGGTAGGTGGTCTAGGTGAATGTGCTAAGCAGAAGCTTGAAGAAGAAGGGATATGAGTTCCCTATGAATGTAGGAGCTTACAATTGTGAGTCTCAATTTGATGCAAAGAATATGCTCAAAGTGTTCGAGATGAGATACAAATTGGAGATGTATGAGGTCTTGAGACCTATGTTTGATCTAAATGGATATGCTAGGGATGTGTTGTAGATTGGGAATGTGATCAAACAAATTACCATTGTTGAAGACTATTGGGTGGATTGTAAAGATGATTTTGAAAGTTGAGATCATGCTTTTGCTAGGCTCACAGTGGAGCAGGTAAAAACATATAATATCAATCATAATATTGAAGGATTTGAGGATGATGGGTAATATATGTATAGTAATACATATCTGACTAAGTTAAGAAACATTCCTATCAATTTGGAGCCTTATGAAGTTGCTGAGGAAGATTTAGACACTATGATGGCTTGAATCATCAAAAGGACTGGGAAATGGGTTGAATAGATAACCAAAAGAAGTCAATGTAAAGGCACAACCACTCAAGCTTCTCCAATAGCTACAACTCCCTCTTCCTCTCAAAGTACTATACTAGGCATAACACCAACTATCACTCAAGGACTAGCTCAACCTTTGGGATAAGGTGACCAACCTCTAGATAAGAGCATCCCCATAGCTAAGACTTGTCATGATGGCTCACTCCTATTTATTGGAACCCAAACTGATGCTAAAGAGAAGATGATGGAAGAGCCAAAGGATAGTGTTGTTACCTCAATTCCCTCTCCTCATGTTACACTAGTTCCCTCTTTTCATGTCACCCCAATTCCCTCACCTCATCATAGCAAGTAAGTGCTATACTTCTACAACCAAGTGGCTCCCTAATGTAGATAGTAGATTTGGGAGATGGAAAGAGCAATATTAGTGAATCTAGGGAATCTGATGAGGCAACAAAGAAAATCTAAAAGGTGGGAAAAGGCTAGAGCTCTTCCAAGCTCATTTCTCAGGCCCCAAAGAATACCTTCTCTTCAACTGTGATGATAATCACTCCAGTCAAGAAGAAGATGTTTAGCATAGACTCACTTTGGATGGACTCCAAGGTGATAGGCATTGATTCCTGGATAGAGGATACTCTACAGAGAGAGAAAAAGGAAAAATGAAAGTGCCCCTACCAAGGATACCATATCCCTTACAATTCATCCCAGATCTACATTAACCAAGGTGAAGAAGTAGAAAACCTTGTTTATACTTGGGCAAGATCCAAAAATAGGGCACCTAGAAATGGAGATAGCCAAGCCCAACAAAGAAGGAAGAATTGAAGATATGACTATTAATGATTTTACTATGCACTCAGGACCTTTGAGAGGCTAAACATGACACCAAGGTTAACTTGCGAAAGTCAACCAATGAAGTAATTGAGGGACAATTAGAAAACCTTAAGTTGTCAAAAGTTAGGATGAAGGCTAATATAGAAGAGTTGAATAGATTCATTAGACAATTGGTCACTCCATTGGCAACTATCTCTGGAGTATTAGTAATAAGAAATCCTATTGCTACCAAAGTTCAAGCCCTTATCTCTCAACTTTAGGAAGATAGGCACTTTGGACAAATTGGTAAAGACTATATTGGAATCTCAAATTAGAAAAAGTCACTATTATAGAACAAATTGAAAATATTATCTTAAGATTAGAAACAAAGAAGGATAACATCTTAGCAAATAGTAGTACTTTGGCTAAAGAAAGAGTGAACAATGACAATTGTATCTCTCTTCTAAAGATGATGATTCAAATGAAGGCAAAGGAAGTCGTTGAAGCAAAAATCTTACCAAAGGGAGATGAACCTCTATTTGAATGGCTTCAAAACATGTAGTTCAAGTAAGAAATGATCCTATTAGTAGAAAAGGGACTTAAGGAAATAGAGGATAAAGTGAAGAAGACCCAAGAAAGAGGATTTGAACTCATGAAGGGGCTACATATAGATTCACAGACTAGTCGCCAAGCAAAAACACTCATTGGAATAAGTGTCATCGAGGAGAATTTCTCCAAATTCTCAGATAGTCTAATTGGTATGTCTTTTAGTAATCAAACAGAGTTACAGAACTCCAGAAACTCGGTGAATGCATACACGTAGCATAGAGGAATTTCCAAATCAATTGAATGTTGCAAAAGAGTTGGCTAGGGAGCATTCTAAGTGGCTCTTTAGATACACCAACATACATGTGCCTAGGAATGAAGAGCTAATCCCAATCATAGTTGCCGCTAAGGCCTATAGAAAAAAAGTAGAAAAGGGGAAGAAGATGAAGTGATTCACATTCCACCCCCTTTTCACTTTCTTATGTAATTATTACAATATGACAAACTAATTTCTTGCCATTTGTCATTCTTTGAGGAGATGAACCAATTGAACTTCTATTGTAACGGTTATCTTAGAATCCTATATGTATGAAATTGAAAGATTAATAAAAGGTAAAAAAAATTAGTGTGAAGTACTTAATGTTGTAGAGTCAATTGAATGGTATTTTATATCAACTATTTTTTGTTCCATTTCTGTTAGTTGTAGTTATATGTTTTCCCTTTTGTCTGGATTGAAGTAAGGAAAGCACAAAGTTTCATTTCCCTAGTTCAAGGTAGTGAACAAATGTGATAAGTAGTGTCATTGCATGTTCAAAGAGGAATCTCTTAAATGTTTTTCCCTTTTAGTTAACTTCGTTTTCTCTGTAGTTCAAATCCTAGTTAATTTAGTTCAGTATTAGTTGTTATGCTATTAAGCTTTGTGAGCTCATAAGATGTTTGGGTTCATAAACTTAATCAATTCCTCATAAATCATTTTCTCCCTGAGTTAGAGCATGTTTAGGTCTAGCTCAATTTTACCTCTTCTATTCTCATGTCAAGAACACACCCCTATATTAGTTTTAGGAATAAAGTATGATTCATTGCAAATCAACCATAGGGAGTTGTACCTATTAATTTAGAGTAAGGCCAATCTATCCAAAAGTGGCTTTTCAACTACTTGTAATTAGATATTGTTCATAATTTGGGCATTTAAGAGTCATAATTAAAAAAGAACAAATATGTTTACCAAAAAAAATTTGGCAACTCTACTGGGTATACGAATCATCACTTGACTAATAATCCTATATCATGAGGAAAAATTATACTACCTCATGAGAGCATTTTTCCAGTGCTCCAACCTAACCTTGGTTTTCAAGATGACCAAGAAGACATAATTTCATCCCTTAATACATTTTTTTGGAGACATAGGAGGAATGTTGAACATTATAGGAACACTAGCCAAGTATTGGAAGAGGAGGAAAGGAGAGTCAAAGTTTTAGAAAGAGCTATTCAAAGGAGGGACATCCGAAGAGCTAAAAGATAATTGAGACAAGAAGCTCAAAGAAAAAACTAACCTAGCACCCTGGAACAAACAAGGTTCCTCAGAAATACCAAGGAACAAGGTGGGCAAGACCCTATTTTTTATAAACTTACATGGCTTGGTTTTCCCATCGTAGACATTTCAAAATGGAAAGGTGAAAAGAAAAGCTGAATTAGACCACCTTCCCTTGTTAGGAATCAAAGTACTTATGTGCCATGTATTGGCCCTACACAGAATCAGTGCTCCCCCAGTTGTCAATTTCCTGCCATACCTTACTAGAACAATTATGGCTGCTCCATGGGCTGCAGCAATAGGACCATTAGCACTAACAACTTATCATCCTCTCCCAGTTGGTTCAAGGAAGAATTTCCCTAAATTTTTAGGTATGGGAATGTTACTACAGATGAACACATTAAGGCCTTCTTTGTAGCTACTCACATCTTAGGAGTTGGACATGAGGATGTTGCCATAAGATTATTTGTGGAAACCTTGATAGAAAATGTAGTAGATTGGTTCTATCATCTAGATGATGGCTCGATCATTGATTTGGATATAATGAGAATGACCTTTGAGACAAGATTTAAGAATGTAGAAGATGAACATGTCTTGTTAACATAGTTGACATCTATTAAAAAGAAACCTACCATGAGTATGATGGACTTTATTGCTAATTTCAATAAGATTATTAGTAGAATTCCAGCTCTTGATAGGCCCACATCTAGTAATCTAAAAACCTTCTTCATAAGTATGAAGCCCCTAGATATCAATTATGACTTGAGAAGGGCACATCCCATGGATTTAGCAGATCCACAAAAGAAGGAAATTGAATTTGAAGATGACTTTATTTCCACAAGAAAATGGAAGAGAGAACTTCAAACTAAAGGAAGTTCCCATAACACCACATCATCTGATGAAATGATTCAAAAAATATCAAATGAGTTTGGTGCAGAAGCACCCAAATAAAGAATGTACATATTCTAATTAGTCACTACCAAGTGTCAGTTCCACGTGAGCCAACTGGAGAAGTTTATCTTGGGATTTGTACAGGTCTTTGTGGGGTCAGTTTACCCTATTCTATATTATTCTAGAATATTCTATAAGCCATTTTGGAAAGAGATAAGGATCTAGATCTTTCTATAAGCCATTTTGGTCTCATAGGGTTAGTTTTCCTATGTAATAATCTAGAATATTCCCTAGACTATTTTATCTTGTATAGATGAAGTATTTAGGTTTAGAGTTGGATAGGTTTTTTTGAGTGAAGTTGCTCTGGATAAAGTTTTTGGGTATGAAGTTACAGGAAGAAGAAATATTTAGGAGAGCAAGTGTATATACTATTCATTTGATGAATCAATTAGAAGAATATTGTTATCTATCTCTTTCTAGTGCCGATTCCTTTTGTTTTTGCTTCCATTGATTTTATCTCTATGTCATTTTTGGTATTAGATCTTGGGGAAAGCTTTTAGCTTCTAAGGCAAATTTGATTTTATGTTAGGTTGAGGAAAGGACCTATAAGTGTGGCCAAAAGACTAGGTTGCATCGACAGAACTTAGATAGGAGACAATGGTCACAAGAGGAGATTTATCTCATGATCAGAAGATACTATTTGGTGCATGGGTTTCATATTGGGATTTTTAGAACAAGAAAAAGGAAGAAGCAAGGAAAAGAGTGGAAGAGAAAAGGAAGAAAAGAGAAGAGGAAGCCACAATAGATCAAGAGATAAAAGAATGAATGGAATTCCTAACGTAGGAACTAAGAAAGCACAAAGAAAATTTAGTGCAACTAAAAGCAGAATTGCAAAAAATTATCAAAAAAGAAAATACAGATCTAGAGCATCAACTAATTTAGATTACAGAAGCTTGTACTGAGACATTGGAAGAGAAGAGTTGTTCATTGAAAGAACAACTTGATCACATTGATGCTAATACACTAGATGAATAGATCGACGCTGACCTACCAAATGAACATAGTGATGCAAATATACAAGGTGAGAAACAACATGTTTTTGATGAAACTTGTGATACAAAATTTCTTGAAGATAGAAACAAGGTTGAAATGGTTGATGAGCATTGTGACAAAATGGTTCATAAAGAGTTGGATGTGATGGTCCTTAATGCAACCAAGAAAGTGAATTTGAAGTTAAGAAAGAAGGTGTTCTAACCTATCAAAAGGATATTAACAACAAGGAAGAAGGCTTGTGATGAAGCTAAGAGGATAGAGGAGGCTCCAATAGTGATGAATTTGTCTCCAAGCATGTAGATATTATAGCATAAAGACATCACAACAAAGGATGTAGTAGTTCCTACAATAACCCAAATTGATGAAGTCATATTTAATGAGTTTCCATCTAATCCATTCATAGTAGGTTTATAGGATTTCTATATAAATATGGCAAAATTTTACACACATATGACAATTGATTTTGACACTGGTCAAGAGTATAGATAGAAAATACCAAAGAATTGGTAGACACGAAAGAGGAAGGCCAATCCAAGGGACTTGGATTCTATTGTCCCTTGGAGTATGGTGCAAAATCACCCAAATAAAGAATGTACATATGCCAATCAATCACCATCGAGTGTCAATTCTACGTGAACTGATTGGAGGAGTTTATCTTGGGATTTGTATAGGTCCTTGTGGGGTCAATTTACCCTATTCTATATTGTTCTAGAATAGTCTATAAACCATTTTGGAAAGAGATAAGGATCTAGATCTTTTTATAAACCATTTTGGTCTCATAGGTTCAATTTTCCTATGTAATCTAGAATGTTCCCTAGGCTATTTTAGCTTGTATAAATGGAGTCATTAGGTTTATAGTTGGACAAGTTTTGTTTGAGTGAAGTTGCTCTAGATAAAATTTTTGGGTACAAAATTATGGGAAGAAGAAATCTTTAGGAGAGCAAGTGTATATACTATTCATTTGATGAATCAATTAGAAGAATATTGTTATCTATCTCTTTTTGGTGCTAGTTCCTTTTATTTTTGCTTTTGTTGAGTTCATCTTTGCATCAAAGTTGGTAGCAGTAAAAAGGAAATTACCTAGATTCAATAATTCCTACTGGTGGAATTATCAAAATTTGCTAGGAAGGAATAATGATGGAAAAATTTTGCAACTCATAGACTCATAACCCAAGTTGCAAATTGAAGCAGCACCAAAGAAAGGAAATATGTGTGTCTTTCATTTAACAATGGATCATGATAGTGAAAGTTGTTTGGAAACTACTCGTATGATGCAATTATTATCCACCAACAAGCTAAACATTGCATCTCCTTGTTCAGAATCAGATTTGTACTCAAATGGTGACTCTAGAAATTTATTTTTGGAATATGAGTCAGATTCTAAACCAAAGGGTGAATGCTATGGAACTTCATACACAGTATTGACCTGAGGTTAAAGGCAAAAGAATCGATCCTCTAGTCATGCTCACAAGAATGATCTTAGTCCTTCAACAAGTAATGTTCATGTTGATCAAGGAGTATCTGCATCTAAGACAAGTAAGGACAAAATCCCTTTGATTTCATTCAATTCTGTGAAGAATCAGAAATCCAAATTTCCCCCATAGATTGTTTAAAGTCTCATCCCTTTGAGTTGAAAAGGTTGGTACATTATTATAAAGGGAATGCTACAGATTTAAATCACAATGTGACCATGGAAGAGTAGGATGAAACTTTGACATCAAACTTGTTTAATCAAGAATATTCTATTGTTCTAGCAACCTCTCCTGGGAAAAAAATTGACCCATTCTATATTTCACTATATATAAATAGATGCAAACTAAGAAATTACATGATAGATTTAGGTGTGTCAAACAATGTCATGCCTTATTCTATAGCTAAGGCCCTAGGTCTCAACCTCACTAAGGTGCATGGAAGATGTTATTCTATGGATGTCAAACAAATTCCTTTGCTCAAAAAAATTAAAGATGCTCAAGTAGCCTTAGCTTCACATCTAGAAAAGAAAATCTTATTGACCATTCTAGTGGTAGATATTCCAACAAGCTATGTACTTCTCTTAACTAGGAGTTTTTTCTAAGACTTAGGAGGAGAAGTAAAACTAGACTGGTCCCAAGTAGTCATACCTATAGGGAATAAGAAAGTCAAATTAAAACCTGAAGAAAAGGAAAAATTTACTATCTTAAAATCAAATGACCCTAAAGCTTAGATCCTCTATCAAGAGTTGGAGTTTGGCAATTAAATGTTATTTACTGAAGAGGCTCTGGATGAATAAAGAAATAAAAATCTAAGTGAAAGAATTCCCAATGAGGAAAAATATTTAACAAGCATATGGACACAAGAATTTGATGGAAGTTGTTCCTCTTCAAGATTTGGTGTAGGTGGTGTTAATACCCCCTGAAGAAGGACCTAAACCCATGGCCTTCAAACTAGAGTTTGGGAACACAAATAACATTACAGAGTATGAAGCCCTACTTCTAAGGATAGTGGTTGTGAAATAAAGAGGAATAAAGATCTTGAAAGCTCGAGGTGATGCAGAGCACATTGTAGGATAGATTAAAGGAAAATACTTCATGAAGAATCACAAGTTGAAGAATTATAGAAATAGAGTTTGGGATAAAATAGAAGGCCTAGATGCTTTTTCTATTGAAGCAGTGCCAAAGGAGATGAACACCAAAGCTAATTCCCTAGCAATTTCCACTACTCTACTACTACCCCATCTAGAATTCAAGGATAAGAAATACTAGATTGAAATTATGTATTGAGCCTCTATTCCAAATAATATAGAATCCTATCAAGTCTTTGAAGATGACAAAAGCTTGCAACTGTTCCTAGAAAATGACAAATCCAATTTTGACCATGAATTCAATGATGATAATCATGAAAAATCTGATCTTGATAGGAAATGGAATCAAAATGATGAAGTTCAACTATGAGGTAATATCATTCCCCCATACTTTGTGTCTTTAGAAAAATTGTTTAATAGACATGATGCCTACATAAAACAAAAAAGGATAGAAAAAGGTCCTACTAGTGAAGGGTATAAAGGGCTGAATATTGGAGATACTCATGATCCCAAAATGATTAATATTGAGAAATGTTATTCACCTGAAGAGAAAGAAATTGCAAAAAAAAATCTTAATTATAATATTAGGATGTTTTTGCCTAGAGGTATGAAGATTTGAAAAGCAATCAAGGAGGGAAGATAAAACATTAAATTCCCCTTAAATCTGATGTAGTCCCTTTCTAGTAGAAATAGAGGAATTACAATCCTAAGGTAGCGGATGCTATATTTCAAGAAGTTGACAAGATGCTGAAGGAAAAAATCATCTATCCCATCCATCACTCCAGCTAGATAGCTAATATAGTACCAGTCAAAAAGAAAAATGGAGAAATAAAGATCTATGTTGATTTCTAGAATTTGAACTAGGCATTACTGAAGGATAGTTTTTCTCCCAATATGGACTACTTACTACAAATAGTGGCTGGAGTCAAAATGATGTCCATGCTTGATGAATTCTCAGGTTACAACCAAGTTGAAGTGGAAGAAAAGGATCAGCATAAAACAACATTCACCACCCCATAGGGTACATTTGCATATCATAGAATTCCCTTTGGACTTATTAATGTAGGCACTACATTTCAAAGGTGTATGAGTAAAACATTTGATAATCTAAAGGACTAGATTATAGTTAGATACTTGGATGATCTCACCATGTTTTCAAAAAAGAGAAAAGATCACATAGAGGATTTGAGGAAAGTATTACAAAGGTGTTAGGAACATGAAATCTCACTTAATCTCAAAAAATCCATGTTTTGTGTGACAGAGGGAAAGCTCCTTGGCCATATAGTTTCTTAAGAGGGTATTAGAATTGATCCTGAATGAGTTGAATCCATTCGAAGATTGAGTTTACCATCAAATAAAATAGGAGTTAAATCATTCTTCGGGCATGCAAATTTCCTCAGAAGGTTTGTACTAAATTTTGTAGAAACCACAAAGTGTATTGTGGACATGATGAAGGGAAATTCAAATTTCAAATGGAATGATGTAGAAAAATAGGCCTTTCAAAATATAAAAACTGCTATTGCTAATGCTCCAATATTATGTCACCCAAATTATGAGTGAGATTTCATCATCTACTATTACGCTTTTGAACACACTTTGTCAAAAATACTTATGCAAGATTATAATGAAGGGATACAAGACCCAATACCTTTCATGAGTATACCTCTAAAACATCATGAATTGAAATACACACAAATTGAGAAACATACTTTTGTAGTAGTCAAAGCACTTAATTTTTTTTGATTTTACATATTGCATTCACATTCTATCATTTATGTCTCAGATGTAGCAATAAAAAGTGTGTTAACGCAACAAGATGTAGGGTGTAATGTTAGAGGAATATGGATAGAAAAGACACAAGAGTGTGATGTAGAAATTAAACCTACCAAGCTAGTACAGGGTAATGCCTTGCACAAGGAAATTGCAAAAAAACATATCACTAAAGAATCAGAATAATTTGGAGAAAAGCAACTAGTTTTGGCTATAGGTCTTCATGATCTGTGGTTTGAGAATATTACTTATTTGCTAACATATAGAGAATGTCCAGAGGGCCTAACTACAAGACAAAGGAGGAATCTTAAATTGAAAGTAGCTAAGTATGTAATTTGGGATGGCAAATTGTTTTAAAAAGCCATAGATGACACTTTCCTCAGATGTGTGGACAAACAATAGCAAGAAAAGTTGTTGAAAACATTTAATGATGAAGCCTATGGAGGGCATATTTCATCCTCATTCATAGCTTTCAAAGTATTAAGACAATGTTATTACTAGCCCAGTATGTTCAAGGATGCCTATTCCTGGGTGGAAAAATGCAAAAAATGTAAGATGTTCACCAGATGTCTTCAATTAGCTACTCTACCATTAAGACCTGTCATCATTCAAGGGTCTTGATTTCATGGGTCTGATTAACCCAACATCTAGTGTAGGTCACCAGTATGTGATAACTGTGACTAATTACTTCACTAAGTGGGTGGAAGCTAAAGCAACTAATAAAACTACTTCTGAAGTAGTATGCGAATTCATTAAGGAAAACATACTGGTTAGGTTTGGTGTTCCCATCAAATTAGAGATGAAAAATGTAGCCTATTTCTCTTCAATTGAGATTATCAATTTTTAATTTGAGCATGGAATCACAGTTAGTCATATGTCTGATTGTTTCCCACAAGGAAATGGTCAAGCCGAGTCTAGTAACAAAAATTTGATAAATATTGTCAAGAAATTGGTGTCAAATAATCAAAAGACCTTGCACAAGAAAATTCATGAGGCACTATGGGTAGATAGAGTCAAACATAAGAGGGTGATTGGCATACCTCCTTTTGAATTAGTCTATGGAACTAAGGCTAATCTCCCATTACCTTTGGAATTGGCTACAAAAAAACTTAGCACAACGATTGAAGATGATATCTATAAAGATGGTTTAGAGAAGAGGATTTTGAACTTGAGCAAGCTTGAAGAGGAAAGAGAAGAAATTGTGGATCACATCACACAACACTAGATGCGAGTAAAGAATCTGTTCGATAAGAAGGCAACACCATGAAAATTTATGGTAGGAGACAGTGTGTTACTTTGGGATAAGTGAAGTGCTCCAAAGGGTATGCATAAAAAGTTTGACAGCTTGTGGCAAGTTCCATTCATAATTCATTAGGCATTTGAGAATAATTCTTTCGAATTGGCTTATCAAGATGGTGAAGTGCTACCTCTGACCTATAATTGTCAGGATCTAAAGCTTTATAAAATTTCAAACTGAGAATAGGTAACCCCTATATTGTATTACAGTTACGTTTAGTTCCTTTCTATGTTTTCCTAGTTATTTTTCCTTCCTTGTCTTTGCTTCCCTATATTTTTCCCTCCTTTGGTTTTGTTGTATTGACACCTTTTATGTTTGCAAAACTAGAGATTTTGAGTTCCTTGCTTGGGTATAGTCTACCCAAGTCACCAGTCAAAGCCAAATGTTGCCCCACTTTTCACCCTATAACCATTTTGCAAAAGTTGAAAATTTTGTGTTTTAGTTAAGCCTAGGTATTTTTGGGTCTAGTTTTAATTCCCCTTAGGTGAAAAGAGTCTCCATCAAATTTTCCATCTTTCCCTTCTCCCACATTTCATGGCTGGGTGGTTTTCCTTGATGTTGTGATTTTATGGGTAGCTTAGTACCTAATTCAATGGGGATTCTTGCAACATGTGAAGGTTAAGTTGGGCTTGTTTGTAGCCTATCATGTTTTCATTGAAAGAAGAAAGCTTGCAAAAAATTGAGCATCGCCTTCCCTCAGCAAGTTTTCAATCCATGAAGGTGATTTTCTGCGAAGAGCAATAAATGATGTTTATGGGCCTATATAAGAAGATAATGAGCTATTTTATGGAAAATCCTTATTTTTATTACAATATTCTACCTTGGGAAACATTCAAGATTCATCATAGCACTCAGAATCATCTTAGGCAAAAAACTCAAAACTGACTTCTCCTCGGCGGGCTTTTGACCCATGAAGTCCATTTTCCACCAAAGGTAATTGTAAAGGAAAGGGACTTGAAAGTGGGCCCCTTTTCAACTTTCATAGTCCTTTTAAGCCTTTTTGAACCCAAATGAAATATTAACTCATAAGACAAAATTCAAAGGAAAGCCTAGGCAAAAAAATGAGAATCAGCTTCTCCTAGGCAGGTTTTCAACCCATGAGGACGATTTTTAGCATTCAAGAGAAAATCAAATTTGTAAGCAGATTGGGCCCACAAATTAAACACAAAACATCTTAAGATGATAATGGAAATAATCTAACCATTGCAAGAAAGGTATACTGAGCAGAATTTAATTAGGTGGATATTTCCTTATGGGGTACTTTGTTTATAATTCTCTGAAACTTAATGGGAAATGGAAAAGTAAGTATGAAAGAAAGGGAAGTTACTATTGGGCCAAGAGAAATAGTGAAAAGACACCAAAATATCTATTAGAAGCTCCCACATTTACTATTTCAATAGATTTATCAAGGTTGACTTGTAGAAGTCAACCAATGAAGTAATTGAGGGACAATTTGAAATCTTGAAGTTGTCAAAAGTTACGATGAAGGTTGAGATAGAAGAGTTGAACATATTCATCAAAAAATTGGTCACTCCATCGACAACTATCTCTAGAGTATCAGTAACAAGAAATCCTTCTGCTGCCAAAGTTCAAGCCCTTATCTCTCAACTTTAGGAAGATAGGCACTTTGGCCAAATTCGTAAAGACTAGATTGGGAAGCTCAAATTAGAGGAAGTCAATATTATAGAACAAATTGAAAATGTTATCTTAAGATTAGAAATAGAGAAGGATAACATCTTAGTAAATAGCATTACTTTGGCTAAAGAAAAAACGAAGAGTGATGAGTGTATCTCTCTTCTAAAGATGATCATTCAAATGAAGGCAAAGGAAGCCATTGAAGCAAAATCTTACCAAAGGGAGATGAACCTTTGTTCGAATGGCTTCAAAGCACATAGTTCAAGTTAGAAATAGTCCTATTAGTAGAAAAGGGACTTAAGGAAATAGAGGATAAAGTGAAGAAGACCCAAGACAGAGGATTTGAACTCATGAAAGGGCTATGTATAGATTCACAAACTAGTGGCCAAGGGAAAACACTCATTGGAATAAGCATCATGAAGGAGAATTTCTCCAAATTCTTAGATAGTTTGACTAGTGTGTCTTTTAGTAATCAAAATAGAGTTGCAAAACTCCAAAAACTCAACGAATGCATACACGTGGCCATGGAGGAATTTCCAAATCAATTAAATGCTATGAAGGAGTTGGCCAAGGAGCATTATAAGTGGCTCTTGAGATACACCAACATACACATGCCTAGGCATGAAGAGCTAATCCCAATCATAGTTTCCACTAAGGCCTATATAAAAAAAGTAGAAAAGGGGAAGAAGATGAAGTGATTCACATTCTACCCCCTTTTCACTTTCTTATGTAATTATTGCAATACAACAAACTGGTTTCTTGCCATTTTTCATTCTTGAGGAGATGAACCAATTGAATTTCTATCGTAATGGTTATCTCAGAATCCTATATGTATGAAATTTAAAGATTAATAAAAGGTTAAAAAAATTTTGGTTTGAAGTACTTGATGTTGCAGAGTCAATTGAATGGTATTTTGTATCAACTATTTCCTATTCCATTTCTGTTAGTTATAGTTATATGCTTTCTCTTTTGTCTAGATTGAAGTAAGGAAACAATGGAGTTTCATTCCCTTGTTTCAAGGTAGTGAATGAATGTGATAAGTAGTGTCATTTCATTTTCAAAGAGGAATCCCTTAAATGTTTTTTCCTTTTAGTTAACTACTTTTTCTCTATAGTTCAAATCCTAGTTAATTCAGTTCAGTATTAGTTGTTATGTTGTTAAGCTTTGTGAGCTCATAAGATGTGTGGGTTCATAAACTTAATCAATTCCTTAGAAATCTTTTTCTTCCTGAGTTAGAGCCTATTTAGGTCTATCTTGATTTTACCTCTTCTATTCTAAAGTCAAGAACACACCCCCATATTAGTTTTAGGAATAAAACATGATTTATTGCAAATCCACCATAGGGAGTTGTACCTATTAATTCAAAGAAAGACCAATCTATCTAGAAGTGTCTTTTCAACTACTTGTAATTAGATATTGTTCATAATTTGGGCATTCAAGAGTCCTAATTAAAAAAAACAAATCTATTTACTAACATATTTTTGGTAACTTTGCTAGGGATACGAATCTTCACTTGACTAATAAGCCTATATCATGAGGAAAAATGGTACTACCTCATGAGAGGATTTTTCTAGTGCTTCAACCGAACTTTTCTTTTCAAGATGACCAAGAAGACATAATTTCATCCCTTAATACATTTATTTAGAGACATAGCAGGAATGCTAAACATTATAGGAATGTTAGCCAAGTATTAGAAAAGGAAGAAAGGAAAGTCAAAGATTTAGAAAGAGCTATTCAAAGGAGGGACATTCAAAGAGTAGAAAGATAACTGAGATGAGAAGCTCAAAGAAAAAACTAACCTAGCACCCTAGAACAAATAAGGTTCCTTAGAAGTACCAAGGAACAAGGTGGGAAAGACCCTATTTTTGATAAACTTATAGGGCTTGGTTTTCCCATCATAGACATTCCAAAATGGAAAGGAGAAAAGAAAAGCCAAAGTAGACATGACACCAAGGTTGACTTGTGGAAGTCAACCAATGAAGTAATTGAGGGACAACTGGAAAACCTGAAGTTGTCAAAAGGTATGATGAAGGCTAAGATAGAAGAGTTGAATAGATTCATCAGACAATTGGTCACTCCATTGGTAACTATCTCCAGAGTATCAGTAACAAGAAATCCTACTATTTCCAAAGTTCAAGCCCTTATCTCTCAACTTCAAGAAGATAGGCACTTTGGCCAAATTGGTAAAGATTAGATTGGGAAGCTCAAATTAGGGGAAGTCACTATTATAGAATAAATTAGAAATGTTATCTTAAGATTAGAAATAGAGACGGATAACATCTTAGCAAATAGTAGTACTTTGGTCAAAGAAAGAGTGAAGAGCGACGATTATATCTCTCTTCTAAAGATGATCATTCAAATGAAGGAAAAGGAAGCTATTGAAGCAAAAATCTTACCAAAGGGAGACAAACTTCTATTCAAATGGCTTTAGAGCATGTAGTTCAAGTCTGAAATGATCCTATTAGCAGAAAAGGGACTTAAGGAAACAAAGGATAAAGTGAAGAAGACCCAAGATAGAGAATTTGAACTCATGAAGGGGCTATGTACAGATTCACAAACTAGTGGCCAAGGGAAAACACTCATTGGAATAAGCGTCATGAAGGAGAATTTCTCTGAATTCTTAGATAGTTTGACTAGTGTGTCTTCCAATAATCAAAATAGAATTGCAAAACTCTAAAAACTCAATGAATGCATACATGTGGCCATGAAGAAATTGCCAAATAATTTGAATGCTATGAAGGAGTTGGCTAGGGAGCATTCTAAGTGGCTCTTGAGATACACCAACATATACGTGCCTAGGCATGAAGAGCTAATCCCAATCATAGTTTTCGCTAAGGCCTATAGAAAAAAAGGAGAAAAGGGGAAGAAGACAAAGTGATTCACATTCCACCCCCTTTTCACTTTCTTATGTAATTATTGCAATACGAAAAACTAGTTTCTTGCCATTTGTCATTCTTTGAGGAGATGAAACGATTGAACTTCTATTGTAAAAATCTATTAGAAATGCTTTAGAATAATTGAGAGGGGTGATGAATTAGTTATTCAAGGTCCAAATGTCCTAATAAAACATTTTTTCCTAGTAAAGTGAGCCCATTAAACTATTCATCCATCCAAGCTTTAAGCTTCCCTACTTAGCAAGTTACTATAAAATCAACTTACAAGAATAACACATGAAGAATCAATACATAACATAATGATTTTATGTGGAAACCCAATTTGGAAAAAACCACTAGTAACATGCTACTCAATTCTCACTCTTCTGAAGTAGTGCCCTGTGAAAGGCCTACCCTGTTAAAGGATACAACACACTATTAAATGTGACCTAGTTAAAAGATTTCAACCACCCTATCAGAAGTGGGCCTGGTTAGAGGACTTTAGAACATTCACTCAGAATGCCACCCTATTAAAGGATTTATAAATGACTATTAAACCAACCTAAGTCCATAGGATTTTACCCTAACTTATACAATTATTAGAAAGTAACAACAAGGGATTTTGACCTAATATAACTCACAACTGAAGTTACAAATTTTAGATCTCAATTAGTTCTCAGAATTTTCTTGGCTTTTAGTCTCTATAGCTCTAACAGCTTGTCCTCCTTTCAAGCTTCATCTCCTTGAGTCTCCATGCTCGATGTACCAGTGCAATCTCCTATATGGCCACTTATTGAAGCAGAGTCTCTAAGCTCTATTCTTCCTTCTCAATACCTTTTCCTTACACCTTTCAATAAATTTGCAACTTGGCACCCCAACCACTCTTGCTTCTTGCCCTATGACTCCTTAAATAGAAGTCTAGAATAATTTTCCCACTCAAATCTTCTCACTTTTAATTTTATATCAAATGGATTAGGTAGGATTCAATGAATCTACCCCATATCTTGTTCCTTCTAGAAACATCATGAAGAATCCTCCTGAATTCACTCAAAAATGGTTTACCTAAAATTTTATGTCACCAGCTCATCATCCTTATCCTCCATCTAGTTTACAAAGTTCAAGGTAACAAACTTGTTAGCTCAGATTTAGTGGACCTTTGACTTTTCAAATAATGTAGAAACTTGGCATTATTGAAATTCTAGTTTTTAGCACATACTATGTTACTTGGCACCAAATATGTTTTACTAATGCTCAACACCTACTATGGATTCACTCAACATCTACTAAATTTTATTGATGCTCGACACCTATTACTTGCTTAACTCTTTCTATATCACTTGACACACACTAGATTTTGCATTTGCTCAGCACTTACTAAAAATCTACTCGGCATGAACTAGCTTGCTTGGCACCCACTAATGAACTTAGTCAAGCTTTACAGACAACTAGGGTTAACTTTAAGAAAGATGCCTAAAAAAAAAGATATAAAATATTGGAAAATCTTTCATTATTTTGAAAAAACAAAACTATTTATATTGGCGAAACTCTCAATTTTTTATTCTAAATATGATTAATTTTCGCAATTATTTTTGAATCATAATTTTTTTTGTATAAAATATTGATGAATCTCAATAATAATAGGAAGTTCATTAATCATCATGGAATATTACAAATCAAAATTCAACATTATTTTACCTTGTGGAATGTTATGAGAATCGTTACATATACTTTAAATCAATAGTGAATAATAAATATTGGTGATCTATCCCTAAATTAACTAATAATTATGATCATGATTGGTCAGTTCAATTTAATTTCTCCAATAATATATTATATTTAGGTAACTCAAATCTATTCATGTAACGAATATTGTGGCAAATATTTGAGTTTACATTTTTCAATAAAATAAACTATTGAGCGATTTTAAATATTCTAGAACTGAATTTTATAAAACTATGGTGATTTAGGTTGTATCAAATCTTAAATTATTAGCCAATTTACAAATATTAGCCACTAAATTATACCCTATAGACAACCTTGTTACAACTTATTCTTCCAGAGTTTCTAAGTGTGGCCAACCATTGCATCTTTAAGTATATTGTCAATACATCATTTTACTAATGTCTTAACTGAACCTTGTACTTCACAACAAAACCATAACTCAACCTTTTCCTTAGGTGCTTTTGTTACATCTTGTTGATTAAATCCTCTTCATTAATCAACTAAGTGATAGTACTTGGATCTTATAAGAAATTGTCATTCTAGAAAATAGTAGGTTTGACATCAGTGCCAAAAAAATGATTGAAAACATTCTTTATCAACAATCTCCCTCTTTAGTAGTGATCTTTTTCAATCAGATTTCTAACAATCTCCCTCTTTGGCATTGATGGCAAACCAAATTAATCAACCAAGTTATCAAAATGCTAACTAGGTTAAAACAATAAGTCAAATGCAAAAAGTAATTGTGTTACCATTGCTACATCAGTTTTCACATCTCCCTCTTTTTTGATACATTGTCTTTTTTTTTTTGTACTACTCTCTCTCTGCTTGATGCTTGTTTTCACTATTTTCTTCCTTTAAGTTGTTTCCTATCTCTTTCTTTTTTGCTATTTCTTCTCTTTCTATATTTTTGATGCATTCCTATATGGCTCCCTCTTTTTTGTAGCTTATTACCTTAATCAATTATGCTCTTCTTAACTACTATTTCTCCCTCTTACATTTTGTTCCTTTAAATGTGCCATTTCTCTCTCTGCACATTATTTCTTCATCTGTATGCATTGATCAATTTTTGCTATTCTGGTATCAGCTGTAGACACCTAAAAACCTTTAGAAAATAAAGTATTTTTATTTTCTGAAAAAGTCCTGATGACATCATCATTTATTAATTAATTAATTAATTTTTATGCCATTAAATCCCTTTATCTTAATTAAAAATATTTAATTAAGGAATCCCTCCCTAAAATGTTTAAATCTTATTTAAACATTATTTCCTTATTTATTAATTATTTAATTAATAAATTGACTAAAAAACCCAAAATAAATAAAAAATTTATTTTTTGCCCAAAACTTGGCCAATTTCCTTAAGACCACTAACCTCTTCCAAAATCTTCTAATCCTTCTTTAATTTCGATTAAAGGCTAATCCCATCATTTCCTACCCCTAATCCCAACTCAAAATATTTAATTAAGATTAAATATTAATCCTCATGTTTATTAAAAAAAGTTTTAATAAATATCTCCTCAACCCAAACCCTTGAAATAAATAAAACTTTATTTATTTCTTAAAAATCTAATTTATCCTCACCCTAAGAAGTTCTAGACTCTTCTAGAAAGTTGTCATCCTCATCCTAGGAAATTCTAGACTATTCTAGAAAGTCTTTATCCTCATCCAAAGTCTAGACTCTTCTAGAAGATGTCTTTAAACCTAATCCTAATCCTCTCCTAACTTTGTCACATTCCCTAAACATGGGTTAAGACTTACTAACCCAAGCCAAAGTTAACAAATATCTCCTCCTTCACCCACCCTCATTAAATGCCATCCACTTGCCTATCCCTAAGCTAATCCTAAACCATCCTAATCCATCCTCTAATCATTTGCACAAGCATAAACAAGCTTAAAACCTTCCTAATCAAGTCCAAGTCAAAATTGCTCTCATCACCCTCAAAATATCTCAACCATAAAATTTTATGAAGTCCACTAGGTCATAAATGACTCTTACAAGCCTTTTTATTGCTCTTACAAGTCATTATGAGGGTCTTTATGAAGATTTTATCCCTTGAGCCTCCTTTGTTGACTCATCCTTCCCCTTTCCTCCATCCTCTCACCATGTGACATGTGTCACTCCTTGATTGGATATAAGGAAGCACAATCCATGTGCTCTCCTCTCATGCAATCTGAGCCCTCCATAAGCTTTTTCCCATCCTTGCATCTTAGCCCTCAAACCCTCAAGCCTCTTGCCTATAAATTGGATCCTTCCCCTTTGTAAAATAACACAATCCATGAAGTAAAGTTATAATGCTATTTTGAGAGCCAAATCCATACTAAAGCCATCTATCCACACCAAAAATCCACAATCATCCATTGAAGCCTTTGGAAGCATATTGAGCATACATCCTATCCATTTAGATAAAGCTACTCAACAAGAGAGCTTCTTATTGAGAGAGTCCATTAATGGCTCATATTCTCAATTAAGAGCTCATCTTAGTCTATCATGAAGTTTATGAATTTTGTTTAGTTTGTAGAAGCTTTATTTAAATTTGGTTTCTAGTAGCATACTAACATTGCTCATATACATTTTGGCACGCCCGGTGGGACCCCGCATGGGTCATCTTCATTAGCTTTTTTAGTCAAGTTTTGTATGTCATTTGCTGATTTTGGCTAATTTTACTTAATTTTGTGATTGGTAGGATTGTATAAATTGGTTTTGTAGGTCCACATGAGCATGAAGAAGACAAAGGAACTCATAATCTATCTCATAGTGTTTGCAGATTTTTCAAGCTTATAGGTGGACAAAGAACTTGAAATTCTTCTTCCTCTTCTTGTCTATATTCTTCTTATTCCATCTACTTCTTCTTCTTCTTCTTGTGGGAGATCTTGGCCATTTTTTTTTAAGGAAGCAAAATCATTCACACTTCTTTTTAGTGCTTAAAATGAACCCCCAAATCATACTTAAATCCATTGAAAAATTAAAAATTTGCAAGAAAGAAAAAATCTTTTAACAAGTGAAACTAAACCAATCTAATCATTTGCATCCTTGCAACATCAAGGTTTTAGATGCATTCATGCAAAATTAGGAACACTTCATTTTTGGGAATTTAAAAAGAACTTCAAGTTTCCATTTCAAAAGGTTCAAAATCAACACTAAGTGCACACTAAAGTTTTTTTAAAAAATCTCATGAAAACTAAGAGTCCTAAATGGTTGCCAAAAATTGTCCTAAAAGCTTTGTTATTTGTTCCAAACAAATGTCTTATTGCAAAATCTTGAATGTTTCTTAGGATTTTCATGCATCAAAACAATCTAGGAATATCATTTTTGGGCTTAAAATATGCAAACTAGAACACAAAATCTTGAATGAAAACCAAAGTCCAAAGAGTCATTTTCACTTTTGAGTCCAAAACAATCTTGAATGATCTAAGGTTAAAACAAAGCACTTCAAAGTTCTTAAAACAACACACAAAATCTCAATCTTGAATGCTCAAAAGAAAACACTTGAATGTTTAACCACTTTTCTTTGAATGCATGTTGCTAAAATCACTCTTGAATTCCATGGATTAAAATCAAATTTTCCTTGAATGCATGATTAAAACAACAAATCCAATCTTGAATGCCATAGATCAAATAATCATCTTTTGGAGCATAAAAAGAATCTACATTTTTGTAATCTTTTAAGTTATAAAAACAAATAAAAATGCTTTGAGTGAGTTTGTCGTTGGACTCACCCTCTTTAATCACCCATCAATTTAACCATTGGTTGCAATCTCAGTGCCATCTATGGGGATGGGTCCACCTAAGAGGGTGTTAAGTGCTCCATGCAAATCAAACTCCACTCACTTGGGTTTTTAGTGGTTTTTCTAAGATAGAAAATTCCTTGAATGTGCATTAATCTCGCTCACACTTCACTTGGGCATAAAAATTGGACAAATCTTGACGTGGAGGGCCTCCGGGCGCGCGCTTGAAATTGAATCTCACACACCTTTGTTTTGGGCTTAAAATAAACTCACAGTCAATCTCGAATGCCTTAAAGAAAAATCAATCGATACTTGACGTGGAGGGCCTCCGGGCGCACGGGTTTACCTTCTTGTTGACCCTAACTCTTCTTCTTGTTCACATTCTTCGATCAATTTTATTTTTTTTGACGCTTCAAAGTTGGAACTGAACATTGTCTCTTAAACATGAGTGCTTGAAAAGTCTAGATTAGCACACATAAGAGTCAGTTGGTAAAAGAACAAGCGTGTTTTTTAGCCCAAGGTCATCCAAGTCTTCTCTCCCCTTGTTGTCTTTCGAGGCCATCTTGGGTGCATAAGATTAGGATCCAAAACCTTGTTTCTTTTTAGGAGGCCTGCTTGGGGATTTCATCACCCCTTGGACAACCTCAACTCCAGTGTTCTGGCGGAGTATAAGAATTGGGAGGTGAATCAAAAGACACCTCTCTTGGGATCAAGATTTTGTCACTCGAGCTAAGCCTCAAGGAACTTTATACCCTTGAGAAGTGAAAGAGGAGAAGTGGGTTACCGCTCCTCTCGGCTATGTGACATCTTTTTGGTCTCATCTACGGATTTGGGCCTCACGTACCTTGGGTATATCGAGGACTCCTTAGCTAAACCAACTGTCAACCTTGTAGACAACCATCTAAGATGTTAATGTGTTTGAGGTGACTGATCGAAACATTTGTAGAACATACACACTCCTTGGCGCAAGTATCACTTTCTGAGAATCAAAAACTTCTATCTGGTTGTTTCTATCTATTGCTTGATCTTTTATTTGTTGAATGAATGTTTGCCAAACTTGGTCAATCCTAGCTTAGGGCATACTTAGCGTAGTCACTACCTATTCCAGAAGTTGAACGAGTTGAAGCAAAACAACCAAGATCTCTCAAAGCCAAGCAGATTCAGAAATTGATGTCAGAGCAACCCAAACCCAAACAGAAGTTCCACAAAGTTAAACTCAAACCATCTCTAGCATACCAAGAACTTTCAGCCAAGAGAAAAGAAATAACACCAAGCCCACGAATTGCCAAACTCCACAAAGCAGAGGACAAAGCTACCGACGAAGCACTTCAAGAGGCCTGGTTAGAGTGCACCATCAAATTTAGCCAACATCTAGGAGTTAATCTTGCTTATGCCTTACCAACTAGGCATGATTTCTATGATTAGACACCCTTGTTTCTCCACATCTTCTTGGATTAGCTTCACTTTAGAGTCATCTTTGTAGAAAAGCCAACCATCTTAGGTTATCCCCTTAAGCATTATTAGCTCATCCATCTCATTTAGAATCAAACCATCTAGCCAGCAATCAAAACCTCACATCCAAGCCTTCAAAATTGTTGTCACTTTTGCCAAAAGTTTGCCACTCCTAAAAACTTCCAAATCCATCAATCTCACCAAGGTTATCCCTTTGACAGAGCTTTGTCTAGGGTAATCTAGCTTTTTCACTTGTTATCCCTCATCACCTTGAGCTAAAGGTTGGGATCCACAAGTGGTCAATCTCGTGTTTTTCCTAAAGGATCATCAATCTATCCTTAAGTTGACACAATCACCACCAAGCTTGCACATAGGAAAGCAGACCTTTCGTGCTTTGGCAACATATCTTTGAAGTTAGAATCTCCAACCCAATCCTCCTTAGGTTTTTTCATATAGCTTTGCCTTAACCTAGGAAATCATTTGCATAGAGAAACCTTCCCCCTTTTGCATCCATTAGCATTATTGCATCTCATCCCTAGGAGCATTTTTCATGCCACCCGTCACTCGCTTAGCCAAGAAGAAAGAAAAAATGGAGCCCTATCATTTGGATCGAACAACCTCACCCCCCTTGAGCACTCAGCCATCCTTCAACCCAGAGAAAGCTATGCCATCATGTACTGACATTGAAGCTTTCATGAACCAACCAGGAAATGCAGTATTGGTAAATGCCATTATAGACAAGAACAAAGAGACAATCATGGCTAATTTTCGAGGGGAAAATGTAGGAACCTTTGACTTTGGAAGACCCCCTCCATTATTAGATCCATCTCACCCATTGTTTGGGTAGCTACCACCACCCATAGGCTCTTATGATCCAAATTATCCTCAATATATGCCAAAAGAAGAGCCTCCAGCCAATCCATATGATCCAACAGACCCAAACATACCATCATCCACCCAAGTTGAAATCTCCATGCCGCAAGCCAACCCATCCACCACCACTCCATCCTTGGTTCATACCTCTCCTCTCCAAACCCCCTTTACCCAAAATAGCTCACCGTTCACCCCCTTCACTATTGCTGCTGCTGCTCCCCAACCCAGCCTTCCAAATCCACCCATCTCCCAAATCAGTGCTAGCATCTTTGGCCAACCTCAGCAATATACAACAGGGATGCCACCCATGGGGCCAAGTAATCAACCTTTCATCACCCCCAGCTTGTTCACTGTAGCCCAAAGCACAATCCCATCATTTCCATTAAGTCTTGGGAGCTCAATACCATTAGCCACAAATCTACAAGCTACTACCCTCACTCCACAAAGCTATCAAATCCCACAAGCTACTACCAATTTTCTACCAAACTCCCAAGTGACCCCAGCCCCTGCCACCACTCTACCAAGCTTCCAAATCCAACCACAAAGCTATCAAACCCCATCAGTTCCATTCCCAAGCTTTCAATTCCCACCACCTCCACCACCAACTAATCCATTACCTCCAATTACCAACTACTTTTCAATGCCACTTCTAGGAGGTAATCCACCACCCCAGCCAACCACCAATTATTTGTAGATACCATCCCAAATGGGGGCACAACCCACATATATTGGTCAAACCCCACAAGCCCCCCGATCCTTTCCCCAAGCCTCTCAACCATCTTATACCTCACCTCCACAAAGAAATCCATTTATCCCACAGCCAGCTTATGTTCCTCAATCCCAACCTCAAATCTCATATCAACAGCAAGCCTCGCAGCACATGCAGCAATATGCGCCACCTCCCCCTTAGCAACCTGTCATCCACCATGCAGCTGCCCAAACAATGTACAATCCCTATCAGCAAATCCCTCATAGCCATCCATATTCAGTGGCCCCATCCAGCACATACCTACCTCAAGGCACTCCTACATTGGGGGCACCCCAGCCATCACCTATCAATTCAGAATGGGAGCAAATGAAGATAGCTCTGAAAGCCATCCAAGAAGGGAATGATCCGAAGACATTCAAGTTTGAGAATGTGTGTCCTTACCCATTTGACAGAGCCATTACCATGACACCATTTCCCGAACACTTTGAGGTACCCAAATTTGACAAATTCAGAGGAAAAGGAGACCCTGTCACACATATCAAAGAATTTTACATGCACTTCCAAGATGTAGCATACAATGATGTCTTCCTCTTGTGCCTTTTTCCCAAAAGCTTAGCTGGACCATCTCTTGAATGGTTTTATAGAATCCCCTATGGCACAATTAAAAACTTTGCTGAATTATCTGAGGCATTTATAGCCCAATATGCCCATCTTGTTGAAATAGAGCTATCAATAGTTGATCTTGTCCACACCAAGCAAAAAGGTGGAGAAAGCCTTGCCGAATACCTACAAAGATGGCAAACCCTTACCACCCGCATATCCTGCACCTTGCCAGAACGCCATGTGGTGAAAATGTTTATTGATAATGCCCATCCTAGCTTGGCTCACCACATGACCATGAACTGTTTGCAAACCTACAAAGATATCAAAGAGAAAGGAATGATCCTTGAGAAAGGACTCATTAAAGATGGTGTGGTCAAGCTTTACAAGGAAGCCAACCAAAATCAATCACATTCCAATGACAAGTCTAGGTATTGGAACAAAAACAAGCATATTGCAATAGATGGCGTCACTGACACCAGACATGTGAATATTGTTGGTCCTTCTCACAACCAGTCCAACCCACCATATCAACCAAAAAATCAACAAGCTATCAACTACCAACAACAGAATAACCAAAGCTATCAAAACCACAATCCGAGACCCAACTTCCAAGGGTCTAGCAATCAAGCTAATGCCATCAATGTAGCTGCAGGACAAAAGCCTAGATTCCAACCTACACCTAGAAACTATACACCCCTTGGTGAGCCATTGGATGTCATTTTTGAGAAATTAGTCAAAGAAAACCTCATCAAATTTCCTCCTACCCAGCAAATTGACCCAAGCCAATCCAAAGCTGCATGGTACAAAGATAATGAGTACTACAAATTTTATAGGGTAAAAGGTCACACTACCCTCAGATGCATGAAACTGAAAGACTATGTGCAAGACCTCATTGATCGGAAGGAAATCACTGTTGGTGCCCAAACCTCTCCCAATGCAGGCTTAAAGATCTATCAAAATGCTTTTCCTCCACACCACAACCAAAATCTTGGAAAAGCACCTATCCAAACCAACAACAACAACACCAACAACCGTCAACCAAACCAACAGCATGGGAAGAACAATGACCACACTTCATCCTATATAGACTATGGTAGCCTTATAGGTTGTATATTCGAGAAAGAGCCTTCCGTCAATGTTATCAATATCCAAGGACCAAACAATGAGTGTGCAGTCACCACTCGAAGAGAGCGATTTAACATCGCAGGCCCACCTGTTACACCAACACCATCAACTCCATCAAAAAGCCAGTACAATATCTTGGAACACCTTGGGAACATGCCAGCCCAAATCTCCATTTTAGACCTTCTTCGCACTAGTCCTGTGTACAAGAACATCCTTGACAGTGCTCTCATAGAATCTCGTGTCCCTTCTGATATCAATGCTACTGATTTTCATAATCTTGTTGGACACCTCTCATCCTCATGTGCCCTATCGTTCAAACCCACCGACATACCCGTGGTCGAGCCAGATCACACCCTTCCTCTTCGCATAGCCATCATGGTATCCAATTTTGCTGTAAAAAGAGTAATGATAGATAATGGATCAGCCTTGAATATTTGCACCCTAAAATTCATAAAACAAGCTGGGTATACTGAGGCAAATATCATCAGTGAGGTTATCACCATCAAAGCTTATGACAACTTGGAAAGAACCACAGAAGGAACTATTTTGTTGCCAATCACGGTTGGGCCAGTCATCCAAGAGACACTCTGCCATGTTATTGATCTAAACCTGCCATTTAACATCCTCCTCGGTTGCCCATGGATTCATGCCATGAAAGCCATTCCATCCACTTACCATCAGTGCATCAAATTTCTGCATCAAGGCACTGAGGTAACCATCCATGCCGATCCAGAACCCTTTGCTTACTGCAATGCGGTTGAAGCTTCATATGCAAACCATTGCCCTGGAATTGATATCAGCACATCCATCACCAGCTCATCCCACACTTATAATGACCCAGAAACCATCCTCGCCTCTACCCTGTCTACCGTGAAGATCAATAACAAAGGTTGTGGAGAGTATAGTCTGTCAAATGCATTTGCTTTCGGGGCACTCCCACTTGATCCACATGCCCATGGATGACCGACATATCACAAAGCTAAGGAGGTTCCACCTCCTCGATACAAACAGTTTGGCCTAACAACCTTTGTATCCTCAAAAATCCCTCTTCATGAGGAGCTCAGTCCAGATATCAACAAATGGTTACATAAGGATGCACCTCAAAGAAATCAAGCACGCCTTAATCACTTCAGCCAAAAGTATCCCCAAGAACATAAGCTCATCACTGACAAATGGAACTATCAAGGTGGTGGTCTAGGACCAAAAGAAAGAGGCATGCAGTGCTCCATCGACACACACAAGTGGGAATCGAAGTCAGGTCTTGGCTTTGGCATACCCACAATTGGGGGCACCAATGAGAACGGTCACGCTTTTTTAAACATTCACCGCAACCTTGTCGAAATTGAAGACATTCCTGAGGAAGTTGAAAAGAGAGCCTACGACAATATCCTAGACCAAATCTCCCTCGGAGACTCTGTTCTCCAAGAACTATCCATCCACCTCATTGACCTACCACTCGCCCATCCACAACTCATAGATTGGGACCAACCAAGTGTCATACACATCGATGAGTTCACATCAGAGGAGGCACTTCTAAGATTCATGGGAGCTGAAACTCCTCACAAGAAAACAAAGCCAGATTCTGCCTATATCTACAAGCTAGATCCCAAGGGGTATTTTGGAGAAAATCCCCAACCTAGTTCCGATACACCCAAAACTGGAACTAAGGTGAATCTAAGACTAGCTAAGGCAACGAAGAGAACCCCTCAGCAAGAAAATCCTGAAGAACATGAGGATTTAGCATTGCCTCCTCAAGATAATCGACCAGAGGTGTCTTCTATTCTAATTGAGGATACTCGAGAAGTCAACATTGGTTCATCAGAGATCCCTAGACTTGTTCACATTGCTGCATCCCTATCTCAAGACCAAGCTGACCTCCTCTTTGAGGTCTTAAGAGAGAACATTGGCTGATTTGCATGGTCATAGCAGGACATGCCAGGACTTGATCCAAAGCTTGTAGTTCATCATCTTGCAGTTGATCCAAAGATCAAGCCCGTCAGACAAAAGCTTAGAAAAATGCACCCCAAGGTGGCATTATTGGTCAAAGCTGAATTAGAAAGAATGTTAGTTGCTAAGGTTATCCGACCTATCGACTACTCAGAGTGGATCTCCAACATGGTCCTTGTCACTAAACCTTCCGGTGACATCAGAATCTGCACTGATTTTAGAGATCTTAACAAAGCTTGTCCAAAAGATGATTTTCCCTTGCCCAACATAGATATGATTGTAGATCTTACAGCTGGACATGAAATTTTGTCCCTCATGGATGGATTTTCTGGGTATAATCAAATCAAGATTGCAGAAGAGGATCAGCATAAGATAGCATTCACTACCCCTTGGGGAACCTTTTGCTACAACATGATGCCTTTTGGCCTAAAGAATGCTGGGGCTACCTATCAAAGAGCTATGACAGCCATTTTTCATGATCTCATCCATAGAATTTTGGAGGATTATGTGGATGATATCTTGGTCAAGCCTCATACCTTCATGGATCATCTTGCTGACCTGGAGAAAGTCTTTGATAGGTTAGCCAAATATCATCTCATGCTGAATCCCAAGAAATGTGTCTTTGGGGTCACATCTGGCAAGCTTCTAGGTTTCATAGTTTCTAAACGAGGTATAGAGATTGACCCCAAGAAGTTCAAGGCTATCTTAGACATGCCTCCTCCCCAGACACTGCGACAGCTTTGCTCTCTTCAAGGAAAGCTCCAATCTGTTCGGTGCTTCATCTCCCAGCTTGCAGATAAGTGTACACCATTTTCACATTTACTGAAGAAGGATGAGAACTTCAAGTGGGATCCTTTATGTCAGCACAGCTTCGACCATCTCAAGCAGTATCTCATCAATCCCCCTATCTTGGTTCCACCAGTTCCTGGTCGTCCCCTAATTTTGTACATATCAGCAACACCTACTGCTCTAGGGGCACTTCTAGCACAGCTTGATGACTACAACAGAGAAAGAGCCATCTACTACATCAGTAGAACCCTAGTTGGTTATGAACTCAATTACACTCCTATGGAAAAAGCTTGTTTGGTAGTTGTTTTCTCAACTCAAAAGCTTCGCCATTACATGCTAAGTCATACCATCCAACTAGTCTCCAAGATTGACCCTCTCAAGTATATGCTCTCTAGAACAACACTTACAGGCCGTTTGGCCAAATGGGTTATGCTCCTTAGTGAATTTGACATCCAGTATGTGGATAGAAAGGCAATCAAAGGGCAAGCTATAGCAGATCACCTAGCTGATGCACCTCTAATAGATGCTTATCCATTGATCACAGAATTTTCAGATGAGCATATCTGTCTAATTGAAGAACAACCCCCATGGAAACTTTATTTTGATGGCTCATACACATCTCATGGATCAGGGGCAGGAATATTGTTGGTCACACCTCAAGGAGATTACATTCCAAAAGCCTTCAAGCTACAATTCCCTAGCACCAACAATATAGCTGAATATGAGGCCCTCATAGCAGGATTAAAGATAGCTGCAGAATGGAACATTGTTGAGCTACAAATCTTTGGTGATTCTCAGCTCATCATCAAGCAAGCCCTAAATGAATATCAAACCAAAGATGAAAAGCTATTACCCTACAAAGAGTTGGTTGATCAGCTAACCCAACATTTTACAAAGCTTCAGTTTACACAAGTGCCTTGAATACAGAACAAAGCAGCAGATGCTATGGCTACTATAGGCTCGCTCTTGGAAATTCCCCAAGTAGCTACACAGTATGAGTTTTTAGTGGAGCAGCTCCTCACACCCGCCTATGCGAATGAGGATTCAAACCGTGTTTGTATCTTGGTTGGTCCCCAATCCCCTTGGTACCATGAGATTCACGCTTACCTTAATGATGGTATCATATCCCCTCACCTCACACGTACCCAACGCCAGAACCTCATCCAAAAATCATCCCGCTATGTTATCATAGCCAATACCTTATATCGTCGGGGTTATCACGATACTCTCTCTCAATGTTTAGACCAAAATGAGGCCGCGATGGTGTTAAAGGAAGTACACTCTGGACTTTGCGGTGCCCACACGAGTGGTATTGTCCTAGCACGACAAATCCTTAGAGCAGGCTACTATTGGCCTACCATTGAAGAAGACTCTTGTGACTTTGTCAGAAAGTGTCTCCCATGTCAGCAGCATGCAAATCTTGTGCACGCTCTGGCATAGGATCTACAGCCTATTGCACCACCTTGGCCTTTCGCTTGTTGGGGCCTTGATCTAGTTGGAACTATCACACCCCTCTCATCTGATGGACATAAATGGATAATAACAGCTACAGACTATTTCACTAAATGGGTGGAAGCAGTCCCCCTAGTCTCAGCTACAGGAGTTCAGGTCTCCAAGTTCATCTTGTACCACATTGTTTGCCACTTCGGCATCCCATCCACCATCTTCACCGACCACGGAGGTAACTTTTAAAATCTCAACATGGAAAAATTATGCACTTCCCTCCGCATCCATCACCGCTTTTCTAGCCCATATTTCCCACAAGGTAACGGCCAGGCAGAGGCAACTAACAAAACCCTCCTCAAAATTCTAAAGAAAGTTGTCAATGATTCCGGCCGTGATTGGCACCTACAAATAAATCCAGCCCTATGGGCCTATCGAACTTCCTTCCGTACATCCACAGGCACAACTCCATACTCCCTAGTCTATGGTGCCAAAGTGGTACTACCTATAGAGGTTGAACTTCCCTCCTTGCGCATATCTTTGCAAGGGCAAATATCAGATGAAGAAAATAGAGTAGCTCGACTCACCCAGCTAGATCTCTTAGACGAGAAGCGGCAACAAGCCTATGATCATCTCATAGTCTATCAAACTCATCTCAAAAGAAATTTCAACAAGAAGGTGCTTCCACGACACTTTCAGGCAGGTGACATGGTCCTCAAAGAAAACATGAAAGTCCAAGTAGATCGAGAAAAGAAAGGCAAGTTTGAACCTACATGGCTTGGTCCTTATGTTGTCACTGCTTCCTTTGGCTCTGGAGCTTATCAGCTATCTACACCAGAAGGAGAACTCTTGAATGATCCTACTAACATCATTCATCTCAAGAAGTTCTATGTTTGAAGATCCTTGGTATACCAGGCTTTTGAAAAATACAAAAGAAAAAAATAGTAAAGAGAAATAAGCGTCCAATGGTGAAAACTTGGCAATTCAAGCACCTTGGATAGGTACCTTGGTGAAAACCTGGTAATTCAGGCGCCTTGTGTACTAAAGACTAATCCATTATCTATCACTATCCTATCCCTCATCCATTTACCCACCATCCCATAAGACACACTTGCTTGTTCCCTTGGTGTTCCAACCAAATATCCAAAATCTGATGAAGCTTGTAAATACCTCCTGTACAGCTTGTAAATCTTGTACCAAAGCTTGTATTATACCTTGTAAAT
Source organism: Cupressus sempervirens (assembly GCA_028749045.1). Lineage (NCBI taxonomy): Eukaryota > Viridiplantae > Streptophyta > Pinopsida > Cupressales > Cupressaceae > Cupressus > Cupressus sempervirens. The sequence continues at coordinate 512,527,438 of CM053791.1, forward strand.
CTTGTACCATACCTTGTCTATCCGAATCTTGTCCAAGGTTTGTACCATATTCCAGCCTATAAATAATCTTGTATCCTAGCTTGTATACTATCACGTGCACACACAAAACCCCATTTTCACTTAATCTTTTCGCAAACCATCTACCTATCCACCTATCACCTATTATAGACATCCCATCCTTCACAAACATTTCCATCTCACAAAAACCAAAACATGAAAAAAATTTGTACATTTGTAACATATCTTGGTCCATCAGCTTGTACATCCTCTTTAGCTTAGTACCATTGTATCTATCCAGCGTTCGTGTCAGTTCGTCCTTGGTCAACATCTTGCACACATCACACACTTTGGTTAGATATTCCAATGCATCCTTTAGCTAGATTTCCTATCACCAAAGTGTTATCTTTCTTAGTTCAGCTTGCCAGACGCATCACTCATCCAAATCCACCAGCTTAGGTGCTCTCCGATAGGTCCTTGCAGGATATAGCTTTCCTCATGTCTGATCTTGGTCCGTTAGTACCTCGTCCTACCCATCTCGTTGGCAAATAGTTCTCTTTTGGATTTTCACTTTCTTTTGATTTGGGATCTTCCCTTTTGGGTCTTGAAGTATCTTTTCCAAGCAATCTCCTTGTTCCCTCCTCAAGGTTGCCACGATCTTCCATATCATGGTATGCTGCGAATGGGGCAATTAGAGCGTAAGGTCTTGATCAGGTCTTTCGTTTGTTTTTCTTTTCTGCTTGTGGGTTCTCCAATGTCGTTTCCACGCTACTTCCTCTAGGATTCATGTGTGATGTTGGGGCAATCCTTGCGTGTTTGTTTTGAGTTAGTTTGTCAATCCTTTGGACGGTTGGTGAAAAGGCCTTGATGTTCTTGGTAACCTTGGCAATTAACCAACAATCCTATAGCAAATCTAGTGCTCAACTACATGGTGGTACTTCTCTTTGAAGTATCCCCCCGCTCAAAAAGCTTCAATGGGTTTCCTTCATCTCCATTATCCCCCATCCATATCCAGCATCTGTCTCTCCTACCCTAGCTGATGCATCAATATCTCTTTGAATCACTCATCACTCTTAGCTTTAGGGATCCAAAATCATAGTCTTAGGGATCCACCAATCCAAATCAACCCACCAAGCCTCATCTTTCGAGATCCACAATCCTAGTCCTAGGGATCTCCAAAACCCATCTTTCGCCAATCTAGCTCTTTGAAATCCTGTTGCATCAGCTTTATAATCCCCTCATCCATCTCCCTATCCTGGATTCCTTTCTATAGCGCTCTGCTCCTTCATCCTCCACCTTCCCTAAGGTCTTAAGCTTGCTTCCTCTTGTGCATCTGATTCTCCTTTATCATTCTCCCATAGTGAGAGTTTGAGCTAATTCAGCCCCTTCTCTTTGCCAATCTGAGTCTCCTTGCTCATCTCGGATTCTTGTACTTTTCAAGAAGCCATCGAGCTTCGCTTTCTCTCCTTGCTACCTTCTTGAGGGGGCATCTCACAGTCCATTCTCTCCTCTTCTGCTCTAGCCTTGGGCATCTTATTTTCTTATCTTTGATGCCATGCCACTTGCGGCATCACATCAAAGAGGGGCAAAATGTAGACACCTAAAAATCTTTAGAAAATAAAGTATTTTTATTTTCTGAAAAAGTCCTGATGACATCATCATTTATTAATTAATTAATTATTTAATTAATTAATTATTTAATTAATTAATTAATTTTTATGCCATTAAATCCTTTTATCTTAATTAAAAATATTTAATTAAGGAATCCCTCCCTAAAATGTTTAAATCTTATTTAAACATTATTTCCTTATTTATTAATTATTTAATTAATAAATTGACCAAAAAACCCAAAATAAATAAAAAATTTATTTTTTGCCCAAAACTTGGCCAATTTCCTTAAGACCACTAACCTCTTCCAAAATCTTCTAATCCTTCTTTAATTTTGATTAAAGGCTAATCCCATCATTTCCTACCCCTAATCCCAACTCAAAATATTTAATTAAGATTAAATATTAATCCTCATGTTTATTAAAAAAAGTTTTAATAAATATCTCCTCAACCCAAACCCTTGAAATAAATAAAACTTTATTTATTTCTTAAAAATCTAATTTATCCTCACCCTAAGAAGTTCTAGACTCTTCTAGAAAGTCTTCATCCTCATCCTAGGAAATTCTAGACTATTCTAGAAAGTCTTTATCCTCATCCAAAGTCTAGACTCTTCTAGAAGATGTCTTTAAACCTAATCCTAATCCCCTCCTAACCTTGTCACATTCCCTAAACATGGGTTAAGACTTACTAACCCAAGCCAAAGTTAACAAATATCTCCTCCTTCACCCACCCTCATTAAATGCCATCCACTTGCCTATCCTTAAGCTAATCCTAAACCATCCTAATCCATCCTCTAATCATTTGCACAAGCATAAACAAGCTTAAAAAGTTCCTAATCAAGTCCAAGTCGAAATTGCTCTCATCACCCTCAAAATATCTCAACCATAAAACTTTATGAAGTCCACTAGGTCATAAATGACTCTTACAAGCCCTTTTATTGCTCTTACAAGTCATTATGAGGGTCTTTATGAAGATTTTATCCCTTGAGCCTCCTTTTTTGACTCATCCTTCCCCTTTCCTCCATCCTCTCACCATGTGACATGTGTCACTCCTTGATTGGCTATAAGGAAGCACAATCCATGTGCTCTCCTCTCATGCAATCTGAGCCCTCCATAAGCTTTTTCCCATCCTTGCATCTTAGCCCTCAAACCCTCAAGCCTCTTGCCTATAAATTGGATCCTTCCCCTTTGTAAAATAACACAATCCATGAAGTAAAGTTATAATGCTATTTTGAGAGCCAAATCCATACTAAAGCCATCTATCCACACCAAAAATCCACAATCATCCATTGAAGCCTTTGGAAGCATATTGAGCATACATCCTATCCATTTAGATAAAGCTACTCAACAAGAGAGCTTCTTATTGAGAGAGTCCATTAATGGCTCATATTCTCAATTAAGAGCTCATCTTAGTCTATCTTGAAGTTTATGAATTTTGTTTAGTTTGTAGAAGCTTTATTTAAATTTGGTTTCTATTAGCATACTAACATTGCTCATATACATCAGCTACTTCTCCTTTTGTCCATTTGATTTTGTAGATTTGATCAGTTTCTTCTATTTCTCTCTCTTTGACAATAATGTCGAAGACATATTATTTGAGCATCCTATCATGCAAGTGTAGCATTTGCAGGAACTCCAATTTTCTCCCTCTGTCACCTTACTTGTGACTTGTCTAGAATTTTAGTACTTTGATTACTTCAATCAAAAAATCTAAGGTAAGTATCCTCTGCATCAATTTGTAACTTTTCAAAATTCAACTTATTTGATGCAAGACAATCTTGTTGTTGCTCAAATAGCCTTGGATAGGGTTATCACCCCTAACTTACCTCTTAGATACTCAAATGCATCTTTAGGTAATGCTTTTGTGAAGATGTCCGCAATTTGTTCCTTTGAGCTAACATATTCCATCCTTGCTTGTCTTCCACTAGTTCTCTTACATAGTGATACTTGATTGCAATGTGCTTTTTTTTGGCATGCATCACAAGATTCTTTGATATGTTGATGGCACTTGTGTTATCGCAATAGAGTATCATAGGTTTAGTCATCTCTTCCTTCATACCTTGCAATAGATGTTTGATCCATACAATATTGGTGCAATTGATAGTAATAGCAACATACTCAGCTTCTACTATGGACTGTGAGGTACAACTTTGCTTTTTGTTGGTCCAAGTGACTAACCTTTAACCTAAGAAGAGTTCTCCTCTACTAATTCTTTTTATGTCATCAATATTACCTCCCCAATCTGCATTAGTGTAGGCTTTCAATTCAAAATTTTCACTCTTCTTGTAATATAAGCCAAAGTCATCTGTTCCTTTTAGGTACCTCAATATTCTTTTTACTGCCATTAGGTGATTTTCTCTTGGATTTGCTGAAAATTTAGCCACTATTCCAGTAGCTAATGCAATGTCTAGTCTACTATGCACAACATACTACAACTTTTGAATCATTGATCTATACATTGTCTAATTTACTTCAGTTGACTCATCATTTTTGGATAACTTATGTCATGTTACCATTGGTGTACTCACTAGTTTTGAATCTTATAGGCCAAATGTCTTGAGTATATCCTTGATATATTTTGATTAGGTCATAAATATGCCATGCTTTAGTTGATGTACTTACAATTCAATAAAGAATTTGATTTCTCCAAACATTGACATCTCAAACTCATGTTTCATTTTATCAAAAAAATCTTTGCATAGGGCATCTTTTCTTGCAAACATTATATCATCAACAAAGATTTCAGATATCAAAATATCTTTACCTTTTTATGCCTTGATATATAGGTTGCTATTGTCATCTATTCTCTCAAATCCTATTTTCATAAGATATTTTTGAAGTCTCTCATACCATGCTCTATGTGCTTGTTTTAAACCATAGAGTTCTTTATGCAATTTACAAACCATATCCTTGTTGTTTTCATCAACAAATCCCTCTGGCTGTTCTATGTAAACTTCCTGTTCCACTATATCATTCAAAAAGGAAGATTTTACATCCATTTGGTAGACTTTTAAACCTTTGTAAGCAGCATATGCAAGTAGAGTTCTTACTCCTTCCATTCTTGCAACAGGAGAAAATGTTTCCCCATAGTCTAATCCTTCTTCTTGTGTATAACCTTTGTAGACTAGTCTGACCTTGTTTCTTATGATCTCACCATTCTCATATAGCTTGTTCCTAAACACCCATTTGGTACCAATCACATTTTTATCAACTGGTCTTGGAACTAAGGTCTAGATTGTGTTCTTCTCTATCTACTCTATCCCTTCTTCCATAGCTTTATGCCAATTATCATCTTGTAGTGCATTTTCACTATTTTGGGCTCAATCTTTCTCAACAAACATGATTCATTCCTTAGTTTGTTCCTTTTAGTTGGTCTAGCTTCCTTATCACTAATGATTTTTTTTGTAAGGTGATGTCTTCTCACATACTTGGATAGTTTTGGTTCTGTCCTTCTTTCCATGTTTGATCTTTAAGATTTAGATTCACTATGCACATCTCTTTTAGGTATTTCATCATCTCTTTCATGTGTACTAATTTCTAAATCAAAATGTGTACTACCTTCATTCTACAACTCAACTTCTAAATGTAGCTCGACATTCACTAGCTATGACTTGGCTGATACTAAAACTTGTTGCTGATTCCCAACTTGATTTACAACTTCATCTTCAGTAGACATTCCTTCATAGAAATATACAGAGCATCTATATTCTTCTAGTTTCTTAGTTGCATCAACCTGAGCTTCTGCATGCTCATCAAAATTTACATTTACACTCCTCACAATTTTGTTAGTGTTAGTATTCAAACACTTATATGCTTTTCTTCTAGTGGAGTATCCAAGAAATATGCCTTCATCACTCTTTGAATCAAACTTTCCATTTCCAATATCTTTAAGAATATAGCATTTACAACCAAATACTTTGAAATTTTTTACATTGGGTGAGTGACCATACCATAATTCAAAAGGTGTTGCATTTGTACCTTTCTTGACTTGTACTCGATTCAGGGTGCAGATAGCTATACTTACAACTTCTCTCCAGTACTTTAGAGCAACATTTTTCTCCATCATTAATTTTTTGCAATTGTCTATCATTGATCTATTCCTCTTCTCTATAATACTATTCTTAGGTGGAGTTCTTGGTGCTGATGTTTGTCTTTTAATCCCTTTGTTATTGCAAAATGTCTCAAATTATTTTGATGTAAACTCTCCTTCTCTATCTAATCTTAGGCACTTCAAACTTCTCCCTATTTCCTTCTCAACCCTAACCAAATATCACTTAAACATTTGAAATGCATCAAATATTTGTTTTAAGAATATATAAGTCATCATCCTAGAGTAGTCATCCACAAAGAACATTATGTATATGTCTCCTTGGTAGGTTTGCACTTCTATTGGGCCACATAAGTTTGTATGGACTAACTCTAATACTTCTTTGGAAGTGTAGGTTTTGCATTTAAAACTTGACTTGATCATTTTTCCTAGTTGACATTATTTGCACATTGTATTTTCAAGCTTCTTCATCTTAGGTAAACCTCTAACTTTCTTCATTTCATTGATGATGATCAGATTATCGAAGCTGACATGACATAGCCTTTTATGCCATAACCACACATCATCAAATCTAACAACAAAACATGATGCATCTTCTATATCTAGGTAAAAAAAATTAATCCTAGTTTGTTCTCCTTTTCCTATCAAATTTCCATCAATGTCATAGGTTTTGGCAGTTTTGTTTCCAAATTCTACTTTGTATCCTACATTGCCTAATTGTGACACACTCAAAAAATTGTAGTTCAATCCTTTAACATAGTATGCATTATCACATGAAATTTTCTCTGTAAGTTTAATAGAACCTTTTTCTTTGATTTGACATGGAGCATCATTTCCAAATCTAACATTATTGTCATCATACTGAGTGAAGGTAACAAATTTACTTTTATCTCCTATCATGTTGTGTGAGCATCCACTATCTATGATCCATTTATCATTTTTATTCACAAAGGTTACCGGTGTTGTTTCCTTATCTTCATCTAACTCATTCTTCATGGCTACATAGACTACCTCATCATCATTTTCATCAAAATCCTCTTCTTCAACAATGTAGCACTTTTTGCCTTTGTCTTTGTAATCTCTACTATCATTTTTTCTTATGTTCTTGTTCTTGTTACCTTCTCTGTAGTTCTTCTTCTGTGTGCATCTTGCAACAATATGTCCTAATTAATTGCAATTAAAACAAATGATAGGAATCTTACCTTTGCCTCTATGAAATGTTCTAGCTAGTAGTGCTTCCAGTTCTTTCACATCTTCTTCATCTATGCTGCTGTCACTAGATGCATATTTTACCTTTTTCTTCTTCGTCTTTGGTTTCACCTCCTCAGTGTCTCTTATTGATAGCTTGGCCTTGAAAGTAGATTCAAGGTTCTTATGTTTTTAGTTATCAAAGTTGGAAAACTCAAATGTAGTGAGTCTTCCTACTATTCCTTCAAAAGTTAGCTAGTTTCCTAGTACAGATCTTAATTCTTGTATGGCTGATACTCTAATAACATATAAGGGGAGCAAGGTTCTTAAGAATTTTTTATTAACTATGTCATCATCTAAATGACCACCCAAACTTCTTATTACACTCACTACTCCTTTCATTCTAGAGGCACATTTAGCAACATTCACACCTTCCTCCATTTTCATGTCATCAAACTTTCCTCTAAGGCTTTCTCTTTTTTCTCTTTGAACATTTTGATCTCCTCCATAAATATCAGTCAAGGCTTTCCCCATTTTTAATGCAAAGTCACATGCCTTGATGTCATCAAATTTAGCATAGTTGAGGGTAGAGGCAATCTCCAACATTGTCTGATTGTGCTCCTTCTTTTCCTTCATATCTTCTACAATGGGTACAACTGGATCAACATGTTCTACTTCAATTGAGGTTTGTGCATGGTTACTTATTGATCCAAGATGTAGCTTCATTAACTTTTTCCATGCAATGAAGTTATCTTTGTTGAGCTTGGGAACTTCTCTCTTGTACATCTTGATATTCTTGCTTCTAGTACCTTTAAACCAAATCAATAGATGGCTCTGATACCAATTGTTAGAAATAATTTAAAATAATTGAGAGGAGGGGGTGAATCAATTATTCAAAGTCCAAATGTCCTAATAAAATGTTTTCACCAAGTAAATTTAGCCCATTAAACTATTCATCCATCCTAGATTTAAAATTTCCTACTTAGCAAGTTATTGTAAATTCAACATGCAAGAATAACACATTAAGAATCTATTGGTGCACAAAATTGCATTCCCATTTTGAGTGTCCATTCCAAGTTTTGAGCCCTATAAATGCATTTTCTTTCTCATGTACCTGGCTATCATTTTAAGGCCTATAAGATGTTTTATGTTTTCAACACCTTGCATTCAACCTATGCATATGTCTTGTATTGATAAACTAAAATTTCAAACAATTCTGTGAAGTCCCATTTCATGTAGTTTTTAGTTCTACACTTTCTACTTAAGTGCCAAATAGTGACAACAAGCCCAGTTTTCCTTTGAATATCTTTTACCTGGTTAAGACTCATAACTTTCCACTTTTATAATTTTTATTATGCATATCAAATAATCTATGTTCCAAGTTTCAAGTCATTTCAAATTCATTTGACTAGTTTTCAAATCCCTCAAATTTGGTGATTTACTGCTTTCATCCATCTGCATATTGTTTATAATTTTGGGTAGCCCTGTTTCACAAGCTATAACTTTTGACTAGTTGACCCAAATAAGAAATTTCCTTTTGCATCTTATTTTATGGGTAAGAAACTTTCTATGTTCCTAATTTGAGCTTATGAAAAATTCGTTTGATCAGTTTTCAAACGTGATTTCATTTGCAATTTAAAGAGTTTCATTGGTAATTAGAAATGTAGATTGATTAGGAGCCCTGTTTGGGGTGTCATATATTTGAGTCTGTGATTGGTATGACCAAATAAATTGTACCCTTACATTCTACTCTGAAAATACTTTTAATTGTGTAATTTTTAAAGTCTTGATGAATCTGTTTGTGCACTTTCTTAGGGTCATTCCATTTGTAAAAATCATTATCCTATCAATGTCCCCAGTCCTACAAATCCAAATAGCTAACTTCATATTCTTGCCAAATTTTCCTAGTCATTCATCATGAGCCAAAATTAGAGATTTATAATCTCTATGTCAGTGTCTACTAATGCCCCAGATTCCAGATCCTCAAATGCCCATTTTCCCAATTCTGAAAGCCAAAACCAAATGCAATTTCTAGCTTTCTGACATGTTCATTTCTAGGTAATTTCAAGTATGCATATTCGAAGGTCGATATCTTTTGACCCTGATGTCATCATGTGACGAGATTTGGTAGGCCTATTGAATGTGTTAGAGAGATAGAATGTCTTGAGTTTTGGAGCTTGGTTAGATGCTTAAATTAGTTTTTAAAGCCAGGCAATGGGCCTCCTAATACAAATTTCACAGTGATGCAAAAACAATTTAAAATAAGTTTCCAGTGGAAAATTTGTGATCAAATTGGATTCTAATCAGTTTGAGAAGGTCGGTGGACCAATTTGCAAGTTTAGCTGTTTGGAAACAAAATTTTTTATAGCCAGACTAGCTCTGGGGTTTGACTAATTCCATCAAATTAATGGGGTATGTGACATTTTTTTGATGATATTTCTAGATCGGGTGGTTTTGTTTTGCAAACACGTGTATCTACATTAAGAAGTTGTTTACCTCAATTTTTGAGCACCATTACTCCAATTATATGAGAATAAAATATTGTTCAAGGGTGCCATTTGGACAAAAGGTAAAATAGAATGGAGTTTTAAAGCCCACCTCTTCAATCATATAAACATTTGAAGTTGCCCCTACATCGATGGTGGGCATTGCTTATAGAGTTTTAGATCAGATCTAAGTTGTCTTAATGTGAAAATTGGCATTGCTCTTTGATTGATAAATGCTTATTAATACCTCCATCTCTAACACCCTGAAATGAAGTTGTGAAAATCATTGGAGGAAAACAACATTGAGGGAACTCCACATCAAATGGGGTAGCTCACGTATTCAATAGTGTCCCCACGTTTTATAAAAAGTAGTCCATGCCCAAAGAAAGTACAAGGATCTACATGCTAGGAAAGTCATCGGTAGGCTAGAAGAAAGCCACATGAGCAAAGGTGCAAGCATGCTCAAAGAAAGAATATCCACTCCCAGTGGTAGCCAGCCAAGGTGCAAGGCAAGCATGTATGCAACTCATCCACAACAAAGAGTCCCACGTTAATGGAGAGGCAATGCATGACATGAGGAAAATGGTGGGGCATGAAAGCTGCCCTTGTGTTCAAAGAAAAAAGTCACCCATCTCTGCAATGAATTCCATGCATGAATAGGGGAGCAATCAGCAATCAACAATAATAAAGAGAAATCAACTATAATCCCAGGCATCAGGGGTAGAGCAACCCACATTTCGCATGGAGGATGACATCCAAGGTAGAAGCTGCAAGCAAAAAAGATCGTGTCACTGCAAACAAATCAGGGGGATCTCCACATCCATAGCACGGGAGAAGACATGTTTTCTCCTTGAAGATAATCTACGCCCATGGTAGGGAGAAATGAGATAAGTCTGCTATTTTTGTCCCACACTGGGCATGTGGTAGTTAAAAGTAAAGTTTACTAGCCCACATGCATGATACACAAGTAACTTAGAAAGTCAATGCTATTGGATAGGTATAAGGCTTATGTGGAGGGGCTTGCCCACAAGCTGCCATGTGGTTAGTGAAATTTTGACTGATCATTGCATGGTGGGGGATGAAGTTTGTGATTGTGTGATGATACAATGGTGTTGGGATATTGTAGGTGAAAAAATAAAGGGGCCTGATGCTACGATTATCATAGGATCAGGGCATAAATTTTGAAGGACTCCACTTCTACGGTGTTCATGAGATTAGGAAGCCAAAGAATGAAGAGGCATGATATTGATAAATTGATGAAATTGTGAGTCTGTTGTGACATTGGAAGGTTAATGATGTATGTGTAAGATGTTATAAGCCCCCTCCATACTATGAAATAAGCTTTTTGTAATATTGTGGAGGGGGATAATTTAAAATTTCAAAATGCATGAATGGTGATGGCAAATGACATTTCAACACTTGGAATTGCAGAGATAAGGGGAAGGTGAAATATAATATAAAAATAAATTTCAAGATGGTATTTAATGCATGATTTTTAAGATTGAAAATTTTGAATAATTTTTAAAGTTTTATATACTTTAACTATATAACTTTTTAATTTTTTCAATTTTTAATGCTCTGTTTAGTCTAAGGCCTGATTTTTAGAATGGTCTCAGAGGTATGATTTCAATCTAAAATATGAACTATAATATACCATCAGAATTGGGAAGAAGAAATTTTTTCACTTTTTCTATGAAATTTTGTGCATGTGTTAACCATGAGCTGCTATAGGAGGTTTTCTAATTTTGGGGGCTTCTTAGTGAAAATTATAGAATTGTGTTTCCAGTTTAAATTGCAATCAAATTTTGATCATATTATATCAGTTGTGACACCATCAACAAATTTAAGGATGAATTGAATGTTTTGAGGGTGGCTGGAAGTAATTGTGTTTTTCTAGCAGCACAAGTTGATCTCATGACAAAAGTAGAAGTGATAGGCCAAGATTGGATTTGAAGCTTTAGTACAATTTTTGATGAATTCCTGATATTTTCTCCATGAGGTATTTTGTTGATTATGTAGGTGAGATATATTAGATATTTTTGCTTCATTTATGATCTTAATTACAGGCAGTTGAAGGAAGTTCAGTTTCAACAAACTTCAAATTGAAGACATTTCTAGGGGGATAGATGTCAGTTTCAGGTTACATTTCTAGAAATATCTTTTCTCTTATATATCTTCCTTTTTTTCTCTTTGAAAGGGTTCCAATTCTTTGGATATTTTCTAAGAATTGTGAGACCAATCTGGTTCCAATTTCCTAATATTTTTCTCACAATTGTGATACCATTTTCTCAGTGTTCTTTTGTTGTGAGCAGCAGTATTGTATTTCTTTTGAGGCATTTTAAGATATACAATCATTTCTTGGTGTCCTTTTCTGAATTTTGACATACAGCTGATGTATTAGTTTCAAGGAAATTAATACAAGAGCTTCATTTCTTTTAGTTTCATTCTGATTCTCATCTCCTACTTCTATTACTTGCAATGTTTTGTGTTTAAGAACGAAGAGCTTAAATTCATTTGCAATCCTGTAAGGTTGTATGTCTGGATAAATTTTCTAGTGGAACAAAGATCCACGTAAATGCTTGTTTACATTGACAAAGTTGCAGTTACACTAGAAGGATTTCACCATAAGTATGAGAGTTGTTATAAAGATTGATGTCTATTTGCAAGTCAAATAGATAGATCAAATTTCTAAATATATGAGTATACTTCAGGTATCCATCTATATGTTAAGGTTTAGTTGATGGCCTATGGATAAGGGATTGGTTAGCTTGGAGATTGCATGTCCTCTGTTGTTGCATACCTGGGTTATGTTGAGAGATCAAAATTTTAATTGAATATCTTTCCCTTTATGTTTAAGGAGCTCAAAGGTTTTCCCTCACTTAGTTTATCATATTCATGTACTCTGTCATTAGCTATTTCACCCCTGAATGCTTGCATAAACATAGAAGATTAAGGGATTTTATCTATTTTAGAGATTCAGTTATGTGCCTTGACACTGGTAATATATAAAGAATCTGACGTCCACCCACCTAGGTCTTATAGAGCTTGAAGAAGAAGAATGAATTATCCTTATAGTTGGCCCAAGACTATAGTCAAGTGCATCCATTATAGGAATTTTCTAACCTTAGATGTATTGGTCTGGTTTCTTGGTTATTTTCAAAACTATTAAATTAGGAGCCAATAGAATCAACACATAATGCAATGATTTTATGTGGAAATCCAATTTGGAAAAAACCACCAGTAACATGCTACTCAATTCTCACTCTTTTGAAGTGATGCATGTGAAAGGCCTGACCTGTTAAAGGCTACAACACACTATTAAATGTGACCTAGTTAAAGGATTTCACCCTATTAGAAGTGGACCTAGTTAGAGGACTTTAGAACATTCACTTGGAATGCCACCCTATTAAAGGATTTACACATGGCTATTAAATCAACCTAAGTCCATAGAATTTTACCCTAACTAATACAATTGTTAGAGAGTAACAACAAGGGCTTTTGACTTGATACAACAAACAACTTAACTTGTAGATTTCAAATCTCATTTTAGCTCTTAGAATTTGCCTAGCTTTAGTCTCTATAGCTCTAACAGCTTGTCATCTTTTCAAGCTTCATCTCCTTGAGTCTTCATGCTTGATGTACTAGTGTAATCTCCTATATGGCCACTTATTGAAGTAAAGTCTCTATGCTCTATTCTTCCTTCTCAATGCCTTCTCCTTGACACCTTTCAACAACTTTGTAACTTGGCACCCTAGCCACTCTTGCTTCTTGGCCTATGAGTCCTTGAATAGAAGTCTGGAATACTTTTCCCACTTGAATCTTCTTGCTTTTGATTTTAGATTGAATGGATTAGGTAGGATTCAATTAATCTACCCCATATCTTGTTCCTTCTAGAAACATCATGAAGAATCCTCCTTAATTCACTCCAAAATGGTTTACCTAAAATTCTGTACCACCAACTCATCATTCTTATCCTCCATCTAGTTTACAAAATTCAAGGTAATAAACTTGTTGGCTCAAATCTGGCAAATCTTTGACTTTTCAAATAATGCAGCAACTTGACACTATTGAAATTCTAGTGCTTATCACATCTTGTGTTACTTGGCACCAACTACATTTTATTGATGCTCGACACCTATTTTGGATTCACTTAGCATCCACTAAATTTTACTGATGCTTGGCACCTATTGCTTTCTCGGCTCCTTCTGTATCACTTGGCACACACTAGATTTTTCATTTGCTCGGCACTTACTAAAAATTTGCTTGGCATAAACTAGCTTGCTTCACACCCACTAATGAACTTAGTCAAGCTTTATAGACAACCTTGTTACAACTTATTCTTCCAAAGTTTCTAAGTGTGGCTAGCCTCTGTATCTTCAAATATATTGTTAATACATCATTTTATCAATTTCTTAACTGATCCTTGTACTTCATTACAAAACCATAACTTAACCTTTTCCTTAGGTTCTTTTGTTACATCTTGTTGATTAAATCCTCTTAATTAATCAACTAAGTGATAGTACTTGGATCTTATAAGCAATTATCATTCTAGCAAATAGCAGGTTTGACATCAGTGGCAAAACAATGATTGAAAATAGTCTTTATCAATAATCTCCCTCTTTGGTAGTGATCTTTTTCAATCAGATTTCCAACATGGTCATCTCAAAATTTTATATGTATGAAATTGAAAGATTAATAAAAGGTTGGTGAATTTTTGGTGTGAAGTACTTGATGTTGTAGAGTCAATTGAATGGTATTTTCTATCAACTATTTTCTATTCCATTTTTTTTAGTTGTAGTTATATGTTTTCTCTTTTGTCTAGATTGAAGCAAGGAAAGAATAGAGTTTCATTCCCCTATTTCAAGGTAGTAAATGAATGTGATAAGTAGTGTCATTGCATGTTCAAAGAAGAATCCCTTAAACATTTTTTCTATTTTAGTTAACTTCTTTTCCTTTTTAGTTTAGATCCTAGTTAATTTAGTTCAGTATTAGTTGTTATGCTATTAAGCTTTGTGAGCTCATAAGATTTGTGGCTTCATAAACTTAGTCAATTTCTCAGAAATCTTTTTCTGCCTAAGTTAGAGCCTGTTTAGGTCTAGCTTGGTTTTACCTCTTCTATTCTCAGGTCAAGAACACACCCCCATATTAGTTTTAGGAATAAAACATAATTCATTGCAAATCCACCATAGGGAGTTGTACCTATTGATTCAGAGAAAGGCCAATCTATCCAGAAGTGGCTTTTCAACTGCTTGTAATTAGATATTGTTCATAATTTGGGTATTCAAGAGTCATAATTAAAAAAGAACAAATCTGTTCATCGAAATATCTATTGTGTTTCAGATTCTTTTTAGTGTGTGGATAGCTTATGTCGGTCCCTAATCTAGAGTATTTTAGACTTTGTTGATGGAGAGGATTTGAGTAGATGAGAACAGAAGCAACAACAGAGTATTACTTGGTATTCTTGGAAGTTAGATATTTTTCATCTATACTTCCATCAATGCTAAAGGGGGAGATTATTAGCATGAATGCTGATGATACTACTTTGGGGAGTATCATGAGCATTGGAGAGTATTGACATGTTGCATTCATGATTATGTTTGTCATTGATGTCAACATAGCATGGTTTCTATAAAGATTAGTTGAGTAGTAGACAAATATATTGATGGTATAGATAATGGTTTGATTTTCTAGTGATGCATAATTACGGACATGTTCAGCACAGTGTTCTAATGACATTGTCAAGTGTCCAGTGTCTGAATCAAAAATATATGAAAGATGTGTTTAATTTACAGAGAGCAATTTAGAGACAAAGTATTGTAAAGTAGATCTTGATGGTTGTTGGCTATCTTAAATATAATATGTAATGAAGATATGCATAGTCAAGGAGTGACAGAGGATAGTTCACTAATGATGTCAGCAAGTGAACAAGCTTGAGTATCACACAAGTGATGTTTTGTATAGACTGTGAGATAAAAATGCTATTGTAATTGTAATTAATTAATTAACTTATTATAATTAATTTAGAAAGCCTCAAGGTTGACTCAAGGAATTATTATGAAGATATGGTATAAAGGAAAGATGTTATCCTTGATTGTATAGTGTGTGAATAGTGTATCTATTGTTGTAAGAAGTGTGAAGTGAAAAAAGAATAATATTGCTTATAAATGCATGTACGTGATCCAATGGATTATTAGATGTGAGATTTGTGATTTGGTTACAAGATCAGAAGGAGTAGAGGTCTAGTTGATAGGATAGAGAAAGAGGAAGGAACATTATAGTATCATTCTATTATTCTACAAGGAATAATACATAGATCATTTGGATAGTGGGTTCATTGGTCTTGCCCTTGAAACTATTTGAGAAGTGGGTCCAGTTGTCTTCCACAACTCCTAACAGGGATTCAAAGTCTCCTAATAAGGACTCACATGTACTAAATATTGTAAACAAACTCCTAATAGGGTCTATCCTCTAACAAGGAATATTTATTTTAGTACATCATCTTGTGGGTACAATCCCCACCAGGGTTTTCCTTGTGATCAAGGTTTTCCTTAGTTAACATATTTGGTGTTGTTGTGTATGAGTATTTTGTTTTGGTTTTAGTTTAGTTTACTCATATGGTTAATATTATTTAAGTTTGATCATTGTGATATTAGTTGGATAACTGATTTACCCCTGCTCTCAGTTATGTCAGTGGACTATGTATTCTAACAATGACTATGGAACTCCTTCTGAATTCATGCACAAACCATAATCCAACCAAAAATAATACATTATGACCAACTTGCAACCATATAATAAAATCATCAATCTGGTTGAGCCCTTTTTTCATTTTGGTTTGAGCAACTTGGATCTTCTCATAGATTGTCTCTTACATAGCATCTATTGATCTCACAATCCATTAATATCAAAATCTTATGTCACAAAATATATAATGGTCACTTACATATAATTTTATTATTAATAAATATTGTCAGGGCAATTGCTATACATTTTCTTCATTTCACTTTAAAGTTGTTATTATTTCATTTTGAACTTGATGTCACATAAACTTTCATCAACTATTGATTTACATCCCATATGGCTACATCTATCAACTTCATAGATTCATATGATATTGTCATTAGTTTTTCACATCTATCCATTTATAGAAAGCTCACACATCACTTGTTACTATTGTGGTCTCTTCTTAATGCTTGTGAGACTTTATAGATAATAAAAACTACTAATTTCCTCTTCAAAAAAATTAACCCTTCATGCATTATTGGCTATGAATAATCATTCACTTTCAAAGTAGTAGATTGAATGTTTCAATTCCCTCTCAACATGAACCTTGTGTGATGTATAGAAAATAGTCCCAATACAAATTCCCAACCAAATATGATTTACTCATGATATCAATACCTTCCACAATCTTGTGTAGATTATTTCATCTATTCAACCTCGAACCTCAATCTATAGATGTTGTATTTTTCAATTTTAGCTCTCGATATTAGCTCAAAACTATCTGGTCTTCCATTATATTAATGCTATTACTTGACTTTTTTGTTGTGTTTCATGTAATGCAATGAATAATCATGAATCTTTCATGGATGGTTACTCCTCTCAAGAATATAGTGACTAATCCAACTAATGGATCTTCTTAACCTGTCTTTGATACCATGTTTTATGTTAGCAAACTTATGTTTAAACTATGAAATTGGTGTGATCAAATATGAAGAACATAATTATTGAATCTTGTTATAATTTTTTAATGCATGTCCTTCTATCAAGTATTGATAGAATTATAATCAAGATTCCAATCTAAGTGTCTAAGAGGTGGACTACTCTTCTATCACCAATCTACAGGGAGAGAACATTTGTTTGATTTCAATATATTTCCTCAATTATTCACTCAATATAAATATAGAACTCAAAGGGCTTATGTAGAAACATACATGACACTTTAGTGAAGAGTTTCATTTAAAAGACATAATGTATGAAGTTAACTAACTAAATGACCCAATTATGATTAGCTATGATTAACCATCATGCCCTATGTTTAATGGGTATGTTGATTTGCAACATACATTAAGCCCCTTGATCTGAAGAGAAAATAACATCATTGTCTTGATACATTCAAGATCAAAATAATTAGGAGTTTACAACCTGATTCTAAGAGAAAGATAATTGAATATTCATCCTTGGTTCTATCAGATTTATTTCAAGGAGAATCACAAAGGGTTTTATAATAGAGTGGATTATATCTATGTGTATTTCTCTGAATGCATATCAATTCACATGGTGAACTGATATGCATGTATGTACATACACATATGTTTTGCTAATTGATATTTCACTTAATTTTGACCAACACTATTGTTTCTCAACATTTAAAGTTAGAGATTTTGGATGTTACCATTCATTTTCCTTATTTTTTTACTCTGACGAAAATTGTAAAATGTGGCAAAGTCAAATGTAGTAGCATGAGGAAATTAAAATGATTTCCAAAATATTTTAAGTACAATTACACTAATAAACATGGACTCAAAATGCTGATAACATTTCCAATACATAGTTGAAATATAGTACCATCACATTATAATGATATACTTATCTTCCATTAAAATTATATGGCTTACGTTATATTCGCAGTAGCCACTATCATACTTGTAAATTATATTGAAGGAGAATTTAAACATACTTACAAGTTGTTCAAGATACTCATACCAACCTCTAAGGTAGTATCATTTAGTTTGTCAACCATAAGTCTCTAAATTGTGCATACATATTGAAAGGAAAGATAGAATGGTACCAAATTTGATCCTTCTTTGACATTGTATTAGAGTAGGTCCTTCTAAGAGTTGTGAGACTCCATAAACTTCAAGTGTGTCATAACTATCTATTGATGGGTTAATTGGTAGAACATCACCATTGTCATCAAAGTTGCCATGACATTATGTAGGACTGTGAGAAAATTGTTTCCCTAATATATTCATGAGAAAATGAGAAACATGGACGTTGACTCAAAAGTGTGATTAGAAAGTTGAGGGGGGTTCTTGTCGAGATGGGTTTTGTAAAATACAATAGTACTAGTAAAATGGGTCTATAATTAATTATATATCTTGTTGTGGTTGAGTCATCAAGTTTTTCTAAAGATGAAGGTTGTGAATACTTCATTAACCTAGATTAATGTTATTTAGTAGATTGAGATCATGTTTGTTTGGTGCCTATGAATTATACATCTTAAAGTGTGGATTTATAGCACCTTGAGCATATTGATAGGATGGTTCAAAGAGATGTTAGCTATGCCCATGGTGAAGTTAAAATACTAAAGAACAAGAATGTAGAATTCATACTTGATAATAATTTGGGTAATAAATTCATATAGGTGACTTAGTCTCGTAATAAGAGGTCTAGATAGTAAAATACATCTTGAGGGATATGTTAGTACAACTAGCACTACTATCCAAATAGATTAGAAAATCTATATGGTGTAAAAAGTCTACAAAAATCTTAATCTAAAAGTGTAGATTGGATTGGTGATGGATAAAATTTTCATATAAACAATGAGGAAAAATAAATTTTATAGATAATTGCACATATCCATTACCTTGAAGTATGTATGAATGTAGTTCTAAAATGTAGATTGCAATGCATAATGTGAATAGGGCACATTTGTAACAACAATGGTAGGAGTGAAAACAAAAAGGTGTTCCACTACAATAACTAGCAAATGGGTTAAATTCAAAACATTTTTTATTAGTATAACAAGTATTTCATTAATACCTCCATTGCTATGATGCACATCATGACCTTTTTCATGTGTAGGTTTTGTGATAGGATTTGAAGGTTGCATTGAAATGTCATGCGCATTGTTATACCTAAAATTTAGTCCTTTGAGTAGTTTATGTGCAACAAAGGTGAATTGTGATGCCATGGTAGTGGTTGAAGTGGACACATATGTGGATGGGGCATGGTTGGATGTAGAGCAGCTAGGAATTGAATGAGGAAGTTGATGACCCAAATTGTAAATCAGATAAAAAAAGTAAGATGAGAGTATCACCATAGACCATCTTAGGCTCCACTAAAGGGAAACCCTCAACTCTAACTATGCATATTTCTTGAAGCCCAATGAAGACATTCATGTTGAGGGTTGCCCTTGAGAAAAGCTTGAATTAGTCTATGATGATAACCTTATCGTACTCTATCATTTTATTTTCAAAATGGGTCATCAACTAATTTCCTCATTCAATTCCTAGCTACTCCAATACATCCCACCATGCCTCATCCATATCCTATAGATTAGAACCCTAGACGTATTGATTGAATGAGTTTGCACACATTATTATTAAATAGAACAAACCCAATCAATGTTAAAGAATAAAGCTATAAAATTTATAATTTATAATAATTTTTCTTAATGAAAACATATTAACAAAATATAAAGTTATAGAAAAAGAATCATAAAATCATAATAATTACATAACAAAAATTATTTATGTTCGATGTGAGAAAATGAATCTAAAGCCTTGATAAGAACACATCACCACATATTGTGTTATATTTTTCACATTAATCCATCTTACTTTCATCTTCCCACAAAGAAAAGTTTAATACTTTAAATATGCTTTTAAGGAAATTGACGAGTTCCACATAAAACTATGTGGAAATTTCTAAGCACTCAAGTAAGTAATGGACCCTACTAGATATTAGAAATTATCTTTGATATCAATAAAAAAAACCAAATTATTTCACTAAAAAATGTAAGGCATAGTTTCATTCACTATATTTTAATCTTGAGAACAAACTTATACTTTTATAGGGTGTAGTGGCACAACAGAGGATGGGACCTCACATCCTCTTTTTTCAAGCACTTAGTTGCATTCAAAAGGAAATCTAAAATTATATGATGAATACAAAGTCAAGTTAGTGAAGAAAATAGGAAAAATCGATATTAATATCTACAAATAGTGTTGGAAATATCAAATGGGAAAGTAAACTATAAGAGGGGGGGATAGGGGGTGAATAAGTACTTCAATACTTTAACCATAAAACATTCACCACAAATCCATCTCACAATTTAACATGTAAACTAAAATAGATAATTACACATGTTCATCTATAACATGAAACAAATAACACATAACACAATAAATTTGTTACCCAAAAACCCTCCAACGAGAAGGTAAAACTAGGGTGGGGATGACACCTAGAAATCTTCACTACTACGGCTATAAAGTGTAGCCAATTAAGGTTACAAGAAGTTTTACCATAAACTATGATCTACCCTATGAAAGGTTTTCCCTATTAAATTCTTAAAAAGACTGTTAGGTCTCACCCTATTAAAGGATTTAAATAGCCTATTAAAAATGTGACTTAATAAAACAAGTACTCAATTAAGAGATTTACAAAGTCATGTTAAGACTACTCTATTAGGATATTTCCTCTACAACACTTGTTAGAATGAGTCAACACTATGATCCTTTGATTAGCACTATGTTGCTAGATGTCATATCTTCTCTTTCCTAGTGTGTACTTGATCCTTCTGATAAGATATGTCTCCTCTATCCTCTCTCTTCTTTCCTCTATGATCTCTAACTAATTTTGCAATTCATAACATCATCACAACCTCCATAGGCACTATGAATGCTCTCTGCACTTAGCATTCATCTCTCTTGTGTCTCCTTCTCTTCCTTCATGCACCTAAAAATTATTTAGGGTTTTTCTCCTTAAGTAAATACAAGTTGGCTAGGGTTAGATTAGAATCAATGGCTAAGGTTGATCCATTTTTCCGCTTAGAGTATCCCTTAATTTGATTGGTTGCATCTACTACATAGGGATTTGTAATATACATCTATATACATCTTATAGAATCATAAAAAAAATTGTTAAGTCGGCCCAAAAATGGTTTACATGGAAATTTGTGCCATTACAAACAATTATGTCCAAAACTGTTCGCTCAGCAATTGAAGTCTCTAATGCTACATATTCATTATATCTTCAATATTAAAACTTGGTTTCTAAATGACTTAACATGATCTATTTACTTGGCTTATAAGTGACTTGGCACTAACTATCTGCTTGGCACATACTGGTGCTCAACACTAACTATGTATATTACTCGACGTGTATTGTCTCGAAACTTATGCTTGACATGTTTGATCACTCGGCTCACATTGATTGCTTGGCTTTCTCTGATCACTTGGCTTACATTGTAATAGTGATAGATAATGACCAAGTGTTTTGTTACTACCTTGTCAAAACCAATATGAGATTAACAAATAGTAATACTATCAATTGAAATATGGGGTAAAAAAATAACCTTGAATCCACTGCAATAGTATTTTTTCAAATGTAACACATTCAAATAGAAATCTGATTTTTTTTTGTCAAATTATTAATTTGAAGTAGAAGGGGAAATAAGAGCAACAAAGTCATGATATCTTGGATTTATAACTTTGGCCACAATCATTGTAACATTCTGGTCATCTTCTAGAGAACCCTGAGTGCTCAAACTAATGTTCAAATATGGACTTGGACTTGAAGCCATTAGCAACATGCAACAAACTTTTTTTCACATGAAAAAATAAAGATTATGTTTCCCAATTGTGAGGTCTCACTTGGACCCATCACAACATAGTTTATTTGCATTTCAAATGCTTTATATTTTGAGACCTTGTCATATGTTTGACTATTTTGGATTGCTATTCAAACTATTTGATACTATGGCCTACTTTCTTTTATGGTGATTATTTATGATGTTAGAACTTATTGATGATGCTTGATGATTATTTACATTCATGTACTTGGTTGGTGATTTTATTAATGGGTAGGAAATTATGTTTTAATGCAAATATCAAATGGATTATATATGTGAAAATCATGACATGTAAAATAGTCATATCATGTTTAGTTTGATTATGTTATTATTATATATGCACAATAGCTTATAAATAGAAAAATGTTATTTGAAATTTAATTGATAAATATTTTATGTCTGATTAAGTTATGAATATAGATTTGATATAGGATTTATTTATGCATATGATTTATTTATCTTGTACTATTGATATGCAGTTTGAGTGTGCAAGAAATAACCATGGTAAAATAGAGAACCAAGACTATACCTTTGTATTAACTAAGAATGCCAAGGTTAGATCTAATGAAGAGATCTTAACCTCATTGTTAAGTTTTTTACTTTTTGAATGTAATGTGAATGTGTGTTTAGATTAGATTCTTTATGTGAAAATTGATTTTCCACTTGTAATGTTAAATATGTATTTTATAGTGTCACTTGACACTTGTATTGTTATTTGTTTAAGTGGCAAGTCACGTTGAGATATTGGCAAAAGAAACGCAACCTTATTCTTAACCAATTAGAAATGTTTAAGTTTTTATCCCCTTGCATAAAAATATCTTATTAAGGCTTTTATTAGATTAAATTCAGATTTTAAGTTTAAGGTGACTTTAGAGGGCTCCATTAGAGTCCTAGGGTGTTCTTTTGGTAAAATTAAGTTACCTATATGTTAGGGATTTAATTTTGACTTTACTTTAGTTTAAATCACTTCTTTAACCCTTTAAAATTCCATTTTAAAGTATTGTGAAAATGGAAGAAATCTTACCCAACTTCTCACCTTATCTTCAATGAGTTGGAGTTTCAATCAAATAGGGAAACTTAGGTGGAATAAAGAGGATATTTATATTTCATAGTGGAGAAAAAGGAGTTGAGTTTTTTTTTAATTAAATGAGATTTTCAAAATAGGGGATTCATTCAACCCACTCTCAAGTTTTAGAGATTTTCTATTTTGGAGATTGGATCAAGGAAGGATAAAGGGATCTTCCTAAATCAATTCTTTTGCCATAGCTTGGAGATTTTTCCATGTTTTATAAATTATGTGTTGTATTATTTTTTGAATAAAATATGCATAAATTTTCCTACAGATGCATATGTGTGTTGCTCATTGTCCCTGTTATATTGTTAGGTGTAGAGGAATTTCTATTGCCTTATTTTTACTTTGATTTTGAGAGTATGATGTTATAGGTGTGGATGGACATTACTCACCCTTGGGAGGGAAGAAGTGGCCTTAGGGTGAAGGGGTTAGTTGAGCATATCCCTTGAGTTTAGAGCCTCTTCCCTGGAAGGAAGAAGGATAAGCATGTAGTATGGGTTGCATGTGCAAATACATTGTTATGCACTTTGGAGGTGATAAGGGGAGAAATTATGTGAGAGTTGGTATTTATTTTGTATTCCTTGTGAAAGAAAATTTAGTTTTCTATATTTGGCTTCTCCTTAGGGTTTTTAGGCACAAATTCACCTATTCTATTGGTTTCTCTGGTAACCTATTGTGTAAGATAAAAAAGGGTGTTAAATATTGTACCATGTATTGTTGATTTATGTGTTTGTGCTTAATTGCTACCCAGTTAGTCTTGGTTCTCCAAGCTCAGTGGGTAGTCTCATAGAGACCTAGGCTAGAAGTTGAGCTCTCCATGGTATTCAAGGTTATTCTATATAGGTTTCTAAATGGATATGTGTTGAAGAAAAGCTTGGAAGATTTTCTTTGTCTATTGTAGATTTGAAGAAGATTTATTATGAACATTTGTAAAAGCTATGTATTGTAAAAAAATTAGAAGTAGATCTTTAGTAAATTTTTGTTGTTGTAAGGATCCAATTATGATTGTAATATTTGAAAGGACTTTTCAATACCTATGAATATATTTTAGTTTAAATATTTCTTGAAAATGAGTAAAAGTATTTGAAAAATTGTAGCAAATTAACCAGTTAATAATTTGATATGATTTCTTAAATTGTTTTCAAGAATTAAAAATTGAATATTATGTATGTTTGTATGCATGTGTGTCTTTTTCAAATTTTGGGCATGACATTAGTATAGATGGCATGAATGACTATTTACATGAATTCTATGAAAAAAGTTGTAAACTTAAATGTGGCCACATTATTATATTAGGGATCTAAGGTTGCATCTATACAAATATCTTAGAGTGATAATATTTTTCATTCCATGATGAAATAAATGATATATGCATCAAGGAAAGTGACATCATGATTGTAGTTAAGGGTAAAAAGCTACTAGAACCTTAAACATGAAAACAAAATATTGAAGGGTTTAAACATATGAAGAAGAGCCATAGGTATGTATCCCCTATTAAGAAATCAATATCCCCTAAAAGATCAATATCCTAAATCTGAAAAAAGACAAGAGATTTGAAGTCAAGATTAAATATCTTATCTTCCCCTTAACACAATCATACAACTCTAGATCCAACTTACAAAAGTTAATAATTTACTATGAAACTAGGACACTGAAATCTTTAGTGAGGTGAGTTTAAGGTTATGGGTGTATGATAAAGTGAGGGGAGTATGGTCAAAGGAATGTTTGTACAAAATAGATAGTCTATGTGGGTTTAGATGTCATCCTATGGTGAGGATGATCCATGGTTAATAAGTATAACACCAATATCTCTTTGCTGGTGTTGATTAATTTAGTTTGAGCTTCACTTGGTTTTTAGAATACTTTACTGTTATCTAATTAACAAGGCCAACCACATGAAGGTGGAAGCTCATGTGGCCCCTCCCCCTATAATCACTCTAAATTTCTCATTAACATTTAATTAATTGTTTTATGCATTCATTCATCCATGCAAGAACTATAAAATTGAATCATTATAATCACATAACATTCATTAGCATGACATAAAATTTATTAATATGTAACATTCATCAATAATTCACGAACACATTAATCATTATAATCACATAACAATATTCAAAAACATGAAAGAATTCATTAATAAGAAAAATTCATCAATAATTCATCAACACATTCATTAAGACAATGTTCTTGTAGCATCAAACAAGGTTTTAATAATAATTTCTTCTTTGATTTTTTCTTTGATTTTTGAAGGTAAAGACTAATAGGAAAATCATGACTATCTTCGACTTTCTCCTCTAACTCTTGTGGTTCTGATCTTATGATTGTTGGAAATATAAGAGGGGTAACTGAGAGGGGAGGCATAAATTAGTTACCACAAAAATGAATCCTAGATTCCTTAGATGTCAGTACAAAATAAAATCTGAAAATTGAATACTATTGATGCTTGGCAAACACAAATAAATTTTTGTAACTCGGTAAATACTAAATATGCAGATCATTAGATGTTGTTTGTGATTACCATTACTTTATCTTAGTTGCAAACACATGAAAGAAAATAGCATGAATACATTTGACACCAAGATTTAATGTGGAAACCCAATTTGGGAAAAACCACCAATTGCAACTAATTATTGTTTTCAATCTTCTAAAGTGAGCCTTGTTAGGATCCAACCCTATTAAAGGTTACAAAAAACACTATTAGGTGTGACCCTATTAGAGGATTTAATCACCCCATTAGGATGGCCTTGTTAAAGGTCTTTAGAAAATTCAATAGAACTATTACCTTGTTAGAGGATTTAGAAATAGTTGTTAAGCCAACTTTGTTAAGAGATTTAGATTACTATTACAATGGTTAGAGAGTAACAATGAGATGACCTAATTTCTAATGCAACTAAATTGCTGATTAAAAATCTCTATCCTAGCTTGTACTTGATCCTTCCTAATCGAATATATCTTTTCAGCTCCATGATGATATTTTTCTTATCCTTTTGATTCACTTCCTTATTGCATTATTAGATATTCAAAATCTTCCATGCATTCACATTCTTACACACTTTCAAATTCTCAACTTGGCCCTTATACTTATATCATTCATATTGTCAAGTTAGCTCACATACAACTTAGAATAACTAATATTCATCTTCTTAGTTGGATAGAACCATTAGATAAATCAATTAGACTCAATATTCCGAAATAAGAAAATCCTTTGTTAGCCGACCCTTCTTGGTAGACACAAACTTAGAAACAATTTTCCTGTGTTAACCAAGTGAACTCGGTTAACAATGCATACTTGCACAGATCCTTTGGTAATTGAGTGAGCTCAATTAACATTGGTTCCATCCAACTTCCTTCATTAATCAATTGTGCTCGATTAACATTCATCTTCTATAAAATTTCCTTTGGCACTCAAGTGGACTTGGTAGACACTGCCTTCTAAACTAGGAAAACTTAGGAATACTTGGTAGACATAGAAAATTGTCTTCACTACCCAAGTGAGCTTAGCATACACTATCTGGTAATGATATGATATTTTTCTAACATCAAAGACAATACACAATTTAATCAATTGTATCAACAATGACATGGTGCTTTCTCATCTTTTTTTTGAGTATGAGGTTGATGTGCCAAAGAGGGGTCCGTTGCAATAACAAATAAATGGGTTTCATTCAAAACATTTTTTATTAATGTTACAAGTATTTCATTAATCAAAAATAACTTAACATATATTTTTCCATATGTGATAGGGCTCTATCATCTACAATCACATTTTGTTTAGCCCCAACCTCAACATGCTCAACACTAACATCATGGTTCACTCTATCACCATGATGTTCAACATAATCTAAAATACTCATAAAAATGGCGCACCAATTACAATTTAATAAGTTAGATTTTATTAATATTTATGTAACTAATTTACAATAGAAATTGAATATATACCTCTATCACTATGATGCACATTAGGGCCTTCATCATGTGTAGGATATAATGTGGTAGGATTAGAAGGATGTAGTGAAATGTCATGCACATTGGTATCATTCTTCAAAATTAGCATTGAATAGATTATTTCTCAAGTACTCCATTTGAGTTATGACTCATTAAGCCAATGCGCCTATGTGTGAACTGATGCACCATAATCTTCTCTTTGGCCACTTGAATCTTTGTGGTGATGCAAAACCACAACTCTATAGACTTGCTTGAAGTTAGTTTGTTTCTCCTCTTCCGTGGGTGCTAGATTAAATTAAAAACCCTACCTTTTTTGCATAATATTGTCAATATTGAATGTATTTCTTGCTTGTAATTTTATATAAAAATTTGATATAAAATGTCATTTATTGGTACTTACAAGTCATGCATGATGTTTCATATATCCACTAGAGCCAAGATGGTGTTGGCAAACCTTATCTCTTCTAGCCTATGTAGTCTTTAATGTGTCCTACATCCTATAGATGTAAAGTTTGAAATATGTTAGATTATATAAATATAAAGATCACTAATTTGTGCATAATTACATTAATACTATCATATATATATTTTTGTTAGGTAGTGGTTGAACTCCTTTACCTTTGAGTCTTTTCTCTTTTGCATCTTTAATGATTTTATTCCATTCCATCTTTGGAATCATAGGAGGATGCCCATACTTTGGGTTGTCCTTTAGAGCCCTTCTATATTGTTCTCTCATAGTCTTTAGATGTTTTCAAGCTTTCTGAAGTATTTTGGCCTTGTTGAAAATAGTTTGACCAAAGAGATCCTCTACAAATTTTATGTGCTAATCTTTTAATAAAGGACCTTGCTCATTCCACCTTTTAGCAAAAAAAAAATTACTAGATAAATAAAATTATCTCAAATTATGTACCTTGAATATATTACAATAAATGGATGAATGGAAAAATATTGTAACAATTTTATGAAGCTACATAGCTTTTACATAATGTGGGCCCAAATAGCTTCAATGTTAAATCATAAAGAGTTTCATAAAAAATATTGTTTTCTACAAAAAATGAGTTATGAAGAAGTAAACTACAATATCACTCTAAATAATAATAATTTTAAAGTACTTTGAAGCTTAGAAAATTTTATGGAAATCATATCTTTCTCAGTCAATAACAATCACACATCCAATGATCCAGTACAAGTAACACAGGCTAATCTAAGAAATAATGGTAAATTATCACCAGTATTGGTATCTATTCTATAATGAGGTGTACCTATCACTGCACAAAGTTAATCAATGACTATGATCAAATGAATCCAAGAAAGTACAAATAAAATCATGTTTAACACATAATAATATATATGAAAACAAGGATTTACCAACTCTAGTTGCAATAGGCATGGATGTTTGCATGCTCCTTGTTGTTGATCTTACACTCATCAATCTTAGAGTGGTGACCAACATTGTTGAAGGAGGTGCATGCACTTCATCATGGCCCAAAAGAAAGTTATATATAGAATGTATTGTCTTTTCAAAATATAGATTGCAAAAACATGAGAACAATAATATAGTTCACTTTTCTTATAAAACCATAAATAATAATAATGAAGAAAGATAATGGTCCAATTTTGACTATTAATGGACTATAATAGAGAAGAATGGTATATGGTTATTTTAATGATATCCCTTTTGATGGTTAAAAAGTGAAATCACATACTTGTAGGAACTGTGCTAGTACCCTCATCATGTCCAACAACTTGGTGAGGTCTCAAAAAATTCTATAAAAATACATACATATTTTGGTTCATGATCCATAAATTAGTATAAAACATAAATATTTATTTAACTATTGTACTAGCTAAAGATTCATTGTTTCTTACTTCTAGACAACACTCGCTTTGACACAATTTATTTCTCATCATCTCTTTCTCTTTGATTGGATTTGGGTCCATCACAAGCACAAGAATTTGTAGATTGATGCTTTTTAGGCTTTTTTACACATGCTTTGGTATACGTGATTTCATCGTTGCATGATACCATGGTCACCATGTAAGAAACTAATTTCTCTTGTGTGATTGGTTCTTTTCCCTTTCCCTAAGAACCAAATTGTGACAAAAATATTAGTAAAACATTCAAAATAACTCAAAAACCCTATTGAAAACAATATAATAATAAGACATTTTTAATAATTACAATTACACTATTTTTTACTTTCATTGTAGAAGGGGTGCAAGGAACATCCCTATCTCTATCATCTGATGGATTCATGTTTCTCTATGAAAAAGAATAAATTTAAATAAAAACATCAACATAATGAAAGAAATAATTGACTTAGAAAAAATATATATTAATAAAATGGTATATTGTATATTGGAGTTATTAATTGGAGATAATTAGTTTAAATATTACATATATAGTACTTTTAAGTCCCATGGTATTAACTTTATTTGTATCTATGTGATTCAAATTGTAATCTATTAGCAACTCTTCCCTACACTTATTTTTTTTATTGCACATACAAAAACACAATTTCCCTCACATGCCTTGAAAATGAAATTGGGTCACTTATTAGTTGACCCAAGACAATCTATTTATAAAACTTGAAATGTTCCTTGTTTCTTTTGGCCTACCATTAATGTACATAGAAAGTCTTTTACTTTGATCATTTTCTTTCCATTGTAGATAATTTGTTGGTAGTGCATACCTAGACATACTTTTTTTTATATTGAACTATCTACATCCAATAATTATAATTGTAACAAGGTCCTACATACTCCATCAATTCAACAACTTTTTTATAACTTAAGTTTATGGCATCCATGGAAGACAAGTCCAAACGATATAATGATCATAGAGCTATGTGATATATTCTCTTGTTAACACAAAAATCAATGTTAATTGGAGGTAATTCCCTGGGTACCCATTCTTTATAAAGATGTTTTTACCTCAAGGGAGCCTTGATGTCTCCTTTTGTCTCATCATCATAAGAACATGATCCCACTTGAGAAAGGAAAAGTTGCATGCATTTATTGAATTTTCTTCTAATGTTTTGACATCTAGTTTGTCTCTCTTTTGTAGACCTACTACATGTCTCACTATCCTCTTATATTCCCATATTTCCCTCACTCGAGGAAGACAAATCTAACAAATACTTATTTCATGGTACCTGTAGGCCATCAAATAAGAGATACAGTTAAAGGAGAGAAATATTTTTCTATAAAATGAGGCTAATATTGATGAAGTTGGCCTGAAGTTGATGTTAAAGGTAAAGAGAAATCAAGCATCTAAAAAACTAATTCCTCTTGATCCATGTCATTGTGTAGGATCCTCATCAAATAGGTATTATTTCCTACATATGTAAATAATTTATCTTAAGTTAATTAAAAATTCCATGATACTTATGCTACACATTACATAGAAAATCATATGAACATTATGCATACATCATAATCATTATATATATTTTAACATGTTACCTCTACTTCTTGTGTGCTAGCCATAGACACCTAAATCTGATTACACCACTAGGTAATCTAATTTAGCCATCTTCTAGGACATTATTGATTAAATATTTTATATTTAATTAATTAATCATCATCCCCTAGTTAATTAATTTATTTAATTAACTATAGTCCAATTGATAAAATCAAATGATAACCCGAAATCAATTTATCAATTAAATTCCCATTCCTTTATTAAATTAAATAAATGAAAAAATCTATTTTATTTAGTCCCACGCCCCTCTTTTATTAAATAAAGAATTTAATAAATGAATCTCAAATTTGTAACCATCCCTAAACCCTATCATGACTCTAATCCAACCCATTCACCCATACTAACCCCACTTAGCCAACTAACTAACCTACCTCATTAAGCCCCAACCCACTTGCCTCCTAATCCCTTCCTATCCTGTCACATTTACATCCAAGAGAATTAATGGCTCTTACATGCCATAAATGCCCTTAAATACCTCTTACATCCTTCTTCCACACTCATCCTCCTTTATAATTCCCTTTGACCCTCCATTTTGACCATCGGCTAGGGCTTTTGAAGAAGAACAATCCATGTGCTCTCCCTTCCTTACATCCTAGCCCTTCCTCACCTTTCCTCCATCCTCACATCCAGACCCTCCATCTCATCATCCCTTAGCCTATAAATTGAGCCCTTACCCTCTCATAGTTCATTCAACTTCCATGCAAAATTTTAATGTCTTTTTAGAGAGACAAAACACTAAATCACACCCTTGCCATGCAGGAATCCTCACTCACCCCATATACCATATTTCACCCATTCAGAGACTCTTACCCGTAGAAGGCTTGAAGCATGCTTGAGAACACATCCATCCATATTCAGACACATCAACATCATCACAAGTTACACTTGAGGAGCTTAGCACTCTTGGTTTGCCTATGTCATGGTGTTTCTTTCATTTCATCATAAGTGTAGCTAATTTACTTAGTTTTTTAATGTTAGTCTAATTAGTAATATTCTTTGCACACTAGTTTAATAAGCTCTATATTTTGACATGCCTAGTGGGACCCCGCATTTGGGTCATTTTGATCATATTTTTCACCTATTTTGCTAATTAACCAAAATGACATGATGTGTTTTCTCTTGTGTGTGTTAGGTTTTTAAAAATTTTTGCAAGTGTATAAATCTCAATCTTGGAACCACTCTCCCAACCATATAACCAACTTTCTATTAACTTACTTTAAAAAAATTAAAAATTTTGTGAACCCATGACTGTGAGTTTGATGGAAACAAACATGTGATATCATGAACCTGTGAACTTGGGAACACATTCATCATGAAACCTAAATACCATGTGGTAGTTAAAACCTCCCCCATCACTCCCATGGGAATGCAATTTTTTGCTAATGGGTTCACTAGAAAAACCTATGAGAACCCTTAGCCAAAACAACCAACCCTAGAAATCCAATTTATAAATTTCACCCTCAAACTCGTAGATACAATTGTTAGCAAGAACACCTTCCAAAACCTATGGGATCACTCTATCATGAGTATGCTCTGTGAGTATTTTTCTCGTGGTCCTATTTTCTTTTATTTTCACTAGTTTATGCACCATGATCCTACAATTTTTGACTACATTCCTGTACTGTGGGATCACAAGTTGAATCCATTGGGTTCACTAGTTTGATTAACTAGTTTAGTTTTATGATCTATTATACAGGGGGGTAGCTTGTAGGTACCTTGTTGGAATTCTAATAGTATGGTTTTACAAGTTTATTTAATTTAGTTTCCAAAAACTCAATCTCAAATGTGTAAGGATAAAAATTTCATGTGCTTAATGGAATGAATAGTTGAATAATTTAGCATGTTTATCATTGGAAGGGATGATTAAGTAATTAGAAAAAAAAATCATGAATTTTAAGTGCTAAAAAAGAAAGAATGTGATAAACATTTTGTTTTAAGTGTTAATGAACATTATGTGTAAACACTTCAACTTTTGGGCTTAAAACAAACAAAACTCAATCTCAAATGCCTTAAAGAAAAATCATCCTTATTCCCATCTCTTCCAAAGTTTTCACTCACTTGATTTATTTTGTTGACACAAATTATTATGTTGACCATCACTATAAGTTGGAAATAAACCTTTTATGATAAAATTATGAGTGTTTTCAAAGTAGTCACTAGGATACACTAAAAGCTTCCAAAATCGAATGAATCAAGTGCTTTATGTGTCTTGAGATTGTGTCTTTTAGCACATCTTTGACTTCTCTATTTTTGAAAATTAGGACCATTTAAATATGTGATTCATGTACTGAAAGTTGTTAGCAAGATCATTTGAAACAACCTAGGAGTGCTACTAGTGAGTTCATCCTCCTCTGGGAAGCGCATCCCCTTTGGAGAGAAGCTCAAATTGGTAAATAATCTAGCCAGAGTATAAATGAGAGGAAGGGTAAACCTTCTTGCTCCATCAGGCAAGTTTGGATATTCTGTTTCTAGGGGTGGCCTAAGGTGGGAAAAATTTCCCATCATTTCAACATGTCCAAAATATATTTTTAAGTTGATCACATATGTAACAACCAAGTGATTGACTCCAAAGACCTAATTATGAACCAATTTAGTAGCTACCCTTTTATACTTGGTGTATTACTCATGGTGCAAGAGAATATAAGGCTTCTCTGAAGTTACTTGACATTTTTTTTTTCCCTAATAGAGGCATAAGGCTACTTTGGTTTCATCTCCAAGAGTCGTTGTCCCCGCAAAAGGGGGGCTTCTATTTTTTATGCCTTGAAGGATCATTGACGTGTAAGTTTTTTGATCAACTCTTGTATCAACTCACCTCTTCAATTAGAGGGAAATATCACACTAGACCTAGAAAACATCAAGATGGGCACCTCCCGATAGGCCTAATGACTAACACGTTGAAACCAAAGTGACCTTAGAGATAAAAAGTGTTCTTGAATTTTCTTATTTATGAAAAAGACTTGTGAAAAAACCATTTTTAGAACATAAATAGTTTTATGGTTACCATCAAAATCCTTTTGCCAAAGAGATCATTTGTCTATCTCTCTCAAAGTTGATTTGTCCTTCGAGAGATTGTTTTCTCATGAATCCTTCGTATTCGAAGGAGTCTTATCCTTGTTTTTTCATAACATTTTTTAGCAAGTCTATTCACAAAAACTTTAGTCTAGTTGGTTTTACTTCACCTTTTCTAAAAAATGAACATTTCTTATTGCTTCAAAATAGTTGTTAGCAAGTTTATTCACAACAACTTTAATCTAGTTGATCTTACCTCACCTATTCCAAAACAAACATCATTACACCATCCTTTGGTAAAGATCACTTTATCCACACTCAAAACCATCCATCTTCAAATAAAATTTACCTTCACTATATCAATGAAGATTGTTAGCAAGTCTATTCGCAACAATCCTCGGCCTAGTTTGTTCTATTTTACTCCTTATAGTTAAATAAAGCCTTTTTGTCCTTTGATAAACACCATTTCTTAGACTTATTTTCTCATCTAAAAGATCTATGTTGTCCAACCCTATGTAAAAGGTATACTTACCATAGTCACTACCTTTAACCCACACTTGTGATAAACTTATTGAGAATGCCTTACATCAGACCAACTCAAAACTAAGCTCAAAAAGGTCAAGCTTCCAAAAACAACGTTCCATAGAGAGATAGAAGAAGAATGAAAAAAGTATACACCTAATCGAAGACTCACCAAGTTAGATCAGATTAAGAAGGAAGGTGTTGAAGTTTCTCTACAAACTAAGTGGGATCAAAAAATTTAGAACTTAACCCTATGACATGGAATCAATGAAAGCCTTATCAACTATACTAGCTATATCCATTTTGATTAGGATCTTTTTCTTGCACACACACTTCAAACTTATCATATATTAGATTAGGAATCTATCATAGATTTAGGTCTCCATATAGGTCTTTATCCTACTTAGGCTTCTTTTTAGATCCATCATCTTTAGGTCATTCTTTAGGAAACCAACTCCATCCAAATCAAACATCATAGATCAGAATCCTACATCATCTCCATCATACTTAAGCATTTGATGCCACTTTGTTGAGAATTTTCTACCCTACATCCTACATCCATCACACTATCTTAGTTATCCCTCAAACTAAGCATTGTTTAGGGAAAACTATCTTTGTCTCATGTGCCCCTCATCACCTTGAGAAAAGGTTGGGCTCCACACGTAATTATCATTTTTCTTCTAAAAGGTCACAAGTCTACCTTAGAGTTGACATCACCATCATATCTTGAGCATACACATAGGGAAAAACATCTTCTCTCTTACTTTGGCATCAAATCACTCATACTTAGGCTTCCATAGGTATCATATCATTAGACATAAGGTCCTTCCTACACATCTATCATACATCTTTGTGCATCCTAGAAAATCCTTACATCATAGTTGTTATATCCCTAGAGAATTTTTGAAAATTCATTCACCCATCTATCATTGCATTCATTGTTCTACCATCTTGTAATATAGTGCATGCCCCTAGTTCGCATTTCTGTTATTGTTGCCAAACTATTTTAGGTGAGTTTTATGTTAGATGATTAGTAGTATTGTTTTGATTTCATCAGATATTGTTTCAGATTCATTTGATTATATGATGAGATTACTTGGTACTCTATACTTCATGTATGCATGATGATTATTATAGTGTTTTTAGTTATTGATGATGTTTAGTTAGATGGATTATCATATGTGTTTTCTTATGGATACTTACCCCATACTGCATGTGTATGGTGTGCGTGTTTGTTTTCTTTATGTATGACATTTCTGATGTGGTTAAGGAGGGAGTCGTAGTCACCTACTAGTTGGGATCTTGATGATGCACCACTTCTTGCCATTGCCTATTTAGCTTAGAATATTGTATTTTTACATGCATGGATTTTATGCAGGTACAGGTATCGAGTATCAACTTCCTTGAATTGTCAGGATGAGCATACCCTATCACATTATCTCAATGGTAAGAGAGGGGAGATATATTCTTGAGTCCAAATCCTAAACCCTTAAGCCATTTGTCCTAGAAAATTAGGACAAGTATATGAGTTGTCTACCTTTCGAATGCGTCAAATGACATTAATTTGTGATTATAACCCTTTAGTTTGATTTTGTATGTGTTTTGCTATGATGGGGTTTTCATATTTTGTTTTATGAGTCTTTGGTGAATTTTCTTTTAATTAAGTCTAATTAAAAAATTAAATTAATGATTTAATTTAATAGAAAATTATTATGATATTTTAATATTTAATTATATTAATTAATTGGGAAAATAATTAAATAAAAAGAATTAAATTTGAAGATAAAAGTTATAAGAATAAACTTAGAGCGTGATAATATTTATTTAATTTAATAATAATATATTTAGAGTTTATTTTTAGATAAATGCTAAATAATATTATTATTTAAGTTAATAAATATTTTATCAAATTAAACATTTGAAAATAAATTAAAAGTGGGAAAAGATATTAAATTATGAAAAAGTTTTAAGTTCGCATGATGTGTGCTTGAGACTAAAATATAAGAAATTAATTAAAAAGATAAAACAAGTGAATTTAATAAAGATAGTTTTATTGCATAAAATGGCCATGAGATTAAAAATTAATAAACTAATTAAAAGAGAAGTCAAGTGAAAATTAAATAAAGTAATTTAATAAATTCATAAACGTGCATGGAAAAGATTAAGCAAAGATTAAGAAAAGATAATTTGGAGTTAAGGGTTGTGAGCAAGGAGTCCTGTTGGGTGATCGCATAATTAGTGCCCAATTTGAGGAGAGAACTACTTATCACCAATTGAAGGTTCATTTTTGAGGGATGCAAATTTTGGAAGAAAATTATGAAGTGAATTTTGGAAGGGGGATTTTGAGAAAATTGTTAAAGAGAAGTTCTTGGATAGAAGTGAATTCTCTCACAAATCTTCTGGGCATTGTGATTTTAGCATTAGAACTAGGTAGGTTCTTGAGTTGTTCACCCAATTAGAATTATGTTATTTAGATAATCTTGTCTTCTTCGTGATTATTGAAATCAATTCTCCAGATTTTGTTGCATGAATCTATCGCACTCTTGTTCTGAATCTATGATATTTGTATTGTATCTCATATGTATAACAAGATTGAAAGAAAAATAAATCAACTAGAAATCCTCATTCCGTAGATGAAAGAAATTAGAGTTTAATCCGGGTAGGGTTTTGAAGAAAAGAAAATTCTAAGATGGAAATTCAAATGGTTGATAGTAATTCTTCTATCAAACTATATTTACAAATGATTTAAAAAATAAAAAATAAAAAAAAAATTTAAAAAAAAAAATATATATATATATATATATATATATATATATATATATATATATAATTTTATGGGGGGTTATTATTTTATAGAATTTATAAAAAAAATATTTAAAAATATTTAATTATTCAAATCTGGTTTTATAAATTTAAAACAAAAAAAAAAAAAAATTTGCGGGGAGGCGGGGCCACCACCCCCCCACCTCCCAACCCATGGCTGGCAGCCGACGATAGTTGTTCCTATTACTGCAAGTACTATGGCAATCGTCGTAGGCCTTGTGTAGTAGGTAGGGGTCATACAACCTGCCTTTAAAGCTAGCGAGCTTTTAAAATATATGCTTAATTTTTTAAAGAAATTTTAATTATTATTAATTTTATTTATTAACACATTTTAATATTATTTTAATTGTTATTAACAATATTTATTATTATGTGTTTTTAATAATAATAATAATAATATTTTATAGTCATTATTAATAAGGATTTATTATTAATTGTTAATAATTTTAATTATTATTTAAATAAATTTTATGAACTATTTTTAATATTTAATAATTATTTAAAATATATAATATAATAATTAGTTAATCTAATCAAATTTAATTTAATTTATTTAATAATGAAAGTCACTTCTTAGAAAAGGGAGATTTAGTTAATTATTAGTAACATTGGTTTCAATAAAATAATGCAAATGATTTTATTAAAAATCAATGGGAATTAGTTTAATAATTTAAATAAATAAATAATTATCTTCTAATTATTTTAGAAAATTGATTTAAAATATAATGGGATGGTAATTCTAAAATCCATTTGAACAAGTGAATGGGTCTACCTATAGGGTTATCTAGAAATCCTTTACTTGAAACATACCTTGAAAATGAAAACTAAAAACCTTACTTTTAATTCAACAGTGTGTTTTCTAAATCAAACTAAACTATGGAATTTGCACTCTGTTTTCTATTTGTTGTCCATGTTTTGGAGTTTCCAAGTTGTCTTAGCTTTGACCAATTTTAGGATGTTACCAAAGGCTCGGGAGTTATGTGATTGTGATGCTATGCTGATTTGATCTCAATCTTTTTAAACCGAACCATGGTAATGTGATAGCATTCTCTACGATATGTTTGTATTTACTATTCATTATTTCTTTCTAGTGATCTTGTGTGACATTGAGGTGAATGTATGATTTACTTGACTTAACCATTTTTGAGTCCTCGATCAGTTATACTTGGGTTACTTTTCAGTCACCTTGATGGGACTAAAGTGTTTTCTTAGATCTTGGTGATGTCATGTTGTGACATGTTTGACTTAGCCATTTTGAGTCATTGATTAGTATTATTGGGATACTTTCCCGTTGCTTGTTGAGAACCAATGGGAATTGTGATTTATCTTGGGATGGTTTCCAGTTGCTCGTAGAGAACTCATGTGATTATTATAATTATCTTTTGATGCTTTCTAGTCACTTGTACATGACTGAGGTGATTTTATTATGATTCTTTGATTTGAGCTTTTATGAGCCTAGGGTAGGTTATCTACATGTAGTGTCAAGAAGTGGCTTACAATGGGGGCCAGGGCCCTAAGTGGTTCCTAGGGTAACTCATTGTAAGTTGTTTAATAAGTGAAAACATTACACTAAATGAGATTAAAATGAACCTAATAAGAGTCTTTTTATGTTCTTGCCCATGCCTTGAGTGCTAGCACAAACTAGGATGGGAGTCTAGAGAGAATGTTTGGTTGCAACCTTGTATTTCGTAGTATGCATTGTCAGTACGAGAGGATACTAGTGGTTGCATAGGGATCACTAGGGACCCTGGGGTCCCAAGTGACTGCTAGGATAACTCCAATGTGATTCAGGCAATGAAACTTGCCCGCTTACATAGTAGGTTTCCTATGTGTCTTGTGTGCCTTTGAGAATTAGATGTCGATCTATCTTAGAACCTTTGAGTTAGATTACTTTTAGGATCTCCTAGACTTAGAGAGTATTTTGATATTTGAATTGATATCCTATTTGGGACTTGGGATTATCTCCTTAGCGTAGTGGGAGTGGTCCATTTAGGTTCCACACGGTCGGGTGGTAGTATTTTTTTTAACTCTTACCATTGAGATCCGTCTGTAGTCACCGTGGCTAGATCTTCCTTGTCTGCATTTACTTTCATTCTATCTATGTATCATTATGATGGATAGTTATACTTTATGATGGATGTTATATCTTTTACAATGGATGGATATATCATGCATGGTGTATGGTTTCATTTATTTTATTGTACTTTGTATCATGGATCCCAGGAGGATGATGTATTTCTATTTTTATATATGTATATTCTTTTAGCCTTTCATACCCTATGACATGTACAGTGGATGATTGAGCATTCTGAATTTCATTTGCTAAGAGGCATTCAGAACAAATGTATATTATAGAGTTTGGATTTTTCATTATTCTTTTATATGGATGTGGTATTTGATTGATTTTTTAATAATTAAATCTAAATTTGATTCAATGTCATGGGATCCTTAGGAATGTACCCTGTTATCTATGCTTTTAGTGGATTGCATGTTATTGCTTCCGCTACTATGTGTTTGATGTGTATGTTATTCTTGATTTTAAAAAAAAGTGTTGGTAAACTTAGTAAAATTTTAGGTTAATTCTTTTGGATCCCTTGGTGGGGCGTTACATCTGGTATTAGAGCCTAAGTTTCTACATTGGGAGCTCTAGGTATATTGGAATGCCACTAGTGTTAACTAGCTGAACAAAAAATGAAAACTTTAAACTATTATGTATATCCTTTTCAAACTGAAACTTGAACTGAAATAGAATTTAAACTTTTAGTTGTATATTTTTCATACTTCAACACTTAGACTTCAAAAATGAAATTATACATAAACCTAAATATAGGAAAACTGAAAATTGAATCTATTATATTTGCAAAACATGTGTCTTCTATCTATGGTTTACAGTAGTATGGTTTATGGTTATTATAGCATCTTGTATGTTTTCCAATGGATTGGGGTTGTTGATCCTTAGTTTAGAGTGTTTAGGGGATCTATTTTAGTATTTGTTAAAAGAATGAATGTTGGATCAATATGGTTTTTGGTTCACTATTAAAAAAGAATCATATTACTCTAAATGACTGAAAGTAGTATGTTTTATAGTTATCATAGTACCCTGTTATCTCAGATATTATTGTTGAGAGTGTACTCAGTAGAGTCATATCCTCCTATAGGGGGAAAGTGTCCAATGGAACCCACAAAGTGATTTCTTTAGTTTTTACCATTCTTGTAGGCTTGTAGGAGTAAGCCTAAGCCTGGGGGGGGGGGGGGGGGGGGGTGGATGTAGTGCCTACCCCTAGTTTGCATTTCTATTATCATTGACAAACTATTTTAGGCCAGTTTTATATTTGACAATTAGTAGTATTGTTTTGAGTTCATTAGATATTGTTTCAGATTTAGTTGATTATATGATGAGATTACTTGGTACTCTACACTTCATGTATGCATCATGATTATTACAATGTTTTTAGTTATTGATGATGTTTAGCTAGGTGGATTATCATATGTGTTTTCTTATAGATACTTACCCCATATTACATGTGTATGGTGTGGATGGTTTTTTCTTTATATATGGTGTTTCTGATGTGGTTAAGGAAGGGAGTTGTAGTCACTTGCTAGTTAGGATCTACACAATGCATCACTTCTTGCCATTGCCTATTTAGCTTAGAATATTGTATTTGTACATGCATAGATTTTATGTAGGTTGTAGGTACCAGGTATCGACTTCTTTGAATTACTAGGATGAGCATATCCTATCGCATTATCTCAATGGTAAGAGAGGGGAGATAAATTCTTGAGTCCAAATCCTAAACCCTTAAGCCATTTGTCCTAGAAAATTAGGACAAGTATCTGAGTTGTCTACCTTATGAATGCGTCAAATGATGTTAATTCATGATTACAACCCTTTTTTGATTTTGTATGTGTTTTTCTATGATAGGTTTTTATATTTTGTTTTATGAGTCTTTGGTGAATTTTTTTTTAATTAAGTCTAATTAAAAGATTAAATTAATGATTTAATTTAATGGAAAATTATTATGATATTTTAATATTTAGTTATATTTAATTAATTGGGAAATTAATTAAATTTTAAACAAAAAATTTGAAGATAAAATTTATAAGAATAAATTTAGAACGTGATTATATTTATTTAATTTAATAATAATATATTTAGAGTTCATTTTTAGATAAATGCTAAATACTATTATTATTTAAGTTAATAAATATTTTATCAAATTAAACATTCGAAAATAAATTAAAAGTGGGAAAAGATATTAAATTATGAAAAAGTTTTAAGTTTGCATGATGCATGCATGAGACTAAAATATAAGAAATTAATTAAAAAGATAAAACAAGTGAATTTAATAAAGCTATTTTTATTGCATACAGTGTGCATGAGATTAAAAATTAATAAACTAATTAAAAGAGAAGTCAAGTAAAAATTAAATAAAGTAATTTAATAAATTCATAAACGTGCATGGAAAATATTAAGCAAAGATTAGAAAAGATAATTTGGAGTTAAGGGTTGTGAGCAAGGAGTCCTCTCAGGTGATCACACAATTAGTGCCCCAATTTGATAAGAGAACTCCTTATCATCAGTTGAAGGTTCATTTTTTAGGGATGCGAATTTTGGAAGAAAATTTTGAAGTAAATTTTGGAAGGGGGATTTTGAGAAAATTGTAAAAGAGAAGTTCTTGGATAGAAGCGAATTCTCTTGCAAATCTTCTGGG
The DNA here is from genome assembly GCA_028749045.1 of Cupressus sempervirens. Lineage (NCBI taxonomy): Eukaryota > Viridiplantae > Streptophyta > Pinopsida > Cupressales > Cupressaceae > Cupressus > Cupressus sempervirens. The sequence goes on from CM053791.1 coordinate 512,568,911, forward strand.
CGTTGCGATTTTAGCATCAAAACTAGGTAGGTTCTTGAGTTGTTCACCAAGTTAGAATTATGTTATTTAGATAATCTTGTCTTCTTCGTGATTGTTGAAATCAATTCTCTAGATTTCATTGCATTAATCTATCATGCTTTTGTTCTAAATCTATGATATTTGTATTGTATCTCATATGTATAACAAGATTGAAAGAAAAATAAATCAACTAGAAACCCTTGTTCCATAGATGAAAGAAATTAGAGTTTAATTTGGGTAGGGTTTTGAAGAAAAGAAAATTCTAAGATGGAAATTCGAATGGTTGATAGTAATTCTTCTATCAGACTATATTTGCAAATGATTTAAAAATATATATATTAAATTTTATGCAGGGGTTATTCTTTTATAGAATTTATTAAAAAAAATATTTAAAAAAATATTTAATTCTTGAAATCTAGTTTTATAAATTTTATAAATTTAAATTAAAAAATAATAAAATAATTTGGGGGAGGCAAGGCCACCACCCCCACCACCTCCCAACTCATGGCCGGTGGCAGCCGTACCTGCTATCGCAGGTACTACGACAGCTATCATAGGCCCTGTGCAGTAGGTAAGGGCTGCACAACTCGCCTTTAAAGCCGGTGGGCTTTTAAAATATACGTTGACTTTTTTTTTTAAGAAATTTTTTTATTATTAATTTTAATTATTAATAGATTTTAATATTATTTTAATTGTTATTAATAATATTTATTATTACGTGTTTTAATAATAATTATATTATTGTTTAATAATCATTATTAATAAGGATTTATTATTAACTGTTATTAATTTTAATTATTATTTAAATAAATTTTATGAACTATTTTTAATAATTAATAATTATTTAAAATATAATATAATAATTAGTTAATCTAATCAAATTTAATTTAATTTATTTAATAATGGAAGTCGCTTCTTAGAAAAGGGAGATTTATTTAATTTTTTATATATTTTTTTGGTGAAAGGTGGCATGCCACTTTGAATATATTTATTTATATAGAAAGCTAGTTCAATGGTTCATGAAGGGAAGAACCAATAAGACATCCTCCAATCATCACCATATATAGAGTTATATGAAATTCTACCAAATTGTATACATTTAGACCAACTCATTGTAAAAGTAGTAGAAGTCCTTATAACATTTGAGCTATTTACAACATATCTGTATGTGACATATAGACAAACAATTTACATCAATCATTGACTATACAGAAGAGACACCCCAAAAATATTTTCATATTTTCATGTATCGGCCTCAAAAAATTTAAACCCCTTAGGGCTCCAAAAACAAACTACTTTATCCACAAAATAAGACCACCCTAAATCTAAATATAGTAGACCCACTTCAAAAAACTCGAGACTACTAAAAATTGTAGATACCACTCTAGACCATACTACAAAAGTGGCTCCCAGTCCATCAAAACTAGAGCTCCATCATCGACCAAATTTAGTGGAGCCATTGGGTTATTAATTTGTAACAAATTTACTACTCCCTACTCATAAAAAATTGACTGAAACCCAACTCATTTTCTTTCTTGCATATATCCTAGAGCATCATGACCATGATAAAGTAAATCACTAATATACAAAACTTTCTCTTTAATCAAAATAGCATCTTCTCTCGATATGAGGTCTTTGTGGTTCCACAGAATGACATCAAGTAAACCAAAATTCCTATTTAAAATCATGCTTTTAAGAGTGGAAAGGAAGTTGAGAAATCTCGCATCCCTCCTTAAAGCCATGTTGTTAAAAACACCCCTGATTGGAACTATCCCCATTACAATGTTGAACTTCCTTAATTCCTCTACAATTACTAGTTTATCAAACACATTATATTGCCACACCTTATCAACAATGTGAACAACTACTTCAAAGTCAAAAAGGAAATCCATCACATAAGTTAAGAACAAGAATACCACTTATGATGACAGAATCAATCTTGGCAAAGCTAAAATAAGAAAGTCTAAGCCCAAAATACCCATGACATCTTCACAGCATTTGGTGAAATCAAAATGAAAAACTTCCTCCAAATTATTGACGGACAATCAACCAAGGAATGGTCTTTCCCTATCATAGCATTTCCTTATAACTCTAAAGAAATTATCGTTGCCTTCCATAACTCTGAAAGTAGAAACTGTTACCAAATTCACATCCAATTTTAGTGACAAAAATATGAATAAAGCAACAACAATATTTCTTAAAAAAATCTCCTCACACATGCAAATATCCAAATCCATCAAAAAATCCAACTCAAACTGACATATTCTCGTGCCACCCACACTGGACTCATAGGAAATTAGTTAAAATAATTATATTTTTCCTTGTATTTTCATACGTGTTGTACCACATACATCACAATGGCCACAAAGGATACAATAATAATGAGAAAAACCTTGTACTAAATGTTGGCATCATCCTTTTACATATAACCTATCAAGCTTGCAATTCATATAAAAAGTTAGGAAACAAATATTCTATCATGCTTTATTTCCTTAAAAAGACTAGGAAATAATGTAGCATCAAATTCTCTCACTAACATATATGACCCTTGTAAATCATACCCCAAATTGGATAAAATATCTGCTACTTGATTCCCTTCTCTCAAAGTGTGAGAAAAAAACACAGAATTAAATCTATTTGTTATATTCTAGGCTTGATGGAGAATATACTCAAATTTCCAATTTTCCACTTTCCATTGTAAACATGCATTTATTACCAAGGTTGAGTCCCCCTCCATATGAATATTTGTACAATTCAAATTTAAAGCTAGATCAACCCCAAACAAAAGAGCCATTGCCTTTGCACAATTATTAGTACCTGAAGGGATTTTTTTAGCTGCATTTCAATCACCTTACCTTCATGATCCCTGATACACACCCCTATACCTAAAGCTCTAGGATTTTCTCTTGAACATCCATCAAAATTTAACTTTAAAGTTCCTTTCTTAGGAGGAATCCATCTAACTTTTCTTCTATTATTTTTAACGCTTGGCCTTGAGATAATAAAATTATAGCTAGGAGAAGGTAAGTTTGTCCATCTATTTGATATTAAAATATCCCAACCTATTACAGTTAGATGCTCATTTTTTTCTTCACATAAGCCAAAACCACTTCAACTATTGATCCTTCTAAGCCTTTCAGCACCCCTCCTATATTTGAATGTTGTTGTCTAAAAATGTGTTTATTCCTTTCCCACCATAAGGCCCAAATGACTAGAGCTAGAATGCACTTCCACAAAAAAGCATAAAAAGAGTGATTATTTAGAGATGGCCAGTCATTAAATAAATCCCAAAGTTTATTTGGTAATGGAAACATTACATTTAACTTCTGCAGAACAAGAGACCAACATTCTTGGGCCATTTTACAATAAATGAATAAATGATCAATTGATTCAAGTCCTCTAAACACATCACGCATTGAAAATTTTGGACTATTTTCATCTTTTGCAATCGTTCCCTTGTCAAAATTCCCTTTCTAAGTGCCAACCAAGCAAAGCAACTAGCTTTTGCCAAACCTACTAAATTCCAACAAAATTTATAAGCCATTGATTTCTTCAAACCTGTTTGTTGATATGAAGTAGCCAAACATCCAACTTTTATCGAATATCTACCCTCTTGATCAAGAATCCATATTAATTCATCATTCTTCATTGAGACCGGCACAATTTGAGCTTTACATATACTAACAAAATCCCTCTTCACCTCCTTTGGGATGGGAAGATCTGCTAGATTCTTCCAGCTAATTACACCTAAGATTGGATCCACCTTCTTAAAATAATCTACAACACAAAAACCCTAGTACTCACAAACGATATGTTTCCATATCCCAAAAGAGTGCATTGTATTTAGAATTGGAAATCCATTCCAATAATCATCCCAAAATAAAGCTCTAGTACCATTATTTATTTTCCACAAAAGATATTTGGTAACCAAATCACAAGATTCCACCATAAAGTTCCAAATTGCAGAGTCTTTAGGTAATTTATCTAATGTAAAAATCCTTGTAGATGCTAATGAATCTAACTATGTCCATTGCATAATTGTACACCATTTTGCATCTACTCTTTCATAAATAAACCATACTAACTTAACACCAAATGCTTTATTCCTCCATTGCAGATTTGGTAAATTTACGTTCCCTCTACTTTTGTCATTTGACATTTCACTAAGTGATATTAATGGAATTTTCTTAACCCCTGACATATTATTAGACCATAAGAAACCTTTGATAATGCTCTCAATCTGATTGATAACATTAATAGGAGCTGATAATATAGAATAAAAATAATTTGGGATTGCAGCAAGAATAGACTTGATTAACATAATATGACCTGATAAAGATAACCATTTCACCTTCCAAGACATAGTTCTAGATTTAATCCTTTCGATAATATTATTCCAATAAAAAGACTTATTACTACCCATGAAAAAAGGAACTCCCAAATATGTAGAAGGAAGATGATCCTGCTCAAACTCTAAAATCTTGCAAATTCTTTTTCCAACATTAGTCCTTGTGTAGAAGAAGAAAACCTTAGATTTTGCATTACCAACCTTTTCTCCAGATAACTTTGTATATAAGTCCAATACTAACTTAATATATTTTTATTCTTTGATACTTGCCAACCCAAACAACAAGGTATCATCTGCAAATAAAGAATGGGCAATAGCTAACTCCTTTCCCCCAAACTAAATACCCTACCACCTATTCAACTGTTGGGATTTAATAATAGCTCTACTAAAAGCTTCAACCATTAGAATAAATAAAGCTAGAGATAATAGATCTCCCTGCCTAATACCCTGAGAAGACTGAAAGTAACCTTTTGGAAAACCATTAATGAGAATTGAAAAGTATGCTCCCAATACACAAGCTTTGATCCATTTACACCATTTTTTACCAAAACCCATTTTCTCCAGTACTTTAAAAAGAAAAAACCAGTTTACTCTATCATAAGCTTTCATCATATCAAGCTTTATCACAAAAGAAGGTATATGATGCTCATTAATAAAATGTAAAGTTTCATGTGTCACTATTGCTCCCTTTGGTGTCTCTCTACCATGCACAAAACCACCCTGTTCTAAAGAAATAATTTTTGGCAAGATAGCTTTTAATCTAAAGTAAATGGCTTTAGTAAAGATCTTATAAATGGTATTACATAAGGATATGGGCCTGAAGTCTGAGAATGATTGTAGATCTCCATTTTTAGGAATAATAGAAATGTTTATGGCATTAAATTGTTTCAACATACTCCCTTTCCTCCTGGAGAACTCTAATGCTAATAATAACTCCCAACCAAGAACATCTCAGCATTCTGGAAGAATAAGGCTGTAAAACCATCAGGCCTAGGAGCTTTATTAGGCAAAAATGATTTCACCACTTCCCAAATTTCCTCCATAGAAAATGGTTTCATAAGTCCTTGATTATCCTCCTTTGAAATTATGTTTGGGACAACATCTAGAATTACAACAAGCTGGCCTTCACATATATCTTTTTTATGCACTAGGTCAAGGAGATCTTTGAAAAAAATTACCCCTACCCTCTTAATTTTTGACTCCTCTTTAATAACCTTACCTGATTTCTGATCCAAAATAGAAAAAATAACATTATTTGCATTCCTCTAACTGGCTACAGCATGAAAGTACTTCATATTATGATCTCCCTCACAAAGCCAAAGTTCTCTAGATTTTTTCCTACAATACTCTTCTTCTCTACTACACAACTCCATCCACTCAGCTTATTTTTCCTTTTGAATGGAAAATAACTTCAAATTCAACCTAGACTTAATAATTTATTCATTAATTTGCGACAATTTCTGATACACAAGTTTCTTTTCTTCAAAAATGTTTTTATAAACTTGTTTATTCCATACCTTAATTCTGTCTTTAAGGAATTGTAGCTTCTTAAAAAATTTACTAATCCACCATTGTCTAATTAATGGCAAAAAATGAAGATGTTTGAACCACATTCTCTCAAACTTAAAAGAGGACTTTTTCTTACCCACATGCTTTGATTTATTCTTATCTAAGTTTAAGGCAACTGGAAAATGATCAGAACTTGGAAATGATAAAAATTTTGAGGTAAAGCATACTGAGGTAAAATTCCAAGTTTTAGCAATAAAAAATTTGTCAAGTTTCTTTGCAATTTGCAAGAACCCATCTCTTTTATTAAACCAAGAGAAAATATCATTAGAAGACACCACTTCAAAAAAATCATTATCACAAATAAATTTATCAAATTCCTCCACAATTTTCACAGAAGGAAAAATCCCTCCCTATTTTTTCTTTTATATTTCTAATTGCATTAAAAATCTCCTCCTAGAATGCAATTCTGATCCAAAAGATCTCTAAGTTTGTTGGAGATTTCATTCCAAAGCTTTAACTTATCCACTCCACTAGTTGGCCCATTCACATTAAATACAATCATAGAAATATCAAAATGCTCAAAATAACAACATTTACAACCCATTCTTTTATCAAGTAGATGACCTAAAACTGATCGAGGGTTCCATAAAGTGATTAATCCTCTTGATGCCCCAGTGCTAGGAACATGAACAGAATTCCAACTTTTTCATTTTGTAACTATATTATGAAATTTATTATCTGATAATTTTGACTCTTATAATAAAATGATGTCACTCTTTGAATTATCTAATAAATCCTTAATTCTACTTCTTTTGTCAGTGGCATTAATGCCCCTAACATTCTATGAAATGATCTTAATATTGTAGCTAGGGGACATTTAGTCCTTTTGGTAACTCTCTTAACTGATTTAAATTTATCTTCCAAAGTAGATTGAATCCCTGCAATAATTTCCTCTTTTTCTTTCATACTTTTACTTTTCCTACCATAGGTCTTAGGTGTATGAAAAACATTTTATTTTTCACCAGGTGATTGCATTATTGAGAAAGTCTGTGAAAAATCAAACTTGACCTCCCCTTCCTCCAAATTTTTACATGTATGCTAATCAACCTAAACGTTGGAATCCTGCCAAATCTTGTCTATTGACCCCTAATACAAATCATTATCCTCATACAAAAAAATTGAGTCCTGAATATTTTCTTCTCTATTTATTTCATCTGCTAGCAACTGAAATTGCTCTGAGACAATAAAATCAAATATCTCCTCTGCCAAATTTTGCATATTCTTTTCTACATTATAACCAAGATTAACACTTTTCATGACTACTTAACATTGTGGAATAAAATTTCCCAGTGAAGAATTATTAAACATGACTTGCTAGGTGATAATACTGTCACCAGTCCATCCATTATTATCCCTAGATACCTTAGAATAAACTCTGATAAAAATCTCTTGACATAAAGGATTTCAAATTAATAAGTGAAGGACTTTATCAGCATATTCCATGAATTTAAATTGGTCCTTAAAACATAAACCTATCATGCAAATAGGAAATTGCAGAGCAAAGTGACATTTAGCCATATTCCTTTTACAAGATAAAAATCTTCTTATGAGACATTACATCTAAAATTGCATTTTGCTGCATGGGGAGTTGAAAGCTCTGATTTAAGTCTGTTAAGGACAACTCTTGTTGGTTTGATCTCAAATCTTCAACAATCAAAGTGAACAACGAACATCTCTTCCCCCTATTTATGACTAAATTTTCTCTAAATTCCACTCTGTCTCCCATCTTATTGACTAAAGCCCTATTATTACTGAGATCTTGCAATTGGTATATTTATTGCATACTTTGATGTTTTAAACTTTTAGACTAAATTAAATATGTTGTTGCATTTGAACTCTCCAAATTTTCCTCTACATCATCCCCACTCTCAATCCAGCTTGATGATACCTCAGTGACCCCAACTTGAAGTTTCTCTGATTCTTTCCAAAACTTATAGTGTTCAACCAATGTAGAGTGGTCTTCACAAACCATGATCCTATCTATGTTATTACCACAACATGCTGAATTAAACTACCTTAATGACAAAGCATGTTTTTCAATCTCCTCTAGCCCTTGGACAATCTCCTCTAGCCCTTGGACAACATCATCCCCACTCTCAATCCAGCTTGATGATACCTCAGTGACCCCAACTTGAAGTTTCTCTGATTCTTTCCAAAACTTATAGTGTTCAACCAATGTAGAGTGGTCTTCACAAACCATGATCCTATCTATGTTATTACCACAACATGCTGAATTAAACTACCTTAATGACAAAGCATGTTTTTCAATCTCCTCTAGCCCTTGGAAAATAATACTTTGATTCCACTCACCCCATTTTGAATGAAAAATTAAATTAATAGGTATTGGTTTTTTGTTACTTAAAAGAATGCATACCCTAACTGATATAAAGACTTGCTCATAAGGGATCAAATCATGCTTAATAAAGATACCCATCTTATTTTCTATAAGCTCAATGATCTCAGGATCTTGATATTCCAAAGATAAGTCTAGAAATTCTACCCAATATGGCAAGAAAATCACATCATCTAGTTTTGGAACAAAATTTGGTGTAAAATGATAAGTAGATAAGCCAAAATCCTTACAGAACCACCCTTTGAATTTATGCACTCTATCCCTATGCTTGAAGGAATGAAATAAAATTGTAAAGCAATTTAAAGTTGATTCATGGAACAAAATTTCTTTCATACCTTCCCAGTTTCCCTTTGCCCAATCTTGAATTTCTTGTCAATTTAATTGGTTATCTTGTATTTGCACTCATAGTGTTGTATTTCTCAGAAACTCCACATGCAACACCAATAGCCTTTTTGGGATGGTGATTTCTAAGGTTTCTTGATATTTGACAGCATTTTTCTATGAATCTTTTGCTCCAAGTTATTTTTTCCTCCAAATTTGTTTGAGCTTTGTATTTTGCTGCAAACCCTTAACATTGTTGTAAGCAGATTTTGGATTAAAGTTAGCTCACTGAGAAGATTCTAAATTCTTGCTAGCATTCTTCATTGAATAAGAGCATTCTCCCTCTTTTTAATACTTCAATTATACAATCTCTAACAAACCATCCTTTTCCACCACCTAATCTACTAATTCCCCAATGATCTTACCATTGAAAGGTGTTTATCTTTCACAAATGTCAAATAGCTCCTGCCATTTCTCCTTACCCTTTTGTTTCATATGAAATCTTGGATTTACAAAGAAAGGCTTCGCTGGTTGCACCACCACCTTTTTGTAGAAAATTTTGTCCCACAAAACATTCTGCCCTCCTTGGAATCCTAATTTTTCCAATTTCTACTCAAATCAGAGAACCCTCTAAATTTTTCTACAAATTTTGTAGTTTGAAACCCTTTACCCTTCGTTTTCTATGCAAAATGATTAGCCCTATCTAAATTTGTATCCACAATTATTTTCTTTGTCACACAATCAATCCAATCTAATTTGGTACCCATGAACAACTCCTACTGAAGCCCTTTTAGAGTTCACACTCTTTCACCCACCATTTTTTTCCCGATTTATTTAATTATTAGTAACATTGATTTCAATAAAATAATGCAAATGATTTTATTAAAAATTAATGGGAATTAGTTTAATAATTTAAATAAATAAATAATTATCTTCTAATTATTTTAGAAAATTGATTTAAAATATAATGGGAGGCTAATTCTAAAATTCATTTGAACAAGTGAATGGGTCAACCTGTAGGGTTAACTAGAAATCCTTTACTTGAAATGTACCTTGAAAATGAAAACTAAAAACCTTACTTTTAATTCAACAGTGTGTTTTCTAAATCAAACTAAACTATGGAATATGCACTCTATTTTCTATTTTTTGTCCATGTTTTGGGGTTTCTAGGTTGTCCTAGCATTGACCAATTTTAGGATGTTACCAAAGGCTCAAGAGTTATGTGATTGTGATTCTATGCTGATTTGATCTTGATCTTTTAAAACCCAACCATGGTAATGTGATAACATGCTCTATGATATGTTTTTAATTACTATTTTTTATTGCTTTCTAGTGATCTTGTGTTTCACTAAGGTGAATGTATGACTTACTTGACTTAATTATTGTTGAGTCCTTGATCAGTTATAGTTGGGTTACTTTCCAATTACCTTGATGGGACTAAAGTCTTCACTTTGATCTTGGTGATGTCATGTTGTGACATGTTTGACTTAACCATTTTGAGTCATTAATCAAAATTATTGGAATACTTTCTGATTGCTCGTTGAGAATTGATGGGTATTGTGATTTATCTTGGGATGCTTTCTAGTTGCTCATAGATAACTCATGTGATTATTATGATTATCTTTTGATGCTTTCCAGTCACTTGTATAGGACTAAGGTGATTTTATTATGATTCTTTGGTTTGATCTTTTATGAACCTAGGGTAGGTTATCTACATGTAGTGTCAAGAAGTGGCTTACAATAGGGGCCAGGGTCCTAAGTGGTTCCCAAGGTAACTCATTGTAAGTTGTTTAATAAGTGAAAACATTACACTAAATGGGATTAAAATAAACCTAATAAGAGTCTTTGTATGTTCTTACCCATGCCTTGAGTTCTAGTACAATCTAGTATGGGAGTAGAGAGAATGCTTGGTTGTAACCTTGCATTTCGTAGTATGCCTTTTCAATATAAGAGGATACTAGTGGCCGCATAGGGATCACTAGGGACCCTGAGGTCCTGAGTGACTATTAGGGTAACTCTAACATGACTCATTTGATGACACTTGCTCACTTACATAATAGACTTCCTATGTGTCTTGTGTGCCTCTAGGAATTAGATGTCGATCTATCTTAGAACCTTTGAGTTAGATTACTTTTAGGATCTCCTAGACTTAGAGAGTATTTTGATATTTGGTTTGATATCCTATTTGGGACTTGAGACTATCTTCTTAGTGTAGTAGGAGTGGGCCATTTAGGTTCCATGTAGTCGAGTGGTAGTGCTTTTTTTTAATCTTACCATTGAGATCCATCTATAGTCACCATGGTTGGAGCTTCCTTGTCTGCATTTATTTTCATTCTATCTATGTATCATTATGATGGATAGTTATACTTTATGATGGATGTTATATCTTTTATGATGGATGGATATATCATGTATGGTGAATGGTTTCATTTTTTTTTTGTACTTTATATCATGGATCTGAGGAGGATGATGTATTTATATTTTTACATATGTATATTCTTTTAGCTTTTCATACCCTATGACATATACAATGGATGATTGAGCATTCCAAATTTCATTTTCCAAGAGGCATTTGGAACAAATGTATATTATGGACTTTGGACTTTTATTATTATTTTATATGGATGTGGTATTTGATGGATTTAGTAATAATTAAATCTAAATGTAATTCAACATCATGGGATCCTTAAGGAATGTAACCTGTTATGTATGCTTTTAGTGGATTGCATGTTATTGATTTTGCTACTATGTGTTTGATGTGTATGTTATTCTTCTTGTTTAAAAAAAATGTGTTGGTAAACTTAGTAAAACTTTGGGTTAATTCTTTTGGATCCCTTGGTGGGGTGTTACATGCACTTCATCTTTAGGAACATCATCATTTCATGCAACCTACCACATGTCTCACCAAGAATAAAAGGAAGAAGAAAGACATGGATACTAATCTTAGTGGTAGTTCAACTAGTGCACAACCATACCCACTAGTATTTATAATCACACATGATCCACCACCATAGAATCTTGAGGAATCTAACCCTTCACACATGGAGGCTTTTATGAATCAACTCGGACACACAACTATCATTAATGCCATCATAGATCAGAATAGGGAAACCATTATGGCCAACTTCTTAAGAGATAATGTTGGTGCCTTTGACTTTGAAAATCTGTCACCTTTCGACATAACTAATCCTAAACATCCTTTGTTTGGATGACTACTACCACCTATCAGTCCATCTGATCCCAATGACCCCCTTTTTATACCAAATAGAGGATATCAATCAACACAACTAGAATCCATGGATCCGATATTAATGTCAACCCAACTCGGTGCTCTAATACCATAGAGTAATAAACCCACCATAGCACAATCTTTAGTCCACCCCACATCCCAGCATACCACCATTACAACTATCACATCTATAAACACCACTACCTTCACTACTTCATCTACTTCTATCCCATTCAGTAGTACTACATCCTCCACTTCCACTTCATATGCATCTAGTAGTGCTACAGTCCAACCCTCTCAATAGCATAGCCAATCTTCATCTCATTATACCACATGAATGTTATCCTTGGGGTCCAACAATCCACCTTTTTATCCTACCCGCTATCAGTAGTAACCCATTTACTACTAGTCATAACACCACCACATATTTTCCATTAGGTCCTTGGAATTTTATGCAATCACAAGGTCTGCCTACCAACCTTTTCACTAGAAATCCATTCATGCTTAATTTCCAACCGCCGCTGCCATTTTGTTAGGATTAAACCATAGACAAAGAAAAAAATTACATGCAAATATAACCAATAATAGAAAATAATAGATCATATAGAAAAGAACACAAGGTACCAAGATATAACATGGTTCACTCAATCCCTTGGCTATGTCCACAAAATAACAAGTCCAATATTATTATGATCTAGTGATTATAACTTGATTACAATCAGTAATCCCTTACAGCTCAATACTGCTGCAAGAACCAATTTCACATCATAGCTATGAAACAATCCCTAACCCTAAGCTCTTTTATACAAGTGTTTTTACCACTTTACAAATATAATTAATAATTACATGTCAGCCCAAAATCTCGATAAAATAGAGCTCAATTTTTTTAAAAATTTATGAAGTATGTACAGTACTTTCATGATCAGTCACCATAATCTAACAATCTCCCACTTGGGGACTGATTAGGCTCCACACCAAATAACAATACCCTACTTGGAGATTGATCTTGTAGCTATGCCACTACTCCATGAGGCCCCCACTAGATCAAACCACCCTAGACTCTGTTATTCTTTTATTCATGTTCAGTTGAGAGGACTAATTGAAGTTGAAGAGGAGTTCAGCTTCTACCATGTTACTACCTTTGTCAACATATCTACTAGATTTTCATTTGTATAGACCTTCCCAGCTTTAACTGTCCATCCTCAAAAATTGAGTGAATGAAATGGTACCACAACTATATGTGTTTGGTCTTTGAATGCAAAGCTAAATTCTTTGCAAGATGAATGGCACTTTGACTATTTGTAAACAAATAATTATTCTTCTGAGGGTGTCCCAATTCTTTCAAGAAGAACTAAAGCCATATCATCTCCTTGGTTGCCTCTGTAGTAGCTATATACTCTGCCTCTATAGTGGATAAAGCATTAACCTTCTATAACCGAAAAACCCAGCTTACCGATGCCCCACCAATAGTAAAGACATAACCTATAGTAATCTGCTTGGTATCAATATCCCCTACCAAATCTAAGTCCACATAGCCCTATAAAATAGTAGCAGAGCACCCAAAGTGTAAACAATTATTAGATGTTCCTCTCAAATATTTGAGAATCCATTTGACAGTATTCCAATTCTTGGATGACTCATATACCTGCTAATGACTCCCACTGCATGTGAAATATCTAGCCTATTACATACCATAGCATACATCAAGCTTCTTACAACTGAAGCATAGGGTACCTTGGAGATCTTATCCTCCTCTTCTTGTATCTTGGGACACATCTCCTTAGTCAACTTCAAATGACCAAGTAAAGGTTTGTTGACAGCTTTCTCATTCTCCATAGAGAAATGTTGCAACACCTTCTCAACATAATTAGCCTGAGATAGCATCAATGTTCTATTCTTCCTATCTCTACAAATATTCATACTGAGGATTTTTTTTTCTACCCCCAAATTCTTCATAGCAAATGCATGAACTAATTGGCATTTTAGCCCCTTAATGTGATCCATGTTAGATCTAGCTACATGCATATCATCAAAATATAAAAATAAAATAATGTAGCTATCATCATCCAACTTCTTAAAATAAACACAATGATCTGAATGACACCTATTGTATCCATGCTTATGCATTAAATTGTCAAATTTCAGATACCATTGCCGAGGTGCTTGCTTCAAGCCATATAAACTTTTCTTCAATTTTCACACTAAGTTCTCCTTACCTTTGACCTCAAAACCCTATGGCTGATCCATATATATTTCTTCATCCAAATCACCATGAAGGAAGGCTATTTTAACATCAAGTTGCTCTAAATGCAAATCTTTAGTAGCCACAAGACTTAAAATAGTATAGATAGAAGTCATCTTAACAACAGGAGAAAATATCTCATCAAAATCAATGCCCTTTTTTTGTGCAAATCCTTTCACAACTAACTTGCCTTTAAATCTTTTTTTTACATCCTTCCTCTTCTTTCAACCTATAAACCCACTTATTCTATAAAGCTCTTTTACCTAAAGGCAACTTACATAAATCCCATGTCTTATTCTTTAGCAAAGAGTCCATTTTGTCTTTCATTGTGGACTCCTACTTAATCTTAGTATCCACCTGCACAACTTCATCATAACATTAAGATTCACTAGCATCAGTAAGTAAAATTGAATACAAAGAGGGAGAGAATCTTTCTAGAGGTCTAATTTTCCTTGTTGACCATCTAACATTCACTAATGTGTGTGGTATTTGTTATTGCAGTTGTTGCACATCATGAGGAATGGCTGGAACACTAACTTTTGGAGTATCATCTAGCACTACATAATCATCTTCTTTCTTCTCATGTTGCTGCAATAGATCTTTGTACAACACTTTCTCATTGAATATGACATCCCTTCTTCTTAAAATTTTATGATTTTCAAAATCTCAAAGCCTATAACCAAATTCATTAATGCAATATCCAACAAATACACATTTCTTTAACTTAGCTTCCAACTTGGTTCTATTTTTAGAATCTATGTGAGAAAATGCTTCATAGCTGAAGGTTTTGAGAAAAGAATAACTCACCTTCTTACCAGTCCATGCTTCCTCTAGAATACCACAGTCCAAAGGAGTAGAGGGACCTCTATTAATCAAATATACAGTAGTATTGACAGCTTCCACCCACATGTGTAAGGGTAACCCAACATGCAACCTCATGCTCCTTATACGCTCCATTATAGTCCTGTTCATGCGTTCAGCCACTCCATTTTCTTGTGGAGTCCTTAGAATAGTTTTCTACTTACAAATACCATTAGTGGAGCAATAATCTTCAAATTCATGACTGCAATACTCACCACCATTATCAGATCTGAGACATTTTAATTTCTTACCAGTCTCATTTTCAACCAAGCATTTCCATTTCTTAAAAGTTTGAAATATATCAGATTTATGTCTAAGGAAATAAACCCATACCTTTCTAGTTGCATCATTGATAAATGTAACATAATAATGAGAGCCTCTAAGGGAAGATACCTAAACTGGTCCCCATACATCAGTATGCACAAGCTCTAATTTCTCTTTTTTGTTTTCCTTCCTAGTCTTTACAAAACTCACTCTCTTTTGTTTTCCATACACACAACTTTCACAGAAATCCATATTAACACATTTTAGACCTGGTAAAACTTTCTTTGGATGAAGTACTTTCATACCTTTCTCACTCATGTGCCCAAGTCTATTGTGCCACAACGCCATATCAAAATCTACAGTAGCTATTTGTTCTCCTTGCTCAACTACAACAATTATTCCTAAACATTCATTTTTCTCTGAAACAATTAAAGTAAAAGGAACAATATGACCTGTACAAAGATATAAGGTGCCTACTTTCACACCTTTTACTACTACAAGGGAACCTTTTGAAACCTTTCAATTTTTATCATTAAAAGTAACTACGCAACCCTCATCACCAAGCTTCCCTGCTAAAATTAAATTCCTACTCAGCCTTGAAACATGTCTTACCTCATGTAGTAGCCAATGATTCCCATTCTGCAACTTAATCTTAATTTTTTCCTTTCCAACAATCTGGTAGGGTTCATTATTCCCCAAATAAACAAGCCCAAAATCCCCTTGGACATAATCAATGAAATAACCTCTACAAGGTGTAGCATGAAATGAAGCACCAGAATCTAAAACCCATGAATCATCAACACTTTCTAAAGACAAAAGCAATGCATCCTCTTCAGATTTTTTACTTAGCACATTTGTCTCCTTGTCTCCATTTGGTTTATCTCCTTCATTTTTCTTTCAATTCTAGCAATCTTTATTTTTATGACCTGCTTTCCCATAGTATCAACAATCATTTAGTCCTCTCGATTGAAACCTCCTCCCCTTTGACTTTCCTCTTAATTTCCCATGATTTATAGAATTAATTCCTTTCTCAGTCATTCTTCCCCTACTTTGTGCATTCAAAGCAATTCCTGATGTAGATCCACTTGAGGATTTCTTACGATTTTCCTCACTCAAAATAACACCAATCACATCATCGTATTTTAGGGTACTAGATCTAGGAACAGAATTACTCACAACCATTACCAAGCCATTCTAGCTTTTAGGCAAAGAATACAAAATCAAGAGAGCCCTAATTTCTTCTTCAAAATTGATACCCACAGAAGCTAACTAACTAGTAATAATATTAAACTCATTTAAATAATCTATAATAGATCCACCTTCCTCCATTTTCATATTAAATAAATGCTTCATGAGAAATACCTTGTTTGAAGCAGAGGGCTTTTCATACAATATTTCTAGGGTTTGCATCAATTCTTCTATTGTCTTTTCTTTTTTAATATTAAATGCCACTAATGGTGTAAGCATAATTGAATGCTTTTGAGTGTCTTTCTATCCAATAGATCCCATTCATCATCTAACATAGATCACTGATTCTTGGCTTTGCCTTCTAACGGCTTCCATAAATCCTTCTAATAAAGATAGTCTTCCATTTGCATCTTCCATAACTTGAAGTTTTTCCCTTTAAACTTGTCAACCCTTAGCTTACCCTCATCTGCCATCACTCCAACTCGACTGTGAGACTCCCACTCAACTATGAGACTTTCTTGTAGAGAATAACTAAAAAACAACCTCACTCTAATACTACTTGTTAGGATTAAATCACAAATAGAGAAAATAATTACATACAAATATAACCAATAATAGAAAATAATAGATCGCATAGAAAAGAACACAAGGCACCAAGATTTATTGTGGTTCACCCAATCCCTGGGCTACCTCCACCAAACAGTAAGTGTGATATTATTACGATCCAGTGATAATAACCTGATTACAATTTGTAATCCCTTATAGCTCAATACAGCTACAAGAACCAATTTTGCATCACAACTATGAAACAATCCCTAACCCTAAGCTATTTTATACAAGTATTTTTACTACTTTAGGGTTATAATTAATAATTACATGTTGGTCCAAAATCTTGATAAAATAGGGGCCAAAAAATTTTTAGCCCCAAAGAATTTATGAAGTATGTATAGTAATTTCTTGATCAATCACCACAATCAAACACATTTTTTGTCACCCCTACACCTACCATCATGAATTATTTTTCTATTCCACCTCTAGGAAGCAACCAAACATACCACGATAGTTAGTACCAGTGCTAGGTGCACTTCCTTACATTAACTATTTGGATCCACACAACTCCCAATCACCATCTTAGCTAAGCACTCAATTCCAAACTACAACACCACTCTCTCCACTACCTCCACCCTTGCAATAAATTGCATTGCAATCACCACATGTTCAAACTTCCATACAACATCCTCCAATTAGAAAAATAGTCCCATGCCTATCCTCGACTACAATAGCTACCTTATTAAAGCTATGTCCAATATGTCCAACCACAATTCCAACAACCCATCACTCTTATTCTAAAAGTAGCACAATCAATATTTAATCCATGATAATATATGAACCAAGGCCACCTACCTTCACTTGCACAATTAGATACATACCCTTCACTGAAGGCACCAAGATTATGGGCACTAGTCATAACTCCTACTAGGTTGGGAAGAGATGAAAAGTTCCTTGAAAGAACTCAAGGATGGAAAAAATTCCAAGATCTTCAAGTTTGAAAATGATTTTCCATATCCAATTGAAAAGATTATAACAATGACACCTTTTCTAAAATACTCTAAAATCCCAAAATTTGAAAAATTTAGGGGGAAAGGTGATCCAGTAACCCATGTCAAAGAGTTTTATATGTACTACCAAGAGGTGGCTTATAATGACATATTCTTGATGCAGCTTTTCTCAAAGAGTCTAGGAGATCACACTCTTGAATGTTTATGTCGCATACCCCACAGTACAATTAGTATCTTTGTTGATCTATCGGAAGCCTTTGTAGCCTAGTATGCTCATTTAGTCAAGACTAAGTTATATGTAGTGGACATAGTCCATACCAAACAAAAAGGAGGGGAAAGCCTCACAAATTACTTATAGTGATAAAAAACTCTCATAACTCAAATCCCATGCACCATATTTGAATTTCACCTTGTCAAGATGTTCATTAACAATGCACATGCTAGTTTTGCACACCACATGGTTATGAAATTATTGCAAACATAAAAATACATCAAGGAAAAAGAATGGGCCTAGAGAAAGGAATCATTAAGGATGGTGCCATCAAAATTTACAAAGAAAACACCCAAGACCGAGGAAAATACAATGACAAAATATGATATTGGAACAAAAATAAAAACATGGTCACTAATGGTGCCACCAATACATGAAAAGTTTAAGTTGTAGGAGAAGCACATAATTTCCCTTATCCACAATTGCCACAACAACAATAGTCTTCTTACCAATAGAACACAAACCAACAATCATACCAACAACCCCCATCACAACAAATTCAACATAATAACAAGTACAAAATCCTCTAAATTAGATGAATGCCATTGTATCACCTAGTTTAGTAGAGTAAAATGAACACTAACTATTAAATGAAAGCATTAACAATACTAAGAAAGCTAACATTTTAGATAGGACCAAAGAAGACAAAATTGAGGAAAGTAGACCAAAGATGGTAAACTCCTCAAGTGATTCTCATGATGACAAAGCTATGTCCCTGATGGATAGCATATGTATGCTCATGATGTGCTCAAGCTCCAAATGGATGAGTGATAATCAAATATGAGTATGGATGAATGATTCAACAATGAAGGTATGGAGGGGTTTCAGCATTATAATAGTATTTTGGTAGTTTTTAGGCTCTCAAAATAGCATTATAAGTTTTCTTCAAAAGTGGATGATGTTTGTGAAGGGAGAGGCTTCTATTTATATGCCAAGGGGTAGAGGGATGGACGGTCAAGATGCAAGGATAGCAAGATGGTGAGGGAGGGCTAGGATGCACTCAAAGGGGAGCAGATGGATTGTGCTTGTTTGAAGCCAATTAGGAGGTGACACATGTCACAGGGTGATTGGATGTGAGAGGGTAGGATATGGGTTGGTCAAAGGAGTAATGAGGGAGGTTAAGCCATAAATGGGGATGGTTGGGGGAGAATGAGATTGTTGACTTTAGTTTGGGTTAGCAAGTCTTAACCCATGTTTATGATTCTGCACATGATTAGAAGAGGATTAGGCTTGGATTAGAGGGGGGATTAGGGGGTAAGTGGCTTAGATTTGATGGGATGGGTTAGTTAAGTGGCTAAGTGAGGTTAGTATGTGTGAATGGGTTGGATTAGGGGTTAGGATAGGGTTTAGGGAAGCTCTTAGGATTTTAGATATTTTATTAAATGATTTATTTAATAAAATAGGGATATAGAATTAAATTGAATAGATTTGAGGATTTATTCAATTTAATA
Source organism: Cupressus sempervirens (assembly GCA_028749045.1). NCBI lineage: Eukaryota > Viridiplantae > Streptophyta > Pinopsida > Cupressales > Cupressaceae > Cupressus > Cupressus sempervirens. The sequence goes on from CM053791.1 coordinate 512,588,585, forward strand.
GAGGAATAGGGATTTAATTGACACTAGTACATTTGAGCTCATTTTTTGACCTTTATTGGTCAAAATTTTGACCCAATTTTTGACCAAAATTCGATCAAATTTGACCAACACATTGGTCAAAAAAATTTTGATCTAAATTTTGACCAATACATTGGTAAAAAAAGTTGAAATTGTGACCACATTTTCTGCCATTCATTGGTCAAACTTTCGACCAATGCTTGGTGGAAAAGTACAGGATACTAGTCAAAAAAATTTTGGTCAAAAATTTGACCATCGAGTAGGTTGGTCAAATTTTTGACCAATATGGTGGTCGAAAATGTTGGCATTGTTAGGGCATTTTTCTGTCATTCATTGGTCGAACTTTTGACCAATGCTTGGTGGAAATCACCAGTTCATTGGTCAAAATTTCCACCAATTCTTGGTAGTAAACTACAAGGCATTGGTCAAAATTTTGACCAATGCTTGGTAGAAAACTACATGTCATTGGTCAAAATTTTGACCAATGCTTAGTCAAAAAAAAATTGTGGCTCATAGTTATTGAGGTCCACTTTAGAAATGGCCCTTCCTGTGAAATTGTCGTCTAAGACCTTTCTAATGAGATAATGTGTTATGAGCTCTTCATCAGTGGGATGGAACGTGAATCCAGGAGGCAGTTTGCATCACCCATATCATTGCATAGTAATTTCCTTTAATCATTTGTAATGTGTTATCATAAAAAAGCATCAAAGTGAGCTCATTCTCATGAAGAGGGAACATGAATACCAGAAATATCATTAGAACCATTTTCATTGGAGCTAATAAAACAAGCACATTAAGCTCTAAACCTTGTGTGTTTTCCTCAAGTTAAATACTTGCAAAACCAACCTTCAATAACACCATTTTCAGGCTGCATATAAATGTCCATGGCACTGTCCTCACTATCCTTACTAGCATAATTATTTTTCAAGGGTGGAACTTACTTTTCATTTCATCCTTGTGTGCACCTGCTTGCAACAGGGTGAATAGTGACACAACATTCCTCAACAAAATAAAAGCGTTGGATTACACATCCAGTACATGCTAAGTTTTAACTTTTTATTCTTTGATTGAAATTTTGCTTCAGTACCAATTGACCTTTTCACACCTTCATAACAATTGTTGCTTCATGGCACTGTCCTCACTGTCCTTACCAACATAATCATTTTTCAAGTCTGAACAAGTTGAGTTTTTTGACACTTAGTCAAGTTTCCACATTTGCTATGGATGGAGCCAGAGAGGAGCTTGATTAATGCCCTCCTCTTGAGGCTCCAAACCCAAATTCATCACAATTTACTTAGTCTTGATACAACAAATAGAAACTTTCAAATTTTGAACAACGTTATGTGTTCGAGCATCATCATTGTTAGTATTCACATAGCAAAAAATGTCCCTCTATTCACAAATTCATTTCTTGTAAAGAGTGAAAAGAGAAATGAACAGTGTGTGACTGATGAACAAACATAGTGATGCTCTTAAACAATGGTGTATGGTAAATTTCAAAATGATATCCAAGATGTGAGCAAGCCTCCTTCATGATGCTCCAGATTTTCCTATTTGAATATTGCCAGTTTTTTAAATGCAAGGTAAATACCATTCAATCAACTTTGATTACTATATTATCTATATTAAAAGCTCCGATCATTTGGAGGACAAGAAGTGGAGCTTCAACACTTATTTTTCTAGGACAAAGTACTTTTTTTGCTTCTATCAACAATTTAACCCCTTATCAGAAGAACCACAAATGACATAGCCAATACAATATTCCAAGTCTCCTCTAAGATGTTCCTGATTTCTTTAACACCAGGTGACTATCATTGGCATTGATCACCTTTTGTTACCATATTATCCATATTACAGCTTTACTACTCTAAAATAACATCTAATCAATACAAATTCAGAGCTAGTACTTTAAAATGAAGTTAAATCAATCTAAGAGTTAGAGTAGCAACACCCTGGAAAAAGATTCATGAGAAAACATATTAGCATCGATCTTCAGCTAACTCATAATTTATTGATTAGAATTACATAATGTCTATCTTTATCCACATCCTCAATCACCTTTTTTTTCTCATCCACTGGTGGGAGTGGAATCTGCAATCAGGTAGAAACCAATTCCCATGTGATCTCCACATGCATTAATTTTTGTTAAAAATAGATAGGAAAAATAGTATACAATTTGTTATATCAGAGTTCATACCTTGATTCTCCTCATCTTATTAGTGAATTTTGAATTGACTTCAAAGACATCTGTTTGTGCCACAGTTTTTGTATTTGGTCTTGATTGAGAATTTTATGTTTCACACATGAAAGAGAATGTAGCAATCTGACAATATCTTCATCGGTCAAATTCAATTGAGTCTTCACTTTTGAGTAACTTAGCCTTTTGGATGCATTGAATAGCAAGAATATTGATGCCTGCGTATCATAACCATAGAGTAAGTTACACAAGGAAAAATAAGTGAATTCCAGATATATCAAGGAAACTGACATTGATAAATGTGATGTATTCACTTTGCATATTTATGGTTTCTATAACGCATCAATTTTAGTTTTCCTTTAAATAGATAGCATAAGTAGAAAATGAATCAAATTATCAATGTATGGTCATTAACAATTAATGACATTAACCATTGCTTTAACTTATCCTACCCAACTAATTCTTAACCAGAAACTGGAAGAAGAAATTCCCAATAATGATCATTATAAAATGACCTATAATGCCATTTTATATGAATCAAAGAATCTAACTGTTAGCCAGTAATCAACCAAAAAGGCAATTACTTGGGAAGTAGTAACAATAAGTTCCATAGGCTTAGGGTAAAACTTCCCATTAATATTACAACTACCCAAAGATTATATCCATGTAAGCTTTCTATGCTTTGTCTTTGTCTGATAGAACTGCTTGAACACCTCTACGCATCTTACTTGCATTAAGTAGCAAAGGTCAAAATGTTAACCTACTTCAGAAATTGGCAAATTTAAAAGGTATACTGTATACAAAATGGGCATACCATTTCGGCTAGTAGGTTAAGATCAAATGATTTGTAACTCGGCCAAAACCCAATTGTCAAAACTGTCACAATCAAGTCTATGCCAGGATGTGCTTGAGAATTTTCATTAAGATAATCATTAAAATTCCCTTGGTTCTCCTTTGCTAATGTTAAATTTGTGACCTAGATACAATCACATAGATTTTTACACAATATACAATTAGATTAACTTCATTGATAAGAATCAAAGTGAGTTTTTTATTTATGTATGATGCAGCATACCATTCCCTCCATTTTAGAAGTAAACTGACCACCACATTGTTGCTTCAGCTTTGTCAATATGCTTCTTTCATGATCATCATTTTCACTTTTATCAAACAAAAGTCTTTGTGCAAGCTTCTTCCTACAATTTTGACAAATATTAATTATATATCACAACACATAACAAGACAAAGTCCTAAATTTTAAAATAGCATTATATGGATGAAGATTGTCATTCACGTCATGAATTCTAGATTTGTAAAGTTGCCATTCCTCATGCTTTATGGCCTTTGGCAGAGTCTGGGTTAATCTATACTTGATAATTCCAAACAATAGTCATTTAAATTTTTTTAAAGCAATTAAAAATAGACTAGTACAAAAAAAAATTGAACCATATATTAAGAATATGGAGTATGTAACCTGGACATACCAAAATAGAAAATGTATCATATTCTAATAAATAGAACTCTACCGTTATAAACATTGGATTAGATTGTTTGAAGTAATAAAGGTGAACCAGCTAAATAATGGGCTAATAAAACATGCTTTATTGCTAGTGAGAAGCATTAAAAACTATATTAATGGTATGTTAGCTTGCACACCCAAATTTTGGGTCAGTTCAACCATGGAGATTCCTAGGGTTCTGTCAAATGGGTCATACCAAACAACCCTTCTATTCTACAAACCTCAATGGGTGATCCACATTGACTGTCCAAGCAACTGCCTCCTTAGGGAATCGGCATAATAGATGCCTATGTACCAACTTTTGGTGCCTTCTACATTAAAGAAACCTATTTTGAAGATATTGCCTTGTACCAAAAAACCTTTTGGATAGAGAATTGCCTATCAATTGAGTCAATTGTTTCTTTTCAATTTGTATAATATGTTCTATTGAAACACACATTAATTACCTCTTTTGGCTGTTATAATTAGATGCCCCAGTCTTTTGAGGGTGACCTTGATGGTAACCCCCCCCTATGCTTTTTTGGGGCACAAACATAAGTGTTCAAGATTTCAATCAAGCAGTTCAACACTTTCTAAGGAATTTTAGGGATGATCCTTCAGACCTTAAGGGGAAATACATGAGGCTCTTGGAACAGGTTCAAATTTGTCCCTACTGGCTTCTTATGGTTACCATCTAGTCTCATTTAAAATTATTGGTTGAGCACATTTGCTTTTTTATTCAATTTATTTAGTTGATTTCTCATTTAGACAATGGAATTCAGAGGTGATTCACTTAATATTGATGCAATGAACATCTTTGAATATGATGAAGACCTTTATGGAAAGATGGTCAGATATCCTCCTGAAGTTCTCACCATTTTTGACATTGTATTGATGGATGTAGTTGTTCACCTCAAGCCTTTGTGGGAGAAGCACATACAGGTGACTGAATTGTATTTTTGGAAAAATATGTTTTGATAGTTAGTATGTTTTCATTTAATGACTTTGTTGTTTCAAATTTTGTTTATTTATGCACATAAATATGCCTCAAACTTACATATAACTGCCATTACATTCAGGCAAGAATATTCAATCTTAGAGATACAATTAACATGCAAGAAAATTTTGTTTATTTATGCACATAAATATGCCTCAGACTTACATATAATTGCCATTGCATTCAGGCAAGAATATTCAATCTTAAAGATACAGTTAACAGGCAGGATCTGAATCCATTAGGTAGGCAATGCTTTTTAAAGTTACATCTTCATTTTTCAATGCTATTTGAAAAATCTAATAAGGGGGTTTTGTTGTCTTTGAAATCTAGATATTGAGAAGATGGTTTTAGTCAAAGGAATGATAATTCGATGCAGCTCAATTATACCAAAAATCAAAGAAGCATTCTTTAGGTGCCTTGTTTTTGGATATGCTCTAGCACTAGTACCTATTGATAGAGGTAATTCATTGGATTGCAATTGAACTCTTAATATAACAGTTAATTGTGTCTTCATTGTATGTTATGTTTGTTTCTCAATTCTATTTTGCATAAACTGTGGCAAAGAATCTATGGCTTTAAACAGATTCATGCATGTGAAAGTGATCTCAGAAGCCTTTAGATTCTAGGATTTTGCAAATAAGATCTTACTCCTTATTGTGACACGACCACTGTTGATCTGCTCTTTCTAACCTTAATTGGAACTAATAGGACACCATACATGATGTTCTTCTCACATTGAGATGTTTGCTTGATGAAAGCTATATATGAGAGAGCACATTTTTTTAGTGTGAAAAAATCCCTGTATGAGAACTTTCACACCAAATTTTATCCTCATATTCCATGAGAATCTTGTACCAAATTTTTTCAAATGTATTTCATGTTTTAAAAACAATCTCATATCTTTGCTTCACTATGTATAATGGTACTTGCTGTCTAAAAGTGTTTTTGTTGGATTTGTATTCACATCCTATTTTATGCTTCAAATGCTTAGGTCAGATTAATGGACCTAAACATTGTGCAAGGCTAGAATGTGCTGCTATGAATTCTTTGACATTGATGCATAACAGATCCAGGTAAGAACTTGCTGATTTTAGTTTATGCATGATTTGAAGCTGCATTTTCAAGACTCTGAAGACAACTATATCCTTTTACTTTGTGGTTAGGTTTTTTGATAAGCAGATTGTAAGGCTACAAGAAATGCCTGATGCCATTCCAAAGGGAGAAATCCTGCACATTGTTAACTCGCTGATGCATGAAAAACTTGTTGATGCAGCCAAACCTGGTGATCGAATCGAGGTGTGTCTGACATTACATGATATATGAATTCTACACTCATTTCTATTTCCAAGTGTTAGCATTTGAAGGTTGACATTGGTTTTTTTTTGTAGGTTACTGGGATTTTCAGAGCTATGACAATTAGAGTGGGACCAAACCAAAGGATTGTGAAATATCTATTTAAAGCAAAGCTCTCAAGCCTATCTTAGTCCATTTAAGTTGGAAATGAGGACCTTAATGTTGTATTCTATGATTTCTAATTCTAATTTGTAAATCATTTGTTGGTGCAGACCTACATCGATTGCCTTCATCTAAAAAAGGCAGACAAGACAAGATTGCAAGCCAAAGATCCAATGGAACATGATACCAATAGTGATAGTTTTGCCTCTTTTCAAGTGGGTGATATGTCACTAGCTAATTATGAAGCTAAGGTATAAACTCATACTTTTTACCTTTTGTATATAACATGAATTTTGCAAGCTCTAAAATTGAATTTTGACTACCAATTTCCAAATTGAGAAGTTGAAAGAACTATCTCACATGTCCAATATCTATGAGAGGCTAACTAGGTCCTTAGCTCTAAGTATTTGGGAGCTAGAAGATGTAAAGAAAGGGCTCTTGTGCTAGGTATCTTTCTTTGCATTCATGTTTGATTAATTGGTAATTTGTTGCATGTTCTTTGAACCATATGTTAACCATTATGCTTCTTAAATAGCTTTTCGGGGGAATTACGATAAAACTAGCTTTAGGTGCTACTTTTTGTGGTGATATCAGCATCCTGCTTGTTGGGGATCTAGGTACGAGTAAGTCTCAACTAATTTAGTATGTGCATAAGTTGGCGCCTCAAGTCATTTATACAAGTGGTCATGGAAGCTCTGTGGTTGGGTTGACTGCTTATGTATCAAAGGATCCTGAAACTAGTGAAACAGTAAGTTATTAACTCAATTTATTGATCATTGAGCTCTTTGGGCTACTTGCTCCCCCACTGCTACCTACCACTTTATTCTATATAAATTGCTTATTTCTTTGAACTCAACAGGTTCTAGAAAGTGGAGCATTGGTAATGAGTGATAGGGGTGTTTGTTGCATAGACGAGTTTGACAAGATGTTAGACAATGCTCATAGCATGTTACATGTGGTATGATTTTTCTTTGAACTCTTCAAATTATGTTCTTTTACTAGTTTCTTGACTTCATAATCTATGTTGTTGGTTGACTTGTATATTAATGTCTGGTCATTCCTTTGAAGTAGGTTATGGAACAACAAACAATGTCAATTGCAAAGGCTAGGATCATAGCATCTCTGAATGCAAGAACATCTATTTTAGCTTGTGCCAATCCTAGTGGTTCATGCTATAACCCTAGATTGTCAGTGATTGACAATATCCAACTTCCTCTAACATTGCTTTCCAGGTGGAATATGTTTGGTTTTAGAATTCAAGCTAGAGAATTTATTTGTTGTCACTCAAGTATAAAAGAATTACAAAAAATGCCTGTAGGTTTGATTTGATCTACCTAGTTCTTGATAAAACTAATGAACAAACAGACAGGCTTCTTGCAAGGCATCTTGTTGCATTACATTGTGACGAGCCAGAGGTAAGTTCTGATTTGGTCAATACTATGTAGTAATTAATGGGGGGTCCAATGACCTGATATTTTGATGTGAACTACATTATGATTCTAGGACCAAATGTTGGATGCATTCAACCTCCCGACTCTCACTTTGTATATCACTTATGCAAGACAACATATACATCCTAAGATATCTGATGAGGCAGTAGAAGATTTGATTCATGGTTATGTTGAAATGCGTAGGAAGGGAAACTTCCCTAGCAGTAGCAAGAAGGTTAGCTCAATATATTCTCAAATTCAATTTCTATATAGTATGCTTACAAGTTACACATGTGAAAAAAGTAACAGTATATCTCATACTTCTACTGAAGAATGCATCTAGATGCAGGGAAATTCTCATGTTATGTTAACTTTTTCTCTTGAATGAATTGTATAGGTTATCACAATGACTCCACGCCAAATTGAAAGCTTAATAAGAATAAGCGAAGCCCTCGCCCGCATTAGATTCTCTTAGTGGGTAAGAAAATCCTATGTAGACAAAAGTCAGTTACATTCCTAAATGTTTTAAAGCCAAATTGAGGCAATAAAAAGATATCTTACATTATAATTCTGCAGGTTGAAAGGTGTGATGTGGCAGAATCATTTCGGCTTCTTGAAGTTGCACTTCAACAATTTGCCACCGATCATTCAACTGGTAACCATTGTGCATCTTTAGCAATGAGGATTATCAGTTCATTTAGTTGTATATTGAATGCATTATCATCACAAAATTAGTCAACTCTAAAAGAAATATGTTAATTGGAAGCCACTGAATGCATTTGAGTGTCATGGTTATAGGGACCATTGACATGGATCTCATAAACATGGGAGTCTCAGCCAGTGAAAGAATGAGACAAGCCAATCTTATTTCATCACTGACGATTCTTATCATGGAAAGGATGCAAGTAGGGGGACCATCAACCTATATTACTGAGGTAACATTCTTTATACTACACTAAATAGTGTTGAGAAAATTTTTGGTATGGCACCTAACCAGATATGAATGAATGCAATCATAGTTGATGGAGGAAATGCACAAATAGGGATCCAAGGAACTCAGCCTGAATGATGTAAGTAATTATTTGTTGTGGGTAAATTTCAAGCTATTTCCAGCTTCATTTTCTTGGGGGAAATGAATACTTTATGAGTTATGTTGTTCATTTTCAAATTTGTAATGCAATTGGAAACCTTGTGAGTGAGGGGTTTGTTACAATTCATGGGGACAATGTGAAGAGGACATGAACAAGTTTTGAGGATGATATGGCCCCTATAATAATTAGTAATGAAGTATTTGATAAGACTACGGTCAGTGTGTTGTGGAAAACTATTTTAATATGCCCTGAGCTTCATGCTCTATAGTACATTGATGGGTACTTTCTCTTGTAAAAAAATCCAGAAAATTGAAGGAATCCAAAGCTTGGGTGTACTATCTGTGACAAAGACAACCACCAAGGTAATGATGGATATCTTATAATTCTTGCTCAGATAAGAGGATGATAATTATAAATTATAAAAATCATTGGTGTTTTGTTCTATCAAGTTTTGGAGTGAGGAAAAAGTAATTGCAATTATAAAGGTATTTTTTTCAACCAACGTAATGGAAAAGTTCATTTTAATGTTCACAATGGCATTTGTCCTCTCCCTATAGTTTCATGTGGTTACCTAAATATAAAGAGAATTAAATATAAAAAGAGAAATTTATTTTAATCTATATTTTAAATTAAATATAAAGAGGAAAAATTAGAATCTAATCTTGATGTAGTGATGATTCTATGGTGGTGACTTTGATAATTGAGAATGCTGAATATCATCAATAGCTTGTCTTCCATACACACAAATGATGTCAATCATGGTGCCATGAAGACTTGGTTTGCTACGAATAGCTACAAGGGAGAAACAACAAAAGTGCAAAATGTAGATGAATTTACTTGGCACAATGCATCATATGCTCTACTATGAAACAACTACAAGATGTGCAAACACATAGCTATTAGCTATTTCTTTAGATATGATCATAAGAAGTTTTCAAGATGTAGAACATTGTTATTATAAACTTGAAGCACTTATAAGGAAAAGGGACTAAAAAAAAAGATGGCGAAGAATCATTATCAAATTGGGAAGTCATTATTCAAAATTTATGAATCAAAGGGAATCACAATGTACAAGATATTATAGAGGTGAATTCAAAAGCTTTATAAGAGTCTAGCAATCATGACCATGATACATCACAAGGATAATCTCTAATAAATGCTACCCACAGTTAGTTTCAAACCAGAGAATTCAGGAAAGAATAGGGATTGTTTGAAATTACTTGGATGTAGTACTGATGCAAATTCCTTCTACAGTACTGATGCAAATTTAATTTATTCAAATATATATCTACTGTTTTAAATTTACAAACTGAGATTTATATGCAGTACAACTAAATGTTTCAACTAGTATACAACCAGCCCCACCAAGCTGAAGCAATTGAGTGTCATGAATACATTCTTGATAAGAAAATATAATTATCATAGTACATAGTACAACTATTTTTTATAACACTCAAATTTATGTTTGAGATTACAGATTCTCTACTTGAAATCTGATTTTTTTGACAAGAAAATCAATAAAAATTGATTATCTAAGAGTCTGAGCTATAGATCCCACCATGGCACAAGGAATTCCAGTTTATTTTTCTTCCTTCAATTGACTTTCCATTGGACCAATCTTAGATTGCTCAAAACTGTTTTGCCTCCTCCTGCAATCCAACAAAGAGTGTGTATCAAATCTAGCAAATTTATAAATAATCAAGTCATCTACACAATCATGTTCATCTCATTTCAAGATCAAAAAATACATAGTTAAATGCAGTCGAATCATGGTGTCGTTACAAAAAAAATGCATGTTGAAGGAGATTGTACTCCAAAGTTCAATCAAGGGTCAAGATAACTAATTGCCTTAGATTTCCATATTGGAAAAGATAATCCAAGTTTTGGGGCTAGATATCATTAGTGTCGAGTTTGTGCAAATTGACCAAATGGATAATGGTTAGATTTTTTTACATGGAACTGAAAGACATTGTTTGAGGGTTTGATGAAAAAGATTTTTTTTTGAGCATGCAGATTGATGTATCTTTGAATGGGATGCAGGAGCTTGGTGACAAACTATTTTCCAAAGTACAAGAGGAATGAGTTATTTTTAATTGCCTTAAATTTTGTACGTGTTGATTTTCTCCTCAATATAGAAGTTGTTGTGAAGGTCCTCCAAGAATGAATAGGGAATGAAATTGAAGAAGTATAGGAATCTCCAAGGTAAGTTTATAAAGTTGCTATTGAATTTTAACATATCAAAATGTGCAAAGTAAAGTTCTGTAACAAATATTTATGCATAGAGTCATTGTCTAGATTTGATAGTAAGGTAAAGATAGGATTATGGTTATGATAAACCCATCTAATGATAATACAAGGAAAATTTGGAATGTGTTTGGTCGTTAATAGGCTTGAGTTTTTAGAATTGTGCACAAAAGCTAGCATGTGGGAAGTCTCCAATTTTGACAACTTGATAGTACTGATTTCATTCAACTTCTTTGAAAACATTTTTGAGCAACTATTTTAATTGTATTTTTAAAATTTATAGCTCGGAGTTTAGCTATTCAAATTATTTAAATAATCTTAAGTATAGAATTATAAAGAGTTTTTACCAATTCAAAATGATAATTTTTACTTCTAAAAATCTCTACTGTATTTACTTACCATTGTTCATTTTTGGCAGATTACCTACTTAAGTTTTCACTATGATGCATGAATAAGTAGACATTTGAAGCTTTAGTTTTTCCATATTTCAAGCCTTGTAAACTAATTTTGTATCATTTGCAGTTACAACAAAATCTCTACTTTCATTTGTTTCCATTGGGGGATCCAATGGAGGTGAATTGTGTAAACTGATTTTAGTTGCCACTTGCAATAAACTTCTCACTCATTTCATCCATGGAAAACTGGATCTCACTCCCATCTGCTACAACTGAATCAACTTCAATTGGAATAGCTGACATTGGGTGATCTCTTGAGTGAGGCTGTGGAAGCCTTTCTGAATCCATCACCTCATAGCAAGCTTCACATAGATCAAAATTTGGGCAAACATTACAATGCCAACGTCGCCTAAGAATGGAAATAGTTGAGCAACCATCACAACAATACTAAATAGATGAAGTATTGGTATCTTCTTCAATAATCCCCTGGCCATTGCCTCCAGTGGCAACACTTGTGTCTGAAGGAACTGGCAAAGATCTGTTATTCTCTGTCACATCATCTATTGCCAACATTGTCTACTTTGGGAAGGGAACCTGAAGCAACTTGGAAGACATGGACAAGCTAGAAGAGAACAAAAAAAAAAAAAAATTTAGGCATTTATGAATGCAATTATCCCAAAAGAGTCAGTTTTCCCTAAAGAAAATACAAACTAAGCATATTTGAATATTAAAGTAGAAACCTGTAGGATGTCTGAACTACCTCATAAGGAGCAAATAGAAGCCTTTTTAGTAATGCAACAACATGTGCAATAGTAGAGTATGTGAGTGTTCACTATTACTACCATCGTCATCTTCTTTGTCCATACTAGCCAGTTCACCATTTGACGTACCATCATCCTCATCTTCATCTATTGATGTGGCATCACACTCCATTGCAGTAGATTAAGCTCCCTAATTGATTGGATTAACTAGTGCATCTGTGTTCTTTTTAGTAACATTTGACTTCAACTTACAAATAGCAGATCCACTACTACAACTAGTATTTGACCATGGTTTTTCTGTGGAATTTTCCAAAACATGTTTGTTAGCACCACATGCAACCAACACAGATATCAGGAAGCCAAAAATAAACTTCAATCCTTCAAGTTGAATTTCGCAAGTAGATAGCTTGACCATTATATTAATTGCACCCTTGACAACATGCTTTATGGTAGGCTCACCATTTGCTAGTTGAACTAAGAAATTGAAGTAGGCTTTCACACTTGAAATATCAAATGACTGAAATGCTTTCTCTAGATTGATAAGCATTGCATCCAAAAAATGATCAAGAAGCTCTCTAGATTTTAAAAGAGATGATGGTAACAAAAGAACATTTATGAAAGCAATTGTTGATTCCCTTACTGAATTGGTAATTCCATGTGTTGATGCAATACCTGATGATGATATAATGGTATATCCTAACAACCTTTTCTCCAACCATCCAACCAAAGTAGGCAAATCCATCAATAACAAATTTCATTGAATCCTTCTTTATGTTGAAATAACTAGGATCGTCAGTCAAAAAGTTGACGAAAAGCTGCAACACCTTTACATTTACTAATTCACTATGGCATCCATCTAAAGAATCAACAAGAGCTAAAAGGTTGCCATGTTCTCCCAGAAAATTTCTTAACTTCAACTCGTTCAACATATTTGATTCCCCACCATGACCCAAATAATATTTAAGCACATCAAGCTTATTTGGATCCACTCTAAGACATTCCACTGTATCATTTGCATTTGTGATTACATTCTCTTGTATAACTAAGTATATATCCTTCAAGTTCATTTCACTTACCAAACCTTCCATATGCTTGATTACAAATAGATTAGCATAGATGTGCCTCTCTTCATTTTTGGGAATCAAATAATTTAGGAATGCCTCACATTTATCATGTATACCCTCAAACCATCTGTCAAAATTCATGATCATTGTAACAATAGTTAATAGTTAATGTAGGAGGTTTGTTAGGATTTTACTCTCAACCAAAAACTCCCATAACTAATATGATTACAAAGTGAAAATTCTCGTGGGAGTGACATTTCCCAAAAGGTCTTCAAGAAGCTCAAAGAGGTAACGAATTCATTATCATGCATAATGAGAAAGAAAAAGAGACAAAAATTAGTGCTTCCCTAATAAAAAAGTGTTTATAGAGAAAGAAGAAGAGAACATACCCAAGATCTAGTGTTGCTCTTGAGAATGGTGATGTCAACTTCAAAGGCTTCAGATAAAACAACTCCTCTTCTTAACTAATAATTCTTTGTGGGATATCTTCTTACCTACCACCAATGAACATGATATTGTAAGAAGACTCTGAACAAAGATAATATTTCATGAATATCACCATGTGTTTCTACACATTTTTCCAATTGATGATGTAATAATGCCTATAATACTTCACCATATAATACTTACCCATAAGGGCAAATAGGACAGTGCAAAGAGAGCTACTGGATTGCTACACGTAATTTGCCAAAAAGCACAAACCTACTAAATCCACTTCATTTATGAGTTTCCACATATGAATATTATATCTTGTATCAAAATTTATATGGACCATAACTATTTAATTACTTGTAAATTTGGATTTTGTTTGTGAAAAGAGGATTTAATATAATACATAATTCTGCACTAATTCCATGTTTCCCATAAATTCTGTCCTACACATAATAACAGTTTTTAAAGACAGTAATAAGTAGGTCCTGAAGCTACTTGTGAGGGTTTAACAGACATTGTATAGAGAGGGATTAACAAAAAAGACTGTATTAAGAGGGATTGTACTTAAAAATAGAAAAAGAAGCATTTATATCTCTAAATTATCAGAGGATTGAACAAAGCCCATATAATTTTGGAGCTTCTGAGATGGAGTTCTAAACATATAAAAGATTAGGAATGTTAACTAATCCATCTAAGCATATGGGTATTAAGGGTCGAGATATGTGTAGTGGTAGTCATGAAAATTTCTTTTTCTTTGCATTTTTCCTACGTTTGATACTTTTCTTATAGGTGGACATGTCTATCACAAACATCCAACATGTCCGTCCTTAGACTTCATGGCAAAAACCCTACAAATGACACAAAAAAATAAGGACATGAACCATCCAAACATCTCTAATAGCTTGTGGATATCCCAAAGATGTATAAGTTCATGACTTGTGAGAACCAAAAAGATAAGACTAACTTGTATAACAAGCAAATAACCAAAATGATTTTATGTCTGTGTTATGTTTGACAATGATAATGATATTTGGATTCAAGTGTGAGGAAATTTGTATCAATCAATTCATCAAATATCATTTGAATACAAAAAAGATTTTAAGAGATTCAAGAGCATAATTATAGGTCAAATTTGTGGAAGACCTAAATTAGACCTAAGTGAATAGACATGTGAAGGCTTATTTTGAATATGACAAGCAGATCTAAGGCAAAAAATTTATGAAGGTATATTCCAAGTTTAGAGCATTTATTGAAAAATACTATTTCAAATCTTAGTGGATTATTCATAAGTACAAGGAAGATTTTTTGAAGACCTTGAAGGAGATCTAAGGCAAATCTACCTACATTATAAACACTTTGCATTTAAAAGGTCAATTCCTTCTGCATTGCAGGATTTGAGGTTGGTGTCTCTTGTTAATTCAGCCTACAAATTTGTTTGAAGTTATATACATACATACATATATGTGTGTGTGTGTACATAAACACAAAATTCACCTACAAGGATTTCCATGCTAAATAGTATATGCATCTTGTCTTCTTTTGTTAAACATCAACTATGTGAATGCTTTCTACATTGCTTTCAATTGACTAAATATATATAATAAAATATGCAGGTTTCTATGCCAAACTAACTCCAATGTGGACAAATATCTAATAATTGGGATTTAAACTAAGCAAGAACTATATGTTCAAGGAGCCAAAAGATGACTGCAATGAGACTATTACAAGCGAAAAAACTTCAGTCTCGTTAAAGAGAATTGGGATGTGTGTTTGAAGACTTAACAAATTTGAGCTTCACTTGGTTTCAAGAATACTGTAATATTCTCTACTTAACAAGGCCAACCACATGAAGGTGGAAGCTCATCTGGCCTCACCCCCCTCCCCCTAACATCAATCTAAAGTACCCATTATCATCTAATTACATACTTCATTCATTCATTCATCCATTTATGAACTATAACATGCAATCAATACAATCACATAACATTCATTAATATGATATAAAATTCATTAATACACAATACTAATCAAAACTTCATTAACACATAACAATATTCATTGACATAAAATAAAAATTTGTATTAATACACATCATTCATACATAATTACTTAAAACAAAGTTCTTTCATTATCCAACAAGGTTTATCAAAGAAGAATTTGAAAACATCATTTCTTTTTTTTTGTTTTTCTAAGCTCTCTTAAGAAAAGAACTCATAGGGACATCCATATCTGCTTCATTCTCCTCCTCTTCTAGCACATGTAATGTCAAATTATGATGGCTCCTTCTCTTTGGAGGAGCAGGAGGTTGGTACACTAAAGGGGGCTCTGTTGCAAGAACGAGTGAATACGATAAATTGGCATACTCTTTTTCTTTTTCTAACTGTTACAAGTTTGTAATTACGTATGAGTGCAACATAAAATGCATTTTTCTTACCTAACAATGCCACATCATGTAAATTAACATTTTGATCTGCCACCGCATCAACATGTTGAACACTTGGAACATGGTCTAGTCCCTCAACATGATGTTCAACATGCTCTGAAATATTCAAAAAAAGGATACACGTCAAATTCCAATTGAAGATGTTAAATTGTATTCATAATTGTATAATTAATTTCCAATAGAAAATTAATACCTCCACCACTATAATGCAAATCATGGCCTTTGCCAAGAGCAGGTTCTTGGTAGGATATGAAGGCTACAGTAAAATGTTATGCACATTGTTATGTAGTCAATTTACGTTTAAAACTAATACCAAAATTGAATCTTCTCAACTATTTAATTTCATTTACTTTTCATCTGACCAATTTACCTATGAGATATCATTTGGTGCACTAGATTCTTGGGCAAGGCTTACAGATTCTTCACGTAGGTGTGCAACCACAACTTTATAGCCTTCCTTCAAGGAAATTTTTCTATCTTCATATGTGACCTCCACATTGAAATTTGTGCCCTATGTTTTTTGGTTGATAACGTCAGTTTTCCATGTATGGTTTCATTAAACAAAAATATTTGCAACATTATATTAAAAAAAACAAACAAAATTCATTGCTCTACTTACAAGTTGAGACTGCAGATTCATATAGCCACCAGAGCCAAGTTTGTGTTGGCGAACCTTTTCTATTGTCGCTTTTTTAGCCACGGATGTGTCCTGCAATCTATGAAAAATTTCAAACATCTTAGATTATATATTTACAAATATAAATAATTAGTGCATGATTACAATGTACTTAATACTATAATGACATACCTCTTTTTGCCCTGTGCTACTTCATTATCTCTATCTTCACATAGCCTTTTCTCCTTTGCATCCTCTATTATTTCATTCCACTCCATCGGTGGAATCATAGGAGGATGGTCATACTTTGGGTTATCCTTAATAACCCTTCTATATTGATCCCTCATAGTCTTTATATGCTTTGCTACTCTTTTTCAGAAGTAGTCCAGTGTCAAAAATGTTTTTCCCAAATTTCTCCTTCATGGATGCAATCAGCTGATTTTTTAATTCCCCAGCTTGTATATTCTACCTTTTTAAAAACAAATAGATTGTTAGATCAATAACTTTAATATATTACAATAAATAGAAGAAAAGAAAAATTATGTAGCAATGATATGAAACTACATACCTTTTAAGTATGGTGGGTCCAAACAGTCTCAATGTTATATGAAAAAGATGTTCAAAGAAAGCATTATTACCTACAAAAACATAAAGGATTTATCAGTCCAAAATGAGTAGTGTAAAAGTAAACTAAATTTACACTTTAAATAATATCAATTTTAAAGCACTTGAAAGCTTTTTTTCTCTTAATGGAAACATAGTTTTCTTATTTAGCAACAATGTCCCTTCATACGAACCAATACTAATCACACGAACTACTCCAGGAAATGGATCAGCTTCAGTAGTACTGCTCTCTATTGGTCTACCTCATTGCCTATGTCCATGTCTCTATATGTGTGGCTCTATATATGTATGTATGTATGTATGTATGTATGTATGTATGTATGTATGTATGGTGTGTGTATGCATGTGTTTGTGTGTATGCAAGCTTCTGTAGACATCATTTAAGCACTAATATGCTACTTTTTTGTTCATCAACTTGTAGAAAGACATTACAAAATATAGCATATTACAAAATATAGAAAAGCAAGGTTTTACCAGTTCTATTGGGCATAAATGATGATGTTTGCATGGTCCTTGTTGCTGACAACACAACAGACAATAGTGGACTCCCAACCGAAGGAGGAGTCCGCACTTCATCATGAGCTAAAGAATAGAATATTGTTAGCAACATTTGCAATGGACAAAGATCAAATGAGATACTAGCGAGAAACATCGACAAAAAAAAAAAGGTAAGTGTTATAATGTTGATCAAAACAAACAAAGTGTTACTTATACGAAGGTATTATGAAACAACCTTGTGTTGAGATAATGGGTGTTGCACACATTGCATAATATTGTTATTTTATTATTTTATTTTTTATTATTTAATGTTGTGCCTAGATAGACGTGCAACATGTAAAGATTCCCATGGAATATTCTTGATAAGTTGTATTGTAACATTGTGATAATATTTTATGTAATTATTTAATATTGGGGAAAAGAATTAAATGCCCAATATTAAATGGGGGGTCAGTGGGTTAGGTAGCACATGGTTTTAGCACATGGTTTATGTAATACCACTTAGTGGTTTTGTGGGACTTGCTACTATATAAGCAGCCACAAGGGTAGTTGTTGTGAGTGTGAGAGAGTGACAAGGAGAAGACAAAAGGCAAGAGTCGAGCGGGACAAGGCTTGACAGGTTAGCCAAGGGAGCATTTGTGAAGGTTGAAAGCATGGCATGGGATGTGTGGATTCATGCTTGTTCACATAGTTTGCTCGATTGTGGCTATGGCCATGAAGGCTTCCATGGTTGTATGGCAATGGTATTTTTTGCTAAATAATACATGGTGATGGATGCTTTTGGAGGTTGGGTTTTTTCCCTTAATGAGGGTTTCCCAGGGTATATCTTGTGTCACAATTTTATGGGTATGTTGTCTATTCTCTTGCATGTGGATTTTAATTTCGTATTTATTTCAGATCTATTATGGGTTATGTGAAAATGGTTATATTCTTTATTGCCAAGTTTTCTTACAAGTGGTATCAGAGATATGGTTTTATTATTGTAACCCTAGATTGAATCCATGGGAATGCATGAGAGGATAAAAGAAAGGGCAAGATATATGAATGATTTATTGCAGATCTGAGGGTTTTGGATTTGTTGTTATGATGGGATGTTAAAATATTTGGGCATGTGAAATTGTTGGTCAAAAGAGTTTTTCGGATGTTTCATTTAAAATGAGGGTTTTGGGGGGTAGCTTGCATAAATGACCTCCTGGGTAAAAACAGACCTCACCATTGGATCCGGGTTGACATTTCCATAAATTTTGATATATAATATGCCCTAGTTTGGCCATGTTCAGAGGAAATGAAAGAGTTTTTTGGTTTCAGCCCATGATGGCCGTCAAATTTAATCCCGTCGGAATTTTTGTCACTGAAAAAATTAAAAATGAAAAATCGTACTGAAAATGGTAAAAAGACTATCTTAGTAAAACGACCATAACTTTCTCTCAAAATATCAAATTTCAGAGTTCTTATAGGCGTTGGAAAGCTAATTTAGAGCACTACAACATGGTGTAGGTTTGGTTCTATGATTTTGAAATTTTGTCAGGTTTTCAGAGCCCTAAAGTCAGATGTTCTTTATTTTGAGCACGGATTAGGGCATAACTTGGGCATACGGAGTCGGATTTTGGACTTTGAGTAGTCAATGGAAAGCTCTTGGAGAGCTCTACACATTGGTTCAAATTTGGTGTAGGTTTGGCGTGATTTATTTGTTGATATATTGATCTGAACAGTTTATAGGTATATTTTGACTATGGTAACATTGTGAGTTTATGGCATTGGAAATTTAAGATTTGATGTCATTGTATAGTCAGTTCATATTTCAGATTGGTCTCATGATGATATAGTTATCAGTGTTTGGTTTGGATATGCATGATGACTTGTTGGATCTACAAGTTGTGCAGTGTTGTAAGCGGTCTATACTTACAGGTTGCATTTATAGCTTGGTTATGGGTTGTCTTTGCCCATTGATCTTTCATTATTGATGCATATTCAGATTGGTGGCTTGGATTTGGGTTGTCTATGCCCGAAGTCACATGATTTACTATTTTCTGTAGAAGGGATGAGATGTTGTTACCAGGGACAGTCATGGTGGAGGATTGTGGTTGACTATGCTGACAGGTTGGACATATTGAGAGCCAGATGCTCAGTTCATGGATGTGATCATGGTGTCATGGATTTTGGCATGACATGATTGGTTATAAAGGTACATCCTTGATGTTCATTAGCTTGGATTTTCTAATTTAGTTATGGTGGTATATCTTCTTGGTTGAGGATCATGGTTATTTTGATTTCTTTTGAGGAGCTCATGATGTGCACTTTGAGTTCTTTGATGGTTTGATGCCTTAGTTGATTCTCATGGTTAGAGGATGGGTTTTCATCATTATGTCATGGATAGCTTGGATACACGGTTTAGTGGGAGCTTGTGACAGTGATGGGGTGACAGTGCAGGATTAGTTTATGGTTTGGTTTATATGTTCTTGGTTTGGAGATGATGGATTTTATGATGCCATAGGTGACTTGGTACCATGGTTGAGTGGGAGTTGTTGGCATTGATATATTTATTGAGTGTTTGCAGATGTTGGAGGTTTGTCTTAGATCCTGTTGCTGCAGAAGCATCTTTGAAATTTGCATGGTGCACTTTTTATCTTCATGGTGTTTGAATATGGTTAGATCTTGAGGACTCATGGAGTTCTTGGTTATCTTCATGGTGTGTGGAGATGGTTCTTCCTGGTATGTGGAGATGGTTTTCTTCATGGTGTGTGGAGATGGTTGCATCTTGAGGACTCACAGGGTTCTTGGCAAAGGTGTGGTTTATATTTTTTATTTGGCATGTTATCCTTGGTATGAGGATGGTTTCATTATTATGTCATGGTATACTCTTGATACGCATTTAGAGTTGTGACATATTATGGTATGTTCATGTGGAGCATGTTATCTCTTTGGTTGAGATGATAAGATCATGTTGTCATGTTTATGTTCTTGAGGCCATGGTTGGAATTTTTGACATTGATCTTGGTTTAGTTTCTTGGTATTGAGTACACTAATCATAAGCTAGATACTTCATGATATTGCTATGTTGCATTTTGAGTTGGCATGGATTGATTGGTTACAGGTGCTCATGGATACTTAGAGACGGTGGTGATGTTGATTTCTCTTGGATTAGAGAAGTATTTGTTGGGATAGTTGATGGTTTCAGCAAGAAGTTCGAGGGGCAGTCACTTGATATGGACTTGAGAGGAGATTGTTCTTAGATGAGTCTTGGTTGGAGACTTGGGTATCTTGATGAGCATTCTCATTCCCCACTCTTGGTCTACTCGGCAGTTTGCTACTTGAGAGGTATAGCCCATTGTTTTCTCTCAGTTGCATTATATTTATGCTTGTATTTCATGGATATGGATCTTGAGCTATGGTATATGAGTTAGTTCTGGAGGGTTCATTTGAGAGATGGTTTAGCATTGGTTATCTCTATGTGCATATGTTATTATGCTGGTTGAGTTTGGGAGATGATTTTATATTGGGCATTTTTCTTGGATTAGGAATGGTTATTCCTTGGTTTAGGAATGGATTTATTGAGTTTGATCTTCTTGTGAGAGGCTTACACCCATGATGAGTTATATGGTATGGTTTGGGTGTTGTTGAGGTTTCTTGTTGGGGTTTTATGGAGGAGATCATACTTGCACAGTTTACATCTAGAGGTGTGTGTAGAAGGACATGATACAGGTTATGATTTGTATGGTTTCTCTGGTCTTGGTTATCTTCTTGAATGTTCTATTTTTTCTTACATTGGATTTGAGATTGGTTAGAGATTGTGATCACTAGTTTGTGCTCATGTATGTCATGTGAGAGATGACATGGTTATTTCTTTCTCTTTCCTTTGTTGGTTGTGGTGAACTTGGGAGAGCATTGGAGACTTGTTATGAGAGTTGTTCTTGCAGGATATCAGTTTATGTATTGTGGATGTCCTTGATTCTACATGGATTCACTTCTTTGAGATGTTGTGAGTGGATTGGTTATAGATTTGACATTATCTTTTGCAGTGGGAGCTTCTTGGTATATATGTGGCAGGTATTGCTCTTGAGGCTTGTGATTGCAGGTTATAGATTGGATATGTCGGTAATATAAGATTCACTTGTTATACCTTTGAGGTATGGATAGTTGGATGGGTTTGGCACTTGCTGTGGGTGCTATTTCAGCTATGGATATTTTGACAACTATGGATACATGTGATTACCTTTGGATCAGGTTATTTGTGCTTGGAATTTTAGTTGGTACAGGATTTTATGATCTTCTAATGCGACAGGTTGGGTGGTTTTCTCTTTGGATGACTTCTATGTATGTCCAGTGGGAGTGGCATAATAGGAGGTGAGATCATTCATGTTCGAGATGCTGGATACTTTGATTTTGTTGCAGGTACCAGGATGGAGCACTTGGTGTATTTTGATCCATGATGATGGATGTGCTGGAAGGGATTTTTCCCTTGTTCATTTATGTGGCTACGGATTGACCCTATGCAATGTATACAACAAGTGGGAGATTGTTGAGATAATGGGTGTTGCACACATTGCATAATATTGTTATTTTATTATTTTATTTTTATTATGTAATGTTGTGCCTAGATGGACGTGCAACATGTAAAGATTCTCATGGAATATTCTTGATAAGTTGTATTGTAGCATTGTGATAATATTTTATGTAATTATTTAATATTGGGGAAAAGAATTAAATGCCCAATATTAAATGGGGGGTTAGTGGGTTAGGTAGCACATGGTTGATGTAATACCATTTAGTGGTTTTCTAGGACTTGCTACTATATAAGCAGCCACAAGGGTAGTTGTTGTGAGTGTGAGAGAGTGACAAGGAGAAGACAAGAGGCAAGAGTCGAGCGGGACAAGGCTTGACAGGTTAGCCAAGGGAGCATTTGTGAAGGTTGAAAGCATGGCATGGGATGTGTGGATTCATGCTTGTTCACATAGTTTGCTCGATTGTGGCTATGGCCATGAAGGCTTCCATGGTTGTATGGCAATGGTATTTTTAACTGAATAATACATGGTGATGGATGCTTTTGGAGGCTAGGTTTTTTCCCTCAATGAGGGTTTCCCAGGGTATATCTTGTGTCAGAATTTTATGGGTATGTTGTCTATTCTCTTGCATGTGGATTTTAATTTCGTATTTATTTCAGATCTATTATGGGTTATGTGGAAATGGTTATATTCTTTATTGCCAAGTTTCCTTACACCTTGATCATGTTCAGCATGTGATGTCACAATTAGCACATATATCTAGACAAGAACACATAAAATCAGAGATCATGATCCATAAGATACTATAAAATATTAGTATCTATTGAACTTCTATTACTGCTTTAGTTGAATTACTGCTTACTTTCAAAGATTGGATTCTACGGTCCAATTCTATTCTCAGTGCCTCTTTCTCCTCACTTCTATCACCCTTGATGATAATTTGAACAAGCTAATCAATGTATCTTTGTGTAATTTGTTGGGTGATGAATATAGGGTCAGTACTAAGGCCAATGTCATGTAGATATGACAGTCGTATTTCAAATTGCATTTGATCAGCGATCATTGTAGCTTTTTTCTATCATTTGTGACATCAAATATTCATATACTTTCATCAAAATAACTCCAAAGCCATAAAGAAAAGAACATACTAATAGAACATTTATTTCTATATTAACATTGAAATTTACAATAATTAATGTTTACCTCTACTAAAGGTGTTTGACATGGTGCATCCATATTGACCTGTGAAAAAAATTAGTAAGTCTTAGAAACTAGTAGCGAATTTAAAGTAACAGACTTCCAAAAAAAATATTAATAATAAAGTAGATTGTATATGTAAATCATTTGTCTTAAGTTAAAAATTTAGCATAACTAATGGTTATATCTTAAAAAATATTTGACATGTTCTACTTAATGTTTATATGTGCACATATGGTTTGGAAAGAAATATTTGGTCATACAAGACCCCATCATAGTTGACATTGATCATACCTAAAGATTTCATTGATCATCATGATCATCATCCATGTCATCATCATCATCATCATCACCATCATCGTACTTGTCACTTTGATCGTCATCATCACCACCTCCATCATCATCACCATCATCATCCTCTTGATCACTATCATCATCATGACCATCATCGCCATGATCATCGCCATCTTTGTCACCATGATCATTATCATCATCAGCATCATCATCATCATTATCACCATTATCATTAGCATGACCAAAATCATCACCATCTTCTTCTTCTTCATCACTGGGTAATTGTCATTCCTGATAATCATTTACTTCCTCTTGTGCTTCTTCAATATCTTCTTCTTTGATCACATTATACTTTACTGGCCTTCCTCTTGGGTCACATCTAACAACAAATGAAAAACCTAGTTTTTCTGGAACACCAAAGTAAAACACTTGCTCACATTGACTTGGAAGAACATAGGGCTCATCTCCGACTGGCTCAAATGACCTTGTATTAATCATAGTAAATCCACTGTCATGTTCAATAACAGTCCTATCGAGATCATTTTGATTCAATCGTAACCTAAACCATTTGATGACAAATTGAACTATTTTGAATGAATTAAAGTCACACTCAAGTATATCATCCAAAATGCCATAGTATCAATTTTTAGCTTGTTGAGGATGTATGTTAGTTCTAGATGAAATATTGGTGACTGCGAAGACAACACTTATCCCGAAATCACACATTTTCTTCGTTTCATCTAACTTTTTTGTGTGGAATTTATAACCATGGTAGTACATAGCTTTGTGGTGTTTGACCTGTAATTATTCAAACATGTCAAGAATCTTCTCATTGATTTGTGAGTTGATATTAAGCTTATGTCTCCTGATTAGTAATCTTATGCATACCTTTGTATCTCTTAAGCCATATATTAGATCAAGTATCATTGGCATAACATTGGGATCTCCATTACGATGAGCTTCTTTAACCAATGATGCAACACCATCCCATGTTAATGAGTGACCATTTTCTTGAGACTGTTCAATCCACACTATCATCCAATCAAGATTGTTTGCAATATACAAGTGTAGTGCATCCCACTCATGACCAACTATAAAGAAGACAATTACACCAGTTAGAAACAACTTATATATATTGATGATGGATAAGAATTGTTAAATTACAAAAAAAAACTTATAACTACCTCTCACCCTCCTTAATCTACCTTTCCTCATCAGGTACTCCCCTTTGAATTTGTCTTTACAATTGGAATCCCAAATGCGATCTAGATGGATACCTGCTACAAACTTTGGAAGATATTCATTGATATACACCATGGTCTGGTATATCATATATCTCTCTATCATAGAACCCTCAGGATGTGCTCTTTGTCAAACCAAGCCCTTCATAAATTTCAAATTCCTCTCAACCATCCACATTGATCTAGCTTGTACAAGTCCACACAATTCAATCTCCTCAACTTGATGTATGAGATAGTGTTCTTGAGCATTGAAAAATGTTGGAGGTAAACACTTTTGCATTTCACAAATAAGCTGTGAAATTTTTCTCTTCCAATATTTTGTATATTTTTTTATCAATTTCTTTAGATGATAACCACCTAAATGAGATTCAACACGCAAAAACACATAGAGGAGATTTCAAATAAAATTATACAATAGATTTCAGATAAAAAGCTACAAATCTAAAAAAAAACACTCTTCTAACCTCATGTATTTTTCAAGATCATATATAACTTGTTTAATACTGTTGTCAAACTGTTGTGGAAGGGATAGAGGTAGGACGAACTGCAATCATTAAAAAATGATCATTTCAATATATTATTAAATAATGCAACTGGTACTACATTTAATGTTACAAATATACTGTAAATAGAAAACATGACTTACCTTGAGGAAGGTATGCCAATCATGTATCTTCAACCCTGGCCCAAAATCACCTTTCTTTGATAGAAGGGTGCTTATATTTGCACCAAATCTTGTTGGAATTTTTTTTTTATGACTTCTTTTAATGCATCACTTTGTTGCTCCATTAATAACCAAGGAAGGGCGCTTGTATTTATGCAATCTCCATTCCTATTTGATTCAATGAAAACTTTTAGTGCACGATTAGATTCATGAATATCAGTACAAATTTTAGCAATTTGTTATCTATCATGCCTTCCATCCAACATTTTCTATAGTGTCTTTGTTACATTCTTTCCAATATGCATAGCATCAAACAAATGCATGATTGGGAGATCCTTGTAGTATGGTAACCCACTAAATTGAGCAGGATAACTTTTCATTCCTCTAGGAAGTTGATCATTGATGCCTTGACGACCTTCATGAGCATTAGTTACAACATTAGTAAATATAAGACAATATCAAAATACAAATTGTAAACTTTGGACAAAAAATTGGACATTACCTCGACGATTTAGTTGATCATATTCCAACTTCCATAAATGAGGTGTCATTCTTTGTGGCATTAATGATGTCTCTTCTTTCCCATTGAAAATGTGTTTTTTGACAATTTGATACCTATGATTATTGTGGAGAAAGTGTCTAAAATCATCAAACACCTACTTTCCTAAACTTCTTGAATGATGACATTTCATCTTCGGACCACAAACTGGACATGCAAATTTTTCCTTTGTCTGAAGACCTAAAAGATCATGTATAATTGGATCATATACAATTATCATGCACAACTTAAGCATTCGATAGTAATGTGTAAGCACTATAACAGACCAAAGATATGTGATCTTAACAATATAACATACTACAAAAATGAGTTAGACCAGGGGCATCATGTATTGTCCATACAAGCATTGCATGGAATTAAAATTGTCAATGTCCTATCAGTTTAGAGATGTCATACATAGTGATGTCATTCCATAACTTCAACAACTCGTCAATTAGAGACTCAATATACACTTTCATATCTTTAACTTGGTATTTACCTAGCAATTGAATGAACATAAGCATTACATAATTATTATAACCATTTTTATGCACTATTTATAAATTAATTTAGATAACTATAAAATAAAAAAATACTTGGCACAATCATTGACAACATTATGTGCTCCCTCTTTATGGACATCCAAGGAGGAATGCTATTGTTAATAAAAAAAAAAGGCCATACTAAGTAAACAGATCTCATATCTCCATATGGATTGACACCATCCACCGCCAATGAAAGTTTCAGATTACAAGGTTCTTCTTTAAAGTGTGACCATGTTTCTTCTATCTCTTTAAATGCAAAACCATTGACAGGCATTCGCATAATGTCATCTTGACTTCTATTGCGTGCATGGTAATCCTTAAATTGTGCCAAGCTAGCACACCTGAATAACCATTCAAGACATGGAATAATGGGAATGTACTAAAGAACCTTGTGAGGCACTTTTTTTGTTATTTGATTTGACCGATATCTACTAACATGAAAATCAAGACATTCTATTGTAAGTTCATGTTTTTTATAATATAGAATGTGATCATTGGGACATGCATGCATTGTTTGATACTTCATTCCAATATGATCCATAATGTTAGATAATTCTTGATACAAATGAGGCAAAATGTTTGATGGTAGTAACAAAAAGACACTAATCAACCTACAATAAAAAAATATGCATTGTTAATATAATGAATAGTAATTCTATGCTAACATTGAAGATGACAAAAATGACATACCTTAGCATACGTGACATTGCTACATTGGATATACTATTCATAACCTTTAAGTTCACCAACAACACTATAGCCGAAAGTAGAGTTGTTTGGGAGCCTGGGTATAAGGGCTCGTGTGCCTTCTCAAGAAAAGGTATATCAAGACCATCTTCATCATTATTATCAGATTCACTAGTACCATCATTGTGAGCCTCTTCATCACTTACCCCAATACCATCTTCTTCAATCATGTCCTCTAGCACATTATCATCTTCTTCCATGGGAGTGTTATCCTCAGCATGGATATTCACACCTCCATGTTTCTCCAATAGGAAATCCACATTCAGGAATGGATGAAAATCATGGCCCCCTTCAACATGACCATATTGCCTACAATGACTTTGGGCTGTTGTGATTAGAATTCTTCGATTCTTTAAACCCTTACACTTTTTGCAAGGACAATAACATTTATCAAGTTTTCTTTAGAACTGAGCCCATAATGTAGCCATTGTCTCATTATTTTCTTCTGAATTCATATTGTCAGGCGTGGTCTTTCTTCATAGGAAAATATACCTACAAATAAATTGGACATGTTGTGATTAATGTTTATATCTGCACATATGGTTTTTGTTAATTAATGTTTTCAAATGTAACTAAAATGATTACAAACATATCAAAAAGGACCTTGATAGGGTCTTATTACATCAACTATTCTAACATGGTCATGTTGGTTATCTTGAGACCTTAATGTCTTCTCATGCCTTCAACCTTGACCTTGATGCTCCTGCATCATTCTCCCAAGGATCAAGGAAAGTTGGATCATCATGGAATTGAGTAGGCAGACCTTCTAGGAAGTTGCAATACTTCAACCTTGTAAGTGTCACGTCAATGCAATGGGTACTAAACAAACAATTTAAGTTGATGAGAAATGGTTATTATGAATTCAAATTATAAGCATCACCTCAATGCATTGGGTATTAAACAAACAATTCAAGCTGATGAGTATGGGTTTTTATGAACCACAACTCATGAAATATGCATTAAGTCCATACCTGCTATTTATAATGAGTATGGGTTTTTTTTTCTAAGAACATACCTATTGTTTACAGTCAGTAAGTTTCTATATCCTCTAAGAAATTTGAAGCAATGAGCCAAAGTCACACGGTTGAAGATGATCATTGTCCCCTAAAAGCACCATCATTTGATAAATTGTTGCATTGAAATATGATCTAGAAAGGGCCTTTCCACATAGTATGTTGGCACTATTTGGCAATCATCGATCATGTGGTTATTGCAAAGAGGCTAAGGACCAAACATGGAATCATGGAGATAGTGCACAGATGTACAAAGAAAATTTGTTTCTCTTTAGCTACTAATCTTGCTTTGTGCTTCTCAATTAAAACATTATTTTTAAACTTGATCTTAATAGTTTTTATAATCAATGGCTTTCTTTCCAATGTCTATCTCTCGATTCAACACATTTTTTCATTTTTCTTTCCTTCTTGTTTCATCATAAATACTTGGTTCACAAGTGCTTATGGTGTTCTTCTTGCTAAGATTATGAAGTGGACAATGACTTTCAATCTAGATAATCAAATTTTTGGCTCAACTTTTTTGGGTAAGTGTGTCATGTCCCCTTTTCAAATAATTAAAAAGAATAATCTTTTCTAAGGCAGGCAGGCTCAAAAAAGGTGAAGTTTCGGAAAAAGGGGATAATATTTGGAAGCTAATGGACTAATAAATAAAAATTATTATTAAAATATGTTTTATTAACCCCTCTTGGACATGAGTTAGGGTTATGTCCTCTTTTAAAGAGTTTGGAGGCATTTTGGGCTGATTCCAGAACTTGATTTTTGCTTATTTCTTTGTTGTTCTTCAGATGCTGCCAAACCTGTAGAGAAGGAGACCAAAGAATGAGATTTTTTAGGTTTATAAGAAGTCTAAGGATGAGAGTTTGAAGCCATTCCATGTGCATGCTCATGCAGAGTTTGCCTTTGTGCTGAATAGTGTAGATTTGTGAATTTTCGGGTGTGTTTTTTTGTAAGAGTTTGGTGTTTCTAGTTGAGTATTTCATATAAGTTTGGTTTGTTGCTGTATATCATAATTTTAAATTTTAAAATAGAGATTAATATATTTATTTGGATATGATTATGCTTCTGTGATAGATTATTAAGTTTTTGTGGTGATTTCGGGCTATTTTGTGCTATTTTCGGGAGCCTGATGAGCATTGTTTTTGTCCTCCATTTGGGAGCTATTGTGTGAATGTTATATAGATATTGAAATATCATTTTATAGGCTCTTATGCTGCTCAAATTTCTATAAAAATGTCCACTTTCAGATTTATTAATAATAGGTGAAGCTGTGAAGCTTTTGGTACTATTTTTGGCATACCCGATTTGGGGTTTATTGAGAAATTGGTGGATCTTTAAAATATTGGTTGCTTGATTTTAAAGATCTGATTTGAGGCTTGAAATATCATATAAAATTAGAAAAGGGACATTTCAGTGGTATCAGAGCTATGATCTTGCTAGCCTGAGGGTTTGTAGAAGTTTGCATGTCAGTTTTGACAACTACCCAAATCTTGCATGTCAAAATTTATGGTTGCATGCTACTTCTAATCATTTTCATGTTAGTTCTTGGTGAATTTGGTGGTTTCATGTTGCTTCTAATCAGCTGCATGTCAAAATCTATGGTTGCATGCTACTTCTAATCATTTGCATGTTAGTTCTTGGTGAATTTGGTGGTTGCATGTTGCTTCTAATCAGCTGCATGTCAAAATCTATGGTTGCATGCTACTTCTAATCATTTGCATGTTAGTTCTTGGTGTTTGAAGAAGTTATAACCTATTTGAGTTACACTCTACTTTATCTAGAATGGACAAGTATAGTATAGAGTCTCAGAGGACACGATCTTGGACAATTGATATCCAGAGTCAGAATAGTAGAAAGGATGGTTATTTAAACATTCAAGGTAAACTTAGGAAAATAAGCCATGACATGTCTGAACAGTTGGTTGAGCACCACTGTATGATGAATGACATGTTGTCTGACCCAGCTAAGGTGGATAAGTTGACTAGATTTCTATTTGGCAGATTTTCTCATAGGGCAGGTGACATAATTACAAAGAACTTGCATGAGGAGTTTGAGAAACTAGCTTATAGCTAGGCAGAGGTCTCAGATTCTACTTTGCCATAGGAGGTAGTGAGAAAGGATATTATGCAGATTGATAGTAATGGTCAACTTGATACTCAAATTGAGACAATTGTATACAAGTTGTTAAAGGGTGATATCACACGCATTCAGGATGGTATAGTTACAATAGGTAATGACTACAGTGTAGTGGGTTCAGATGATGATTATGAGGATGTTGTTGTGCATGATGGTGAGATACTTGGTAGAGATGAGCAGACATTGAGCATTCATGACTTTGCTAAGAAAGAGTTCCAGGCACAGTTAGATGCTTCATCACATGAGGTTGAGGCTGGTAGTACTTCACACGATTTGTCAAGCCAGCTGAAAGTGAACAAAGATAGTATTGTGACTTCATTATCTCATCATGACAAGTATGTGGAGTTAGTTGGTATTGGTCATATTACTCAAGTGAGGATTTTTCTTGAGTTACCAACTAATTCTAGTTTACAAATATGGACTCGAGATTGTTATATTGGCATTTGGGATTCAATTGACTGGAGATCTTTAACACTTTTTGGTAGTAGTGTTTGTTTGGGTTCTATCATGGATTTGATTAGCAAATTGCATGGTGTTGTCTTTTCTTGTGCTAGCAACTTGTTCGATGTCGGTATTATTTTTTATACACCGGTGTTGGGCTTTGTTCATATATCCAGTCGACCATACTTGCTAGAATGTGTTGATGATCTTTCATATTTGGTAGTGTGTACAGATGAGTCCTAGGATCATATTGGCATTGATGACATCCAGGAGGATGTAGTGGGCAGTTTTGAAGACTTAGTTTCCTTGGGTACAAAGGCATTGGATAGCAGTGCTATAGTTTTTGATACTCCGTATGTTGATATGAGCTTTAGAGTTGATTCATAGGATATGGATGGTAATACTCTAGAGACTAGTAACTTTGATGATACTCCTTTAGACAGTGCATCAGAGGAGGTTTGTAGGAGACAGTCAAGCCAGTGCCATCATATGTCTAATCAGTTGAGAGTTAGTGAGTGAGACATTGCTATCACTTGCTAACATTTTGATGCTTCTCATCAATTGTTAGTAGTTTATGGATGGGGTTCTCCTACTAGTGATGAGCAAGGAGGTAGTTATCTTTCCTTGATAGAGTTCCACTCTTTATGGGAGGCTATCTAGATTCTGAGACAGGATTATATGCAGTTGGTAGCCAATAGAGATTATCTTATGGAGTGGGGTAGTACAACATATGATGCATTGTTGGCCAAGGAAGATGAGGTGAGTAAGCTTACTGAGAAGCTTGAGGTGACTTCTGAGAATCTTGAGAGTACACAATTGGCTTTCAAGGAGTCACAATTTCATTTGGCTAAGGTGACCATGGAGTTAGAGCAACTACAATCTTTACTAGATTCTGTACAGTCAAAAGATGTGGTGTTTGATGATCCGAGGATGTCCATGGTCGAGATTGTCAAAGATAGTGGAGATGGGGATGCATCCATCCTTGATACTAACATTAGCATATCAGGTTCATCCCCACTAGAGTTAGGTTCAGTTGAGTTGGGTGTTGCAGCAGATTTTTGTGGTATGTCTGACATGGTGGTGACCTCTAGCACTAATGGCACGAAGACTAGAGATGTTGTATCAAAGACCATGTGTGATGTTGGTGAGATGATAGTTGGCATGGTTCTTGCTAGTAATACTACTCCCTTGGTCATGTCTTTAGAGGTAGTAATCATTCCAACTTGGTTAGTGATCGATTGCAGTTAGTTACATCTAAATTGGAGTCTGAGCCACTGACTGAGATTGGTGCATTCTATCAACATTACATTGTGAGGTATTCTCATCAATTTACCTTTGATGACCATGTTGATGAGATGATGACATAGAGATGTACTTTGGTTCCTAGTGCTTATCATCAGTTATGGGATAGTTTAATGCCTCAGGATGAGAGTTGTGATGGGCAAGACATGGCGATAGGTTTTGCAGTTGACAGCTTGATAATACATGACTTAGAGTAGGAGTTTCAGAGTGATGCTTTAGCGGGTGTTGTTATTGATTCTACTCCTTTGGCTATGACATCTCCTGACTTAGCTGGTGATCAGTCACAGTGGGTTGTATCACTTGTTCATGGTGAGCTGTTGACTAAGGTTGGTTTTTTTTATCAACATTATATTTCAAGGTATGTACATCAGTTAGCATTTGATCCTTGTGTTGAGGAGTTGATGGCAGGCAAATTTGGTTTGGGTTCCAATTCTTGTTGTTTATCTTGTGATGGCTTTTCACCATTAGGGGTGCATGGGAGTTATGGTTATGAGATAGTGGTCGGTGATCTACAAAGTTGTGTTGATTGTAGGAGTTGTATAGTGTGTGGATTCTCCATACTTGGTATAGTTTCATTCGGGAGCATTCACCACTGTTGCAAAGTTGGATTGTACATTCCATATAGGCCAGTGGAATGCATTGATGGTATTTACTATGTTGGTAGTTTGATTTGTCCACTTTACTTGGGTTTTGATGTTCTAAGATTTTGTGTCTCCTGGGTTTTTTACTGTGGAAGTTGTGACTTTGGAGTTTGGTTGAGCAGTAATTGTCAGTTTGATTATGGATTCCTCTTGGTTATATTGCAGAAGCCTATGTTAATTGACAATAGTATAGTTCATGACTACATTTGGGATCTAGGTAGATTGATTGGTTTATTGTTCAGCCATTGCTTGAGGACAAGCAATATTTGGAAGGGGAGGACTTGTCATGTCCCCTTTTCAAATAATTAAAAAGAATAATCTTTTCTAAGGTAGGCAGGCTCAAAAAGGTGAAGTTTCGGAAAAAGGGGATAATCTTTGGAAGCTAATGGACTAATAAATGAAAATTATTATTAAAATATGTTTTATTAACCCCTCTTTGATGTGAGTTAGGGTTATGCCCTCTTTTAAGGAGTTTGGAGGCATTTTGGGCTGATTCCAGAACTTGATTTTTGCTCATTTCTTTGTTATTCTTCAGAGGTTGCCAAACCTGTGGAGAAGGAGACCCAAGAATGGGAGTTTTTAGATTTCCAAGAAGGCTAAGGATGTGATTTTGAAGCCATTTCATGTGCATGCTCATGCAGAGTTTGCCTTTGTGCTGAACAGTGCAGATTTGTGAGTTTTCAGGTGTGTTTTTTTGTAAGAGTTTGGTGTTTCCAGTTGAGTATTTCATACCAGTTTGGTTTGCTACTGTATATCAGACTTTTAAATGTTAAAATAGATCTAAAAATATGTATTTGGATATTATTATACTTCTGTGATATATTATTAAGTTTTTGTGGTGATTCCAGGCTATTTTGTGGTATTTTCGGGAGTCCGATGAGCATTGTTTTTTTCCTCCATTTGGGAGCTATTGTGTGCATGTTATACAGATCTAGAAATATCATTTTATAGGATTTTATTCTGCTAAAATTTCTATAAAAATTTCCACTTTCAGATTTATTAATAATAGGTGAAGCTGTGAAGCTTTTGGCACTATTTCTGGCATACCCGATTTGGGGTTTATTGAAAAATTGGTGGATCTTTGAAATATTGGTTGCTTGATTTTAAAGATCTAATTTGAGGCTTGAAATATCATATAAAATCAGAAAAGGGACATTTCAAAGTGTGATGATATGTAGTGCACTATAAATTTTATCTTCAATGAAAGGATTAGCACCTCTAATTGTCAAATGGCAATCAACCAGAACTAGCTAACAATCTAACCTTAAAAATACATTTTATGCCAAATTCCAATCGTAGTTAAAGACATTTAGCTATTGGAAAATGGCAAGATTATGTCTTATTTCAGATATACAATAAAATGGGCAAGAAATGTGAAAGAATGTTAAGTTTTTATCCACCAAAATATAAGTAAAATTGTATAAACTGAATGTATTTTTAAAAATAATGTCAGTTCCCTTCAAAAGAAATATTTTGCATGCAACTTACTTGCTGAAGATATTTCAAGTTCAGCAACTCTTTAATCACAAGATCCACAATAGTTGGAAGCTTTGACCTATCTGTCAGCTGTGGCTTCGCCTGCAGCAACAAAAAATTCTTAGTATATGCATCTCAACATTTAAAAAATACATCAAGCAATTTAGGTCAGTTACAGTCTGTAAATTAATTAGCATTTGTTTATTCTTTAACATATTCAAAAATCAAGTACAATTAATAGGAATACAAGAGCAAAACTTGGAATTCTACTAATGTCATCAATGTTAATCTTGGGTACTAGTACAAAGCTAGTAAGAAATCTGCAATTGTACCAACCAAGATATTTACAAGACTTGATCACAAAAGGTTCATTCAGCACAAAAAAACTTCAAAAATACTATATATATACACTCTTTGAAACTATCAAAGGGAACAATTATTTTTAATGATGCTTTACATAAGAATTGCTAGAGGATATGATAAGCATGAAATATATTCAAGTTTTGACACTAAGGAATTGAAACATCCGCACTCAAGAATTTCCTTGAGTATTTAAATTCACTCGAATTATGCCTTATAGCTTCTTTGAAAAACAATGATTTAGACATTTAGTGGTATCTTAAGTACTATATACTAGTGCTTGCACCATGCATAGGTGCAAGAGTATAGTCGATAGTGGCATGCAGTTGATCATTTTAGAAATGTGGCAGCTAGTAGCATTGTTTTATAGAAAATCCCTATACTATTATTTGGTAGAAAGATAATTAGAACCAAAGAAAACATGGTGTGCACAACTAGCGTCATTTGATTGTTTTCTATTTTGAGGTGTAGAATATTTGGTGGATCTTAATTTTTGTGGAAACTATTTAAGCAAGGATATGCTAAAAATGAGTTCTTTTACAACCATAAAATCATTATCAGATTCACCATCCAAACTATTGAGTTTGAACCAAATATCAATATGTATTTTACGAACAGTTGGCCTAAATGGTTGTTGTTATAATTGAGAATAACACCGAGCTTGATTTGATGAGTTTTTTTTATTGACTCCTAAATTTTCTAATAATTCAATAGATTAACCCATTGATAAAAAAAGATGGAAACTCATTAGCTATTATTGTGGAGTTAGATCTCAACAGTGGCTCTAGTATTTCTTTAGTTGGCAATCATGCATTGATTACATCTAGATTATCACCAACTATTGCAGATGATGGAAGTGATACTATGTATGAAGCTTCTAATATAGGAACTCCATGAGAAGCTAGAGATCATTTAAAGGAGATTTGGTGATGAAAAATGGGATCTCTAAAGATGAATAGGGCTCGTTGAAGTTAAGAGGGAGAAAAATAATCTAATGAGATCCCATTTTTCTATATTGATAGCAATGGTAATGAGGCCAATTCCTCCAAAGGAAGAGAAATATCTAATGTTGGTACTATTACTTCTTTTAAAGATGGTCTTGTCTCATTTCAGACCTATATGGTGAGCATGAAATTATAGGCATAAAAGCATAGAGACTTAGAATCAACCAGTCTTGCTAGATAAGGAATGAGTAACCCAACTACAATGGGACTTAAAGGAGCTTCATGAATTAAGACTTTTAAAGAAGTAAAGAAAGGGTCAAGATATAAATAAAACCATTTGACTAAACTTTGTAAGAATATTCACGAAAATTTTTAATATGATTTGTATAAATTCAAAACTATATTTTTGTTTGCAGTCATGTTACATCCTGTTTTCATGAATTTATTGTTATGTTAATGGATTGATAAATAATTTCAATCTATTTGGAAGTGAAGCATATTTAATCCTCTTTCATTTGAATAAAATTAGAGGTTTTGGATGAGAAATATATTGACAAATCCTTTGGTTTTTGTAAAAATTGTCTTGAAACTCTTATTTACAGACCTAGTGATAAGGGTTTGATCGAATAACACATTTTGACCATGGAAAAATGCTGAGTTTTACCTTTTGGGAAATAAGATTCATGCATCTTTCAAATAAATTTGTTTTGATATTGTTTGGTTTTGTATCTTGGAAGTTATTTGACATTCTAGAGGGTAGAACTCATAAATTCTATGACAATAATAATCGGTCTTAGTGTAGAGGCCATAAATTTCTATCTAACTGTTGGATGATTCTGATTTTTGAATATGTTTTAAGAAGGCTGAATATCCACAATCCCACCACTGTGATTGGTGTAATAATGTATAGTTTAAAAGTTATGAATAACAAAATCAAAATTATCAAAACTACATATGATAGTTTCATGGCAGTGAGTAGGTGAAATGTTATCATATTATTTAGGTTTGGAGAATCTTGCAATGTAGCTTATATAAAATAGATCTCAAATGCTTAATAGAATGAGTATTAATATCTATGTTCAAAAATATAAGGATGACTAATGTTTGGCAGCAATATAATACATGAGTGTGTGGAACATCTTATAAAAATGGTATGTTTGTACATGGAACACTAGAAAATATGATTCACACAGTGTCCCTACATGATTACCCTCCATAACACTGAACTGCTACTTCACAAGGCATGAAATTCTGAATCCATTCCCTATATTGATTTCCATTTCTATAAATTGACAAAATTAGCATAAAAATGTGCAGCTAACAATCTATGCATTGTAATGTCATAAAATATTTTGAATCTTTGAAAAGGCCTGGGTCAACATACCTACTTTAGCAAATAGCCCTTCAAGGTCTTTAACAGATCTCTCCAAATCAAAGAGAGGTATGTAGGCCTACTTGGTCAGAGTGTTTCTGCTCACCATACAACATCCCAAATGTAAGTCTCATCTAAGAATATCTTGTAAACTACATCTACTAAATAACACTACTAATAGACAAAATGTCAAATAGGTTAGTATGGAGAAAAATAATACTAAAAAATATTTCAAAAGTCTCCTTATCTGAATATTAAATAAACAAATATCATTATTGAGAAATTGCCACCATGCAGATAATTTTAAATTGAAGTTTGTGTTTACCATGTCCAGAGAAGAATGATCTATAAATTCAAATGCTGAGATGATCTCCCCTAAATGCTATTTTGCTACAAAGAGTAGTCTCTATAAAAAGAAAATGAATTTTTTTGAAAATAGTTCTATGCTCCACAAAATCTGAGGTATCAATTCCTATAACATATCATCTGTGCTCAAGTTTAAAGTGAAAGAGACCATACAAACTACTGTAAGTTGTGCCCAACTGGGACACATTTAAAATAAATTAAAATACAAATTTCAATCAAATTCATGTTAGAATCAGTCATATAAATCTATACAATTGTTCCCTTGCCAGCTCCATAATACTATAGAAATTGGTAATCATATCAGATCAACCATGGATTACATTCTTTGAAGTGTCTAAAGTAACTAGCAAAAATCATCATTTCAAAAGTAAACATGAAAAGAAAAGTGAGAGAGATTCTCATCCACTAACATGAATGCTTGAACATTTTTCTCTATATGTTGAGCAAAACTAACCTGAAATACATTCTAGTGTATTTGTAAAGATCACAAGTTATCCCTCTTCAATAGACCCCTCTTGTACAATCTCCAGTTACAGTAGCCACATGGACTCTTGTAGCAATTGTATAGGGACAAAATCCAAATAATTGCTTCTCTGAAGCAACAAAGTTTGAGCTGGGAATTCAAGAGCTTTTATGCAAGTATTTTCTCAAATTTTAAGGTATTTTGGTCTTACATATCTACTTTGACAATTGTATGATAACTAATCTCCAAATTATACTCTTCAAAACATCAGAAGCAATGTAGGTAGCAAACTGTATTTAATACATTTGTCTTATAATTGAAATCTCATAATATTAATAAAATATTATGACTGTCAAGTCAAATGGGATGACCTTGAATGCTAAATCATAGAGACTTTCATAATGAAAACACGTGGTCAAATCACAAGGATACATGTTACATGCCTAAAATGCACAACTGTTGAACATCGAATTCATGTATAGTGTCATCACAAGGAAAGTGTTTGAACGTCAAATTAGATTAACCATGATATTTGATTTGAGAAACACCAAATGGGCATTCCCTTGCCAAGAGTTGCTTAGATGTGTCATCATACCTTTCTTGTGGTTCCATAATGTGGTCAAGTTGCCAAAAATTCCTAAAGGTATTTAAGTCAAAGTGTTTGTTGAAGTGTCCTATGTGTTTTTTGACAAGTAGGATTGGTTATAAAGTGTAATGTCCTCATTTTAACTCACCATGGTTTATGTTTGGATTGACCTATTATTGGCCTCGTAGGTTAAGGTTGATGGCTAGAGGGCCCCATCTGGCAAAACAAGAGGATCTTTCCCTTCTATAGTACAGAAGTGTTTAGGATTGCTCCTCGTTTGCTTCAGTTAGCTACACTTACAATTTATAGTAAGTTATGTATCCAACATTTCTACATTTGGCAAGGCACTTGGACCAATCTCAATGCAGTGACGACCCTTGGCACTACTAATTTTATCAAATATTCAGGGAATTACTAGTTATAGTAGGTTAGGAGTTAATAGAGAGAACCATTAATATTTTTAGTAAGGCAGTTGGTTGTGTGATGGAAGCAATGGTTGACCAACTGGTTCAGATGAGACAAAGAGATGATGAGTAATCAATGAGATATTAAAATTATAGTAAAAATAATAAAGGTATTTATAATGGTTATATTGTAAATTTATTACTTATCTTCATAAAGTATTATTGAGAAGCCATTATATTTAATGGAAAATTATGCCTTTAATAATGACATAACTTAATTCAAACACAAAAAATAGTTATATAAGTCATTAAAGTGACATATTGGTGAAGCCTCATGAGTCAAACTTTATTGAGGAATTATAAAAGTCCTAGAAATGAAATTGATTATTTTTTGTTTATGAGTTTTGACTTTTATATTGGATTTTCCAGGGAAGAGTGCAATGTTGAGTTACAAAACATTATATGACTACTCTGAGTCTTTATTGCATTCAAAGCATGAAATTTAGTACTAGTCCTAAGTTTTCATAGCAATCAAACCATGGATTTTTTATTGATTGATTCTAAGACTTTATATTATTCAAACCATGGATTCTAATGTTAATTCTAGGTTTTTATGGCATTCAAAACATGAACTGTAGAAGAATTTATATGGTCTGAAGGGATGCTACCCCACACTTCTTGTCACCACCCTTGTAGTCAAATGTTGTTCTTAGACTCCTGGGATATTATTATTGGGTAAAGCTTAAATAGCCTTGAATTTGTTTGTTTACTTTTTCTATTTGGGGTTCTTTGGAAAGGGAGGAGATCCTAGTAGTGGCAAGCCCAAACTTTAGATTATTGTTCCTTCTATGGCTTTTGGTGGAGCATTAATAAGTTTTGTACTATGCCTAGTAGAGTTGATAAAGGTAACAAGAACCAGACTTTGTATCTATTGTATGTATATAAATTGAACTCTAGACTCCATACCATTGACTATTTGTTGTTTTACAATGTAGATTGCAAGTTCAGGAGAATGCATATGTGTATTTCAAAGTGAACTTGAATTTTTGTTGTCTCCAATGATAATGTGGTAGTGTGGTATTTAATGGAAGGCATTTACAATTGATTGAATTGCCAGTGATTTGACATAAGTGGCTGAACATATTGTATTTATAAACAAATATTGTGTGTGCATGGAGTACTGTTCTAAGTAATATATGACAAGAGAGACTCAAGATTCGAGGTTGCCATAAAATTGTGCTGAGGATTTGATAATGGTATTGAAATTATTATTGAAAGTTTCTTATAATGGACACTTGAACAAAGCTAAAATTACTAAAACTTTCAAAGAATGAACATCAATTCTTTTAGTTTTAAGGAATTCCATGATTGGTATTTATATCCCTCATTATAATGGTTCCACATAGTAATTCTTTAGCACTCCTTTTATTATCTTGTTAATCAATCAAATTATAATATTATTAATTAGATAAATATTAAATAAAAATACATAAAACCATCAGAAAGCCCATCGCAGAGCCTCATGGCTTTGGTGAACCATTTGAAGGGAGAAAGAACAATATGGGCATGTCGAATAGGGGTGATAGGACACATCTATTTACTCTTTCTGCTCATGTCTATTAACAAGAAAATGTCAAATACTGCACAATATGCATGAAGATTCATGCTTCAGTTGATCTCAAATATAGTTTGAGATCAATTTCTAATTTAGGATCAAAACAATGAGATTGCAAGATCTTCAACAGAATATTGACTTAAGACTCATGAAGATAATGTTAATGATGTCATGTTTCCACAACAAGACCAAACTACTAAAAACCATTCAACCAATCTTTGGTAAGTTGTTCTTTTCTCTTGGAAGCTTACCATCCCAGACAAATCACACAGTGTTAGTAACTCTCCTTGTGAAGATCAAGCCAAATTTTTAGGTCATCGATCCAAACCAAACCAAAGTTTGGAGTAATCTCCCTGTAAATCTAATAAACATTTGAGTTGTTACATCAATTTATCTTCAATGACTTTTTAAACTGATCAAAACTGAGTAAAAAATAAAGTTGTTTGTAAAAGGGGTGTTCAAAATTAAAACATCAAACCAATATTGCATTGAAATGTTTGTTGAAAAAGAAACTATAGAAGTATTAGCTAATTCTGATCTTCATGACTAGGTTTAGTTCTCATATTATATGTGTAAATCTAATAGAATGCCTGCTTCTTTATGCATTGTGTGGGTGTTCATAATGTTAGCAAAAAATATAGCAACATGGAAAGATGCTTAATGAATAGATTCCTCTATTACCAATGTGTGTTGTCCCTGGCTTGAATGTGTTAAGGAAATTAGGATCAAATTTAATACCTTCTTAAATTATATGAATACCCTTAATGCGATGGATCCACTAACTTGTATCTTCTTGATGATGTGATTAGTCATTTTTTCTTGTAGGTTTTGCATATATAGTTTGATTGCTAGAATTGTACGTATCTTCTTGAAATCACTTTCAATATTGTTTTTTTCATTTTCCAATTGGTAGTGATCTTGATAGTATATATAAGATGCTATGTGGGTGAAGCCATGTAGGGACATGGCCCTACACGAGGCATGTCAGAAAGATATGATTATATTCTACTAAAATTTTGTAGTAAAAGAAGTCTTTAATGTCATGGAGTTTAAAGTACATTTGCAACATGAAGATTATGGTAAAGATGATTATGACAAAGAAATATCTCCATGTGTGAAACGAGTCTTACGTTGAAGGCAATATGTGGTGCATTAGATATGGATGAATGGAATATGCTTACCACATTCACGTGGAAGAGGAGTAAATATTCTACACAGCAATGAAGACATCAAATATAAATATACAACATAGATATAAGATGGTATGTAATATGATAAATGACATGGATTGAAAAGTAGGATCCACTATTAGAGATGAAATATGCAGTGATAAAATAAGACAAATTGTTAAGCTAGAGATAAAATAATCATGTTGTACTATGATAGCATTTCTAATAAAGCACAAGTTTATTAATAAGAAAATGATGCACCAAAATAGCAAGTCCTTCGTGTCATAACATCACTAATAGTTGTGTCATTAAAATTCTAGATCATACTTGGAGCAAAGTCGCAAGAAAAATTAACAAAATGCACTAATTTATTGATGCACTATAATCTAGCTTTGTCAATGTCAGTATTATCTCTTTCAAAGGTTTCAAAAATTTTCAATATCTTTAAGAAAAAGGACCCATGCCAAATCATGAAACTCTAAGAGTCCCCGTATAATCCTTGTCTCTTACAAGTTTAAGAAACTCAACTTGTATATCATGACTAGTAGTTAAAAAATATCATGATTGTGAACATAGAAATAATTGACCATCCTTTTATATCAAATATACTAAAAATTATAATCATTGAGAACATCTCAATACTTTCTTTAGTTGAAATAGAAAGACAAGATTTTCCTCAAAGAAGTTTGAATTCCACTGCTTGATATTTTTAACAACCATAACAAATATGCCTTTATTTACCAGTTCTTGCATCTCCAATACAAATTCATTTTTATCAGCATAATTGTAATTCAAAATACCCTAAATAAAAGATCAAAAATAATTAAGGGTAAGTATCTAAGAAAACATGATCTCCTTAAGGGAAAATTGATCTTTTTTTGCTCACATGTACATGATCAAGAGTCTTACTATTGATTCCAAAAAGAAGTTGATTATGATCTCTATGTGTTTGGTAGAATCCACCATTAAATTCCCTTGTGACTCACTCTCATTATGTCTCTCTTTCCACCTAGGATGATTTTCTAGATGTACTCCTAATTTATTAGTATGACAAGTCTTGTTGGAGCTGCAAGCTTCACTACCATAAGCATGTTCAATTGGAGATCTCAATTCAAGATCTTAATCATGCTTATGTGAGAAATTTAATGGGAGTTCATACATCACCATGTCATTTG
Organism: Cupressus sempervirens; assembly: GCA_028749045.1. Taxonomy (NCBI): domain Eukaryota; kingdom Viridiplantae; phylum Streptophyta; class Pinopsida; order Cupressales; family Cupressaceae; genus Cupressus; species Cupressus sempervirens. The sequence goes on from CM053791.1 coordinate 512,631,536, forward strand.
AAATGGTTTTAATAACTAGCTACTCTTATCCACTCCTAATGTTAATAGTAGAAAATTCCTTTGAGCATGTATTATCTGGATTGGTATCATCTGTAATTAGCTTCAATGATCTACTTGTGAGAGAGATGTCTAAACCTATCAACAAAAGTCATAGATTATGATAATTTGAAGTAATATCTTGCTGAGGATAAATTATTTATTTCAATAATTATTGGTGTCTCAAAACTAACAAAAGACTGTTGGAAATATTTAGGACTAACAAGGTTACTGAGAGGGGAGGGGTGAATCAGTAAACTTTAAAATTTAACCAATTCAACATAATAACAAATTCACCATTCATTCATCTACTTTACTGAACACATGAAAAGATTAACACAATGATTTGGTGACCCAAAAACCTTTCAAATTGAAAGTAAAACTGGGGTGGGGATGATGCCCACGAAACTTCAATACTGCAGTATAAAGTTGGCCGGTTAAGGCTTACAATGATCACTTCTGGTGATCTGCCCTGTTAGGAGCAAGTAGGACTGCTAGATCCACCTTGTTAGAGGATTTACAAAAATACAATGAAGTATGCACTCTGTTAGGAGATTTACAAAAGACTGTTAAGTCTACCCTGTTAAAGGATTTACAAAATTGATTCACCTGTTAGGATGAAGCAGTGGATCTGCTTGCAACTAGTTTGCTGATTAGATCTTATGTACTGATCACTTGATGTGATGGATATATCTTTGCTGCTCCTTGATAACCTTGTTGAATACTCTGTTGCTGATTCTCTTTCAATTTGCTCTTACTTCACTGTTACTTCTCTTCATCATTTCTATATATCTATATTGCAAATGGCACAATACATTACATATATACCATTCCAATATTTACAGCAACAAGGTCGGCCAAACACAAGTGGACAAAACATTACTAAGTCGACCAGATAGTAGAAAATTCAGGTTCCTCAAACTCACTCGGTGACCTTCTGACACTCGGCATCCACTACATTACTCGGCATCGTCATGCACTCGGTAGAGGTAGGGGCTTGGTCCATACTAATCACTCTGAGTAGCTTGGAACTTGGTAACCACTGGTGATTTGGTAAACATTGTGTCACTCGGTAGAAACTAACTCCTTCGATTCACTTGGTAAGCACTGAATACTTCTTTTATCTTTCTGTCTTGGTAATCACTGAAACTTTCATTTACCTTCCTGACTCGATAAATACTAAATCTTTCATTTACCTTCCTGACTCAGTAAACACTAAATCCTTCGTTTACCTTTCTGACTTGGTAAACATTAAAACCTTCATTTATCTTCTTGACTCGATAAACACCAAAACCTTCGTTTACCTTTTTGACTCGGTAAACACTAAAACCTTTGTTTACCTTTTTGACTCGGTAAACACTAAAACCTTTGTTTACCTTTCTGACTTGGTAAACACTAAAACCTTTGTTTACCTTCCTGACTCGATAAACACTATTGAACATACTTGGTAACCAACGAATGCTCGGTATGAACTGTAAACTAAGTGATGAACTCGGTAAGCATTCAGAATCAAATAAGTGTTGTAACTAATGACAAATGTATCATTATTCCAACAAAGACACCCTTTAAAAATGCATCTTGCACTTTCCTGAATCCATAAGTGACCTTATATGAGGGAGAAATTATACTAGAATGTACAAGGCCTCTATATACACAATATTCTTGAACCAGGTCATCAAGCATTCACATGTTCAGCTTCATTTAGCTAAGTTCATTCTATGAGAAGAAATACACATAAGAAAATAAATTCATTCAAAAAACCGATGACAACTTATCATGACAGACAAAATGGAGATGATACCTTCTATTTGGCAAATAAGTAAATATCTCCAAGGAAATACCATATTCAAACTCATGCTCAGGTTGCATGTGTCAACATTCCCCATCGACCTTAGTTGCAAGGCTAACTAACTTATCAAGAGTGTGTATCCCACAAATGAAATTGGTATAAATGTTACAACCACCAAATTTGGAGGGCATGGAAATTTAGTCATCACTATCCTATGTAGTACACTTAATTTCATATGTTGGAATCATTTTGTGACTTGTACACATGATAGTCTAATAGTTTTTAATGTCATCTTCATCAAAAATTTTCTATGATAGTCTAATAGTTGTAGGTGGTATCTTCGTCACAATTTTTCCATTATAGCTTTGTTGGTCTAAATTTTTGCATAATTGAATTCCTTTGTCCAAGGTATAGAAGAATTTAGATTGGGATCCACCTATGGTGAATAGGGTTTCTAGCCAAGTCATATTTTCTAGGTCTTTGAAGAAAATTTTTGTCAAAACCCTAGGTCTTGATTTATTTTAAATTTTTCGAGCGTGAAACTAAAAATATGCAAAGATTCCCATCCTTTTCAAACTTTTTGCACCCTGAGTCACATCTTTTCTTTTGTGTTTCTGACCGCCTGATCCCTAAAAGGTCTATGGCAATCGCTATCTCACTATGAAAAGACACAAGTATTTTACCCTTAGCAAAATAGCGACCACTGCTAAGTTGAAAAGTGGTACTGTCAAGTGGAAATACGGTGATTGGAGATTGTATTGTTTTAGAGATATTTCATTATGTTTATAATAGACATGTTAGAACCTAAAAAGGAATTACAACATTGAGGTACAAAAGGCATCAATAGAAACCTTAGTTTTTCCAATTAGTCACTTTGTTGCTATTGGAGAAATTGGGCACTTCGCCATTAGCGGCATGATGCCTTCACCAAAAATAATGGCTGGTAGTCACTTTTAAATTTTTTGATGATGGTCAGTTTTTTCAGGTTGCGCGGTGCACGTGCTATTTTATTATGTGTCAAATGCATTAACGAGGGTAGTTATGACTTCACTCACCTTTATCGTTTTGACCCTAAATTTTGATGAGTCACCATAGATCACTATATCACTATCAAAGAATTGGTGTCTGTTGCCATTAGCAACATAGCACCCAGATGGAAAGTAGTACTGTGGAAACTTTTTAGAGTAAGTGGTTCCTAGAAAGTACTCCATCAAATATCAATTATAAAGCTTTGGAACACACTGGCATCTAATGGGCTACACGTATATGTCGAGAAAAGAAAAGACACTAGGATTCGCTATGTTGCTATTAGGAACTTGTTCTTCTTGCCGTTAGCGACATAGCACCCGACTGAGAAATAAACAAATATGAGCCCCAAGCAACATAGTAATATAGCTAGGTCTTCAAAAATTTGAATCCAAATGCCAGCGAGGTAGGATTTCATCATGTCATCAATGATTGGACCTATGCCCTATTCATAAAATAAATGAAAGACTCTGCTCGTCAGATCTATCTTAGATCCGTGATCGTCACTATCTCGCTATGGTGAGTTGCACGAAGGTTATGAATAGTGACATGGTGACAAGGGGCCCACCATATTTCTTTTGATAAATGCATGGAATGCCATCCACATGATCAAATCAAGATCAATGATAGGCGCTATCTTGCTATCGCAAGGTGCTCATTCTTTATGTATAGCAAGATAGCGCCTAAGCGACACGTGTCCTCAAAGTTTTGTGAGTCCAGTTCAGAGGTACCAAAAATGAAGTAAAGGTACACATGGAAAATTTTCATTGGGTTGACTACCAGCTTGTCAAGAGGAACATGAGTCATCTTTGCTTGCATCCCTGGATCGTAGGATTTTTCGTAAATCCACAGTGTAAATTTAAATATAGAAGGTGATGTACCCTGTGCATTTATGAGAGATGAAATCTTCACGTGTGAAGAAAAATACAGTATAACACAAGATTTTCTTAATTCCACCATACTCAAACAAAGATTCAAAGCATTTCTAAGTAGAAACAGTTGTTGAGAAGACCGTGCTAGATTTGGTAAGATTGTGAAGCAGTTTGTTCACAGAAAGATTGCAGTAACACTTAGAAGAACTAGAGTGAAATTCAAAGTAAGTACTTGCATTATAATACGTGCGCTATTTCAATTCCTTCAAGAGTTAATTAAAATGGCTCCAAAATAGAAAGCATTTTTTGGTCAAGAGAACTATTTGGATAGGAATGTCCATGATGATTTGCTTGAACTGCTCCGTTCTTCCACTATTGAAACTGTAGAAGTTAAGAGGTTAACTTCATTAAACCCTAGGCTAAAAATAGAAGATGGGTTGTATGAAAAAGGAAACTGGGTTAGGGATACAACAACTTCATAGACTTGTCTTATTTTATTCAAAAAATGGTTTTCAGAGAGGAACCTTTTTGCCCCACATGCCAACATCTAGAATTTTGGTCTAGGGAAATTGGTGGTTCCTAGTGTTTTCATGGATTATGATCTTTTGGAAGCTATAGCTAAGAATTATGACCAAGCACTTAGGGTAGTGAGGAGAACTGATGGTGAAATCTTGATTACAATCAGTGCAGAGGAGATTAGGGAAGTTTTCAGTTTAGGGCCTGTCATTGATTATCATGTGCCCATTGATTCGAAAGGGTAAGAAAATGAGTATATGTCTAAGAGAGATGCAGTTAGGCAAGGAGCATTGAGAGCACACATAGGTAGAATTGGAACACTACCAATAATAACAACATCCTCTAGGGAGCCTTTCAAAAGGGCATACTTCAATTCTAGGGCTATAGAAATATATAGGTCCTTGTGTAAAGTTTTTGGGAGAGATGAAGAAGAGTTCATGCATGTGGATTTTATGTATATGATTACTCAAATTTCCTCTTTTGGTGTGGATATAATTTTTGATTTTGCTTCTTACTTAGTTGAGGAGATTCACATTGGACTGATTGGAATTGCTAAGGGTAAGGTGGAACAAACTTTTGGCCATTATTCTCTATTAATGCACATGTTTTTATTCAAGGGAGTAACACATTTTAGTAAAAAAATGGAATTAGACAGAGAAGAGAGTGGGGAAGCATTACCAATTCAATTATGGAGTGCAGATATGACTTGGGATGCAGAGAATGCTAATTTTGTCAGGTTTGATAGGTATTTCACTTTAAAGCTGAGATGACTCCTATTAAGGGACAATCCCAGAATCCCCAAAGCATTAATGAATCTCATTAGGCCTATAGACAACCCAAGTGGTTTGAAAGTTTCACATAATTGGGGACATGTCATTCCATATTTTGTTTCTACTGTAGTTAGAATATATGGTTTTAAAGGAAGCCCTCACATACTACCCTACCAAGTGCCTTTGAAGGTAGGAGTTGCTGAGATATTGTGGCAGCTAGGAGGAGTGGAGGAAACCCTTCTATTGAAAAGACAAAAGGGGTCAATTTTTCCTACTTGCACAGTGGCTCATCATTTTGTAATCACAAAAGAAGGTTGGCTTTCTCTGCACAAGATTTTGAATCCTTATAAGATGGCCACTTCCCATCCTCATTTTTGTGATCTTGAAGGATTTTATCATTTGGCTTTGAGGCACAGAATTAAGCTTGGTAAAATTGAGCTTGAATTTTATTTTCTTGAAGACTTAATAAGGAATGAGTACTCCTTGCAGGAGCAAGAGACTAGGAAAGAAAAGTGGAAAGTCTTTTCTAAAATTTTGGATTTCATTCATTGTTTTGATCTAGATTATAGTCCTTTGGATGATGTAGTTACAAATGTAGATAAGATGAAAAAACTTATGAATAATCTTCCTGAAATAATAGAGGCAATGAATGAAAAGAAGCAATTCTTTATTAGGTTCTACCCAGTTAAGGCTAGGGAAACAATGGGAAGATTGGGTTTTACTCCCAATATAAGGGTAGGCCAATTAACTGTCCAAAAAAAGCTGAGATATACTATTGTTCAAAATAAAAAAAATACAGTGGACAAAGAAAAACAAATAATTAAGTCCACTAGTAGGGTTTTGGAAGAGAGGCCTACTGATCCCTCCCCTAAGAGGAGGAAAATAATAAGAGAGGAGGATTCTCATGTTGAGGAGTATTCACCTTCATAGACCCCTTTGAGAACTAGGGAGGAGCAGCTCACTATTGAGCAAATTGAACAAATTGGATCACAAGGGGGAGTTTTTGTCACTCAAATAGAGATCGATGAAGGGAACCTCCTATGCCAAGCCTTGACCTGACTGTAGCTGATTTTAAGGGAAGGGAATTGGACCCTATTTTGGAACAAGCTAGCCAGCAATTTTTTTTAGATGACAGTTTTGTAAGGTCTAGGGCTTTCCATCAATTTGCTTGGAGGGAAAACATCCACAATTTTCAGGAAGGATGTAAGAACATGAAAATAGAGAATCTAGAAATGGATGAAGCCTCCATCCAAAACCAAATAAAGGAGCAAATGATGCAAGAATTCCAAAACATTACCCCTGAGGAGGGAAGGAAAATGGTAAAAACTTCTAACATACTATTGTTGCCTAATTGGGATATTGCAGATGCATTGATTTTCAACTCTGTTTCTAATAGAATGGAGTTACAAGACTCAAATAAAAAGGAATTTGTAGGGACTACTTTTAGTGATGATCAAGTTGCTCTTGTTATGTGGTCATTAAGAAGAGGATCCAGGATTGTATCAGCATAGCCTGATGGTTCATGACTGATAGGGAATATTATTGTGAGGAGAGTTGTTGATACCTCACACATACAGGCAGCCCACATGAATGTGGATTATTCTCAGTTTTCCTTGGCTACTGCTAAAAGGGAGGAAAAAGAAATGTTTGAATTACAAAGTAAATATGAGGCAATTGTCGATGCCTACAATAAAGAGGTTAAAAGGAGAGTTGAGCTTGAAAACAAGCTACTGGAAAAATCCACCAGGCCTAAAATAACATACCCTCACCCCCCTATTGAACCTTTCAAATCTACCCCCCTCATTGAAATACCAAACATAGCCCAAAGGCCATAGTATTACACTGTTGAGGATTTTGAATAAGAAAAGAGTAAACTGTGGGCCTTACATGTAGAGCTAGAATCTAAATACGAAGATAAACTAAGAACAAATCTTACATATCTAGGAGACAAGGTTGAATGGCCACTAATCCATGATCAATTGGCCAAGATTATTAACATCTAGGAGGAGTTAAAAGTAGATGATGAGGCTCTAAAGCCTATTGTGAAAAAATGGGTGAGAAGGGAGAAAGCAATAACCTTCTTGTATCTATCTGTTATAAATAATTCTCATGATCAGATTGAAAAAACCTTTGACATTGTTTCTGATCTTGCTGATTTTGATAACAAAATGATACATTTACAGAAGATAATAATAGGCTACTTAGACAAATATAAGAGCCCAAAATTCAATTTATTTCCTCATGCCCTAGATAAGAAAAATAGTTTGAAAAGAAAAGAGGAATGGGCAAAAGAACTTGATGATTTATTCTATTTAAGAATGAATCAAGTCATAAATGAAACAAGGCATGCATGGTGGGCCACCACAACAGAAGAAATGGTGAAAGCCAAAATATTCTTTGATTCTTTTAAATAGGAATTTGTTGATATTGATAATGAGGTTGATTATATAATAAAAAAATAGAAGGATATTTTGCAATTCAATTGGCTAGATGACACATTATTTGATAGGTGGATGGCAAAAATGGCTTCTAGTGAATAGTTTGATGTAGATGAAATTGACAGTGATAAGGTGTAGGGTGAGGAAGTCCAAATCATTGATACCATCACTACTCAAACCCAATTAGAAGAAGAAGACAAGAAAAACCTGTCACTTTCAGTTGCAGAACTGAAACCACAAGATGCCAATACAATTAAAGAAAAGGAAAAGGTAGAAGTTGTCCTTACCATGTAGAGTGAAGGTGGTGGAAGCCTACATGTGGAGGTTAATGTGCCCTCATCAAAACAAGCTTCATCATTGGCTAATTTAGCAGTTACATATGAAGATAAATCAGATCAATAGCCAACTCAACAACATCAGAACATGTAATAGAAGCTAACCCACTGAAAGGAATGATTTGATTTCAATATCTTTTGTTACCCATAGTTTTGTCATTTTGTGATAGGTGTATGTAGATATTCCTTGTAAAAGACACTTGTCAATTTCTCTTAGCCTGAAGCTTGTTGCATTTCACACTATATAAGTGAAATTCTAGGGCAAGAGAAAAGGCCCAAATTCTATTTGCTAAGTGATACGCTTAGTCTATTTTTGGTCCACCATTTTTGAGCAAAAATTCATGATGTATTTTCTCTGTCAGATCTTGAGAATACATGAATATAGAATGATCTATGTTTCTTTCTGAAGGTCATTCTGAGTCTATTGTAAATTGTATACAATTTTCAAGGAAAATGAATACAAATTATGAACTGTCCCCATATCAGCTCTTTCTAAACTTTTTCTTCTTTTGATTACTTGGTTATCTTGATGTTGTATAAGTAAAGGCTTGTGCAATCTAATGTAGTTCAATTAGGTTGTATATCTATTTATCATGGTTGTTAATTCAATGGATTAAGTAAAAGATTTGATGAATTTGATAAGGTTGCTATAGTAGTGGAAAGGATTTTGAATGACATTCTGATAAGAATTGCTGATAAAATTTGTTGTAAGGAAACAAATTAGATCTAGAGATTTGTAGTAGACTCTGAACCCCAATGCATTAGGCACTGATCAAATTTAATCTAGCTAAAACAGAAATGTGTCACACATGATTGTCAAAATGTAGAATTATAATCAACTTTACTTTTATTTCCTGTAGATCTTCAAAGTTGGCCTCTACTTTTTTGCATGGAATGTTTTAGCTTTAGTTAGCCATTATTCCTGAGAACATCTGCAAACCTATAGAAGATTTTTGGCCATATATGTTATATGGGATGTGTTTATTAAAGTATCAAGAATTGTACATGTATTGGAGAATTTGAGATGAGAATCAGAATGAAATTAATATAATTCTCATATAGTTTTCCCAGTCTTGTATCATCCCTAGGTATACCCACCCTGGTTTTGTAGAGCCAAAAGAGTAGAAAACCACCCTTGTTTTTATAGAAGTTGGGCCCAAATGGTGTGCACATACAATTGATAATAAGAATTGGCCAGTCTTTAGACTATGTGAGTATTGTCATCTTGGTATTAAGCATTTTGTTGGTTAGTAGTTTTAAAACACCAAAAAGTTTGTTATTCATCCAAATGGAAACCCTTGTAGGGAAGAGCTAATTGCAATGCAACAATTAAATGTAATGTTGAAATATAGGAGAGAGATTCTTTTGGTTGACCTAGAAGATAAATCATTTTCTAACAAAATGATAGAGACTTTCGGTGAAGGATCCAAAGTACATCAATTCAATTATAGTCTAGTAAATTTAGGTGCCATCTTCATCATAAGTTTTTGAAGATAGTCCAGTATTTGTAGGTGTCATCTTCATCAAAAAAATTCCATGATAGTCTATTAGTTTGAGGAGTCATCTCCATCACAAGTTTTCCATGGCATACTTGTAGTTAGAGGTGCATTGAAGACCTTTTATCAGTACATGAGCTAGTAGTAGATGGTGATTATTCATTATCATCATCATCATCTACCATAGAATCACATGAATATCATGTTTTATAGCCCACATGGCCTAGGTATTGAGGGTACAACTCCAAGCACTAAACACACCAGATTTCAAATTATTATCTTTATGTATTGATGTTTAAGTTGAATGTTCTAGAGTTGAAGAGAGAAACACACTCAATTTTTTTCTTTTTGTTCTTTTTTTGAATATGAAACTATTGTCTAAATGATACAATATAATTATGTATTATTAAAACAAAAATACAATAAAAATATGATACCAACACAACTATATTTATAAAACAAATTTTTTTTCATTATTATTTCTTCTAAGCTTTTACAACTACAGCTTCTGCATATATATTTCCTTTCTTTTCTTTCATTACTATAAAAAAAAGTATAATAGTTGTTACAATAGACCAACATTCCAAATGATAAATCTACATCTACACACTTTCAATAAAATGAAACAAAAAGTACATTACATTCTTTTTGCAATTAGACTCTTTTTAACACTTATCATCATAACATCACTGAGAAAAAACACTTGAGTGGAGCCTCTCCCATTTATATTACACAACAATGGCTGAACTTTGGCATAAAAAATAATAATGATAGTAATAGTATTCACTTCCATCTTCAATATTATCATAAAAACCTACAACAAAAATACACATGTACCTATGGAAATATGCTTGAAGAGAAATCCCTCTCCTCGACCATCGGAGATGCAGGTGTGATTGGAGGTCATGAATGGAAGAGTTTTTGAAGTCGAGCACATTAGTAAGACTGAAAGAAAGATAATATCAAGAGTTTCAAACTACTATTCTGCCCCCTATATTGATGCAAATGCAGGGACCCCTTTCATATTATTCCTAGGGCTAGCAGGCATCATTAATCAAGTGGGTGGAGAAAACTTGAAATGAAACTAGGCTCAGAGAAAACCATGCAAAAATGTAGAGATAACCATGTGAAAATGCTCCAAAAATGTCAAATGAAACTGGGCGCGAAAGATGTAATAAAGAAAATGTTTTTTAATTTTGCCAATGTATAAGCCCTGTGTTGGTCAAAATTTTAACCAACACGGGTCTTATATGTAAAAAATGAAATTTTTTCCTTTACATTTCGACCACCTTAAATTTATTTAGTTGATGGTCAAAATTTTTGGTCAAAAAATGATGTTAAATGTAGTAGTGTGATAAATTGATTCTGGGTGATCTTTATCAATTGGACTATCGTTAATTAAATTAACTAATTAACTAGGGGATTACAATAGATTAATTAAATATTAAATACTTAATTAATGATGCCTTAGAAGATGACTAAATAGGATTACTTAAGTGATGTAATTAGATTTAGGTGTCTACAGTCATTACTATCACAACTAGCTCAAGGCCATGCATGAATAGGAAATCTTGAGTATACACCCCTTCAGGGGAACCACTTGATGCCATATTTGAAAATTTGGCTAAAAAAAATCTTATCTGACACCCACAAACTCAACCATTAGAAAAAAATCAATCATGAGCATCTCGGTATAAGGAAACTAAGGTCTACAAATTTTATTGCATTAAAGGGCATCCCACTCTAAAGTGCATGCAGATCAATGATTATGTGCTAGATCCAATTGATCAAAAGGAAATCATAGTGGTGACACAAATTTCCCCAAATGCAGGATTATTGATAGATCAAAAATTCATTTCCTCCATATGAATAAAATGCAGGCAAAGCCCCTATGAATGATACTACCATTAACAACAATAAAAACCCCAACAAAGATCAAACCAAACAAGGTGATAACCACAATACATCACAAAACTATATCTCAACCTACTTGAACTATGTAAATGATATGTTGCATATCTTAGATAGAACCTTTTGTAAATATCATCAATATCAAAGGCCCAAACAATCAATGTGCAGTTACCACAAGATGAATTCGGCTCAACATAGTCGAACCATTTGTACCTATCCCATCAAGATCACCTCCATTAGGACCACTCCCATCAAGACCATAGTATCAGATCTCAGAAAACCTTGGAAATATGTCAACTCAAATCTCCATTTTAAATCCCTTGCACACAATCCCACCTTATCAAGAGATCCTTGACAATGCTCTTCATGAGTCTTGCATTCCTATTGATATCAATACCAAAAAAATCATAACCTAGTGGGTCATCTATCTGCATTATGCACATGTTCCTTTAAAACTTTAGACATCCCCATTATTGAGCCAGATCATATACTTCCACTTCGCATAGCTATCATAGTTTCTGATTTTGTTGTCAAAAGGGTCATGATAGATCATGGATTGACCTTGAATCTCTATACATTAAAATTCATGAAATAAGTAAGATACACTAATGAAGACATCCTAAATGAAGTCATCATTATCAAGGCATATGACAATATAGAGTGGACCATTGAAGGAACTATCATGCTACCTATCAGAGTTGGCCCTGTCACTGAAGGAAAAAATTGTCATGTGTTTGATCTTAACCTACCATATAACATCCTCCTTGGTTGATCATGGATTCATACCATGAAGGCCATTCCCTCCACATATCATTAGTGTGTTGAATGTTTACATAATGGCACTGAGATAACCATCCATGTTGATCCTAAACCCTTTGCTTATTGCAATGCAGTAGATGCCTCATGTAATATCCATTGCCCCAAAATCAACATTGGCAATACCATGGCTAGCTCTTCTGGTACTTGTCACAATCCAGATACCATAATAGCCTCCACTCTTTCCATTGTTAAGATTAACTACTAAGGTTGTGAAGAATATATTATTTTAGATGCCTTTGCTATTGGTTCTCTACCACTTGATCCGCATACTCAGGGGTGCTTGACTTATCAAGGGCCAAAGCTAGACATGACTTTTCAAATGGGATCATTAATGGAGAGGAAACAACTCCTGATATTAGTACATGGCTATACAAAGAACCACCTCCAAAAGATAGATAGCTCCTTGAATACTTCAAACAAAAATATCCACACTCACATTGCCTTGCTACTGAATAGTGGGATTATCAAGGAGGTGGCCTAGGTCATGAAGAGTTAGGTATTAAACATCCTATAGAGGCATACAAGAAAGAGAAAAAGGTATTTCTTAGCTATAGATTCCCCGCAACTAGGGGCACCACAAAAGATAGTCATTCCTTTTTAATCATTTAGAAAAATCTCGTCAATGTTAAAGACATCCCAGAGGAAGTAAAAAAGAAATCCTATGACAATATTTCCCTTGAAAAACTTATCTTAGGAGCCTCTGTGCTCTATGAACTTTCTATTAATCTCATAAACATACCACTCACTCATCTAAAACTCATTGATTTGGACCAATCAAGTGTTATCTATGTCGATGAATTCTCCATGGAGCATGCACTCCTAAGATTCATGGGAGCTAAACATCACACAAGAAAAAACCTCCATAGTCAACTTATGTCTACAAGTTGGATTAAAAAGGTTACTTTGGGGAGGAGGAAATATCTAGTTGCAAAAATGATCAAAAGAAAGACAACATAAAGGAAAAAAGAAAAGAAAAAGTATCCCTGATGAAAAATCTTCTAGAGCACCATTAGATCAATCAAAAAATGAAATAAAAATAAAGGATGAATCCAACTATGGAAACCTTTTTGAGGTACCTTAGGATGGGGATTTCATCCTTCCCTTGCAAGATCATAGGCCAATAGTGTCATCAATCCTAATAGAGAAAACCAAACTAGTCAATATTAGTCTAATAGAGACACCAAAAATCACATACATTTCAACATCTTTACCACCCAAACAAGTGGATCTTCTCATTGAGGTGCTCTAGGAAAATATAGGATAGTTTTCATGGTCATATCAAGACATGTTGGGGTTGGACCCTAAGTTAATAATACACCACTTGGTCATAGATCCAAAGGCTAAACCAGTCAAGAAAAAACTCTATAAGATACATCCCATAGTTATCCTACTAGTCAAAGTGGAGTTAGAAAAACTATTAGATGTGAAGATCATTCGCTCAATTGACTACTTAGATTGGATCTCCAACATGGTACCTATCACAAATCCTTCTAGTGATATCAAGATTTTCACAAACTTTAGAGACCTCAAAAAGGCTTGTCTAAAGGATGATTTTTACATTCCAAATTTTGACCCAATTTAAAATGTTCATATAGCCATTGAGGTTCATATGAAGTCAATTAATAGTTAAATTTTTTATAATCTTGTGAAATGGCAAGATGGTTAATCATTATAATTTCACATGATGATAACATGCTAGTTAATTATTTACATCAATTCATGGAACTCAAAAGGTGGTTAGCCATTATGATTATTTATGATTAATAACTTATCATGGTAATATGATTTAACAACAAAGAATTTCCTTGTAGGGAGCACATTAAAGGGGTAGAAGAATTGTTAGAAAATAATTGGGCATAGCAGCATCACCATCACTGGGCAAATGGGTATGAGTCATGAATCACCATGGTTGAGGACCTAGTGATTGCATAATAGGATACACACATTAGACACACATAATCTATTAAATAAACATTTAAAACATTAATTATTTTGACTAAAAATAATACATACCTCAAATGGATTTTGATTGATTTTTCCATCACATCATTATATTGTATACCTATGTATATGCACATAAATATAGGAATAAAAGTGACACCGCAATATTATTTTAATAAATAATATGATGCCACCTCATAAGTACATCTATGTGAAAGTAGATAGATATATATTATAATTAATCTTGGCTTATAACCTTCAAATATTTTTTCCATATTTATTCAATTTTCTTGCTAAACTTGAAATGAACATTTGGCATATTTAATTGGCGATCAAGAGCCAAGTGTCTTCTTTATGATTTATAGCTTCTTAGAAGCCAAAGAGATTTTGCTACCTTCTTATATTATGAAGCCAAGAGAGATGGAGGGCATAATATATCACCTAACTTCCTTTTCATACCACCCAACTTCTTTATAGCACCAAACTTCTTTCTATATCATGGATACCTCTGTAGATATTGTTGACATATTAGTCAAGTTTTTTATTAGTGACACACACTTATTTAGGTTTTGTATGGCTACCAAGCTCATTGAACATTTTTTAGTGGTTACCAAGTGTATTCAGTTAGTGTGAAGCCCAACAGTTCAAATTGAGCAAATTCAGTCTAGTAGTTCAACTCAAGCATTTCAGTGGTTACCAAGCATTGTAGTACTAAGTTCGTAGTTCATGTAATGCAAAGCTAGTGTAAACCAAGCTTATATGTTTATCAAGTGATTCAATTTATGCCAAGTTACATAGTATCTACCAAGTCACCAGTGCAGACTGAGTTCAAGAATACTTTAAAGTGATCAGTATGGATGGAGCCTCTATATCTACCTAGTGCATGATGATGCCAAGTAATGATAGTGGGCACTAAGTATTAGAACTTCACCAAGTCAATCTTCAGAACTTGAGTGTCTTCATTTTGGCCAACTTTGTGATATATGTGTTAACCTATATGATGGCCGACATTGTAATTTTGTAGTTTGGACTGGTATATATATGTAATGTATTGTATCACATCTGTATGTAAGATAATGAGCATGTAAAAATGTGATTGTAAATAATTGAAGCTAAGTACCAGAAAAAGAGTGAATTGTGACGGTCATATCAAAGGAGGAGTAGTAGAGACATATTCATCACAAAAAGGTGATTAGTACAATCAAGGAATCTCTATCAGCAATCTAGTTGTAAGTCAGAGATCTATTGTTTCATCATAACAAGTGAACTAGTCAAAATCCTTTCACAAGGTAGACTTAAAAATCTTTCTTAAATCTCTTAATAGAGTGCATACTTCATTGTGTGTTTGTAAAACCTCTAGCAAGGTGGACCTAGCAGTCCTAATTGCTACTAATAGGGCATATCATCAGAAGTGTTCGATGTAAGCCTTTATAGACAACTTTATGCTGCAGTATTGAAGTTTTGTGGGTTTCATCCCCACCCCAATTTTACTTTCTATTTGGAAGGTTTCTAGGTCACCAAATCATTATGTTCAAGTGTTGTGGATGCTTTTATATTTTCAGTTTCACATGCATGCAATTAGATCAGATGTGATAAATTAAATGTTAAATGGTTTCTTGGATTGAAATTGGTGTAAAAATTTTAGAAGTTACTGATTCACCCCTTCCCTCTTAGCAACTTAACATATTCTTGAATATTTCCAACAATTGGTATCAAAGTTTTGTGGTTCTTAGGAGAAATTTTAACAACTTGAGAAAAGATCAAGGATATGGAGATATTAAAACTTGATAAGACAATTGACAATGAAAAGTTGGATCTGGAAATGTCCATTTCACAACTCAAGAAAGCTAAGGAGCAAATTTCCCCATCTATGAAAAGAAGGAAGGAACTTGTAAATTAGATGAATGATCATCAGTACATTGAGGACTTTTTTCCTTCAAGCAGTTCAGATGAAGCAAATGATGCAATCAAAGAACTCCTAGGGAAGAATGGTTCCCTACAAGAAGAAATAAGAAAGTTGAAAAGAGAGCAAGAAATTCAATTCGTGAGGCTATGTGAAATCTTGGAATAGAGGAACAAGATAAAAGAAGAAATGGATGGAAGAAACAATGAGATCCAAAACCAATCCCTTTAGCATACAGATCTTATGGATCAAATCTCCAATGCAAATGAAGAAATCATGAGCCAAAGATAGATCAATGAATGATTAAGAAATGATCTAAATTTAGAAAGGCAAATCAATAAAAGAATAAGAAATGAGTTGAGATTTGAATATAAAACTAGTGAAAGATTGAAAAATGACTTAAACATTGAGAAGGAAACTAATGAAAGAATGATGAAATCTCAAGCAGACATGATTCAACTAAATGAGAAAAACCTCTATAGAGAAAAAGGAAAAGCAGGAATTGGATACAAAGAAGAAGGTGAATCCTCCGAACAAGGTGTTCAAAGGAATCAAAGACCCACTTGCAATCACTATGGTAAGTTATGTCATAATTCAAACAAATTTTGGAGTAATGGTAAAGAAAAATTTAATGGAAAATGCTACAATTGCAATCAGAATGGTCACAAGGCTAATGAATGTAAAGAGAAACCAAAATTTGAGGGCAAGTGTTACAAGTGCAAGAAACAAGGTCACAAGGCATCAGATTGTAGAACTAAGTCATTCAATCTAGCAAAGAAAATTATAAAAGAAATATTTGGTTGGGACTGCAACACTTGGTATAGATGTCATTACTGTGGAGAATTTGGACACATTGGCATGAATTGTGTTAAACATCACATGAGGAGAAGAGATACCACCATAAGATGTTTCACTTGTACTGAACTTGGTCATCTAGTGAAAAATTGCATGAACATAGGTAAAATTGAAGATGAAAAGAAGGCGAAAGCAGATAACATCCAAAAGTAGATTGGGCAGCAATGAATTCCTAAATCTACTAAGAATGCTAGTTCAAGTAATGATGGTCATGTCCCTCAAGAAGTGGGTGACTCCACCATTTTTAACTAGGTTTCCAAAGGAAAACTAGAACTGTGTTATCAAGATCACATTCAAATAGTTCCAATTGAAAGGTGACAAAGATTCAAATTAGTATTCAAGATACAAAAGGATCACTAAGGAAGAATGGTATCAGTTATCACTGAGTTACCTTCTCTACTAAGTAAGATTGGGTCATAAACTCTACCGTGCAAGGTCAAGAGTAACAAGACACACATGGCTACTGAGTCATGAAGCCTTCATCGAGTAATTAGTAGAATAGTGGATGATAGGTTGTCAAGTATGATGTCAAGCATGATATCAACTCAGCTACCTTCATACTGAGCATTAATGGTGAAGCTTTAACAAAAGGCATGAAATCAAATTCATTTCTCACCATGAAATCTAAGTGCTATTGTGAAGAAGCAATTTATAGTGTGATCAAGAAACTTTAAGAAAATTTGTGGCAAGTTATCAAGGTTCTCATAGTTTACCAAGTAAAATGGCATCAAGCAAAAACAACGTGAAGAGAGGGTCTGAGATGTTGGTTCAAGGAGTCAAGTGGAAAGCGCCAAATTTCAAACTTGTGTCTATGATTAAAAAAACCCTAGAACCTAATAGAGCTCAATTGCATATTCCTCCCAAGGTACTCCTTATTAACAATATTCATACTCATTTCAAATGTTCTATTCAAGAAATTGGAACCCTAGAAATGGATGATGTCCTAGGTGAATTGTGTGTTAATGGAATTCTTAAACCTAAGCATAAGTATTTGGAAGACAAAGGTTTAACACATATTCCCCATGTGCCTCAAGGTTTTCAAATTAAATGGATTAGATACATTCTAAGTCAAGTTCATAATGGTTAACTATGGCTTAAGCAACTAGTTGTGATTACAAAGAAAATGATTCATCACATCATCGACCTCCCCATGCTAATCAAAGCCAAAATGACTAAAACACTAGGTTGAGCTGAATTGGAAAAGAAAACCCTAGTAGAATGGGATGGAAAAGGCATGAAAATTAGTAGTGTGATAGATGTAGAGGTAAAATTTGGGATTCATGTTATAGCACATAAGATATATAGTTCAAGCTGTTTCAATAGTGTATCTTGTGAAGCTGCGGACTTGGCTTACAAAGTAGTGAAAAGTAACTTGTATTATGACCTATTTGAGTTGTTGTTGAGGTAATTCAACAAAAATATTGAGAGCATTAGAACCTTCAAGAATAAAATTTATAAATTTGGTTCACTTTTGACTTGTTTGTTCTTTTATCTTCAAAAGTTCTTCCCTTCCAAAGGCATGATAGTATGGAGAAAAGATGTGCCTATATTATACCAAATAAATGAATACATTGCAGAAATGGGAGTGAACTATGTTAGCATTATGGACAACTACTTTGAACTGTTCAATGAAAAAATGAACAATAGGTTCAGGATACCTAGGAAGTTAGTTGAGGATTACAAAGATGGTGTGTGTTTTATGGTAGATAGTGACATAGTTTACATCTAGGCAGTGAAGCCCAAAATTGTATGGGTAAAACCTCTTCCTTATGAGCTAAATATTGATGAAGTAAAGGATATTATTGAATCTCTAGTTAATGAACCTATTGATCCAAAGGCACCATACTTTGGAACCAATGATGAGGCTAAGGAAAGGATAGAACTAGAAATAAAGCTCCCTCAGGTAGTTAACAAAGGAAAGAGGAGGATAGATAAATTGAAATCTAGAACATCTCTCATGTTAACCGAAGGCAAAGGAGAAGATTTAGAAGAAGCAAAGGATGAAGAGGAATTTGAAAAGGAAGAAGAACCTATGAAGAAGAAAGGCAAGGTGATCATCACCAAGCCACCTAAGCCATCCACTATAGTTTTCACTAGAAGGACAAGGAAGAAGGTAGATAAAGAAGGTGGTGATATCATATTTAGGCAACCTCCACCCACATTCAAGGACATATTGAAGGCATTCAGAGAAGAAGCTGGTGTAACCAACTTCAAAGCTCTCAAATTAGAGGCTAAGTAGAAATAGATTGAAGACCTAGTAATGGATAAAATGGGCCAATGGAAGTACTCACCTGATTAGCTGGCATCACAGATTCCTAGTGTTTTATTAGATAAAATTGAGATAAGATGGGAAAATACCAAGAAAACTATCAAGGATATATATACACAAACATTGAGACCATTGGTCTCGAGCATGATGGATTCTAAGGTGTACAAGTCATTGAAGGATAATGAAAGAAAAATGACTCTCAAATTCAATACTTGTTTGGTTTTGATGAAAGACAATGAATATGTTGTGAAGAATGCCACAAAAACTTGGAGAAATGTCTATCATCTTCTCAAGCCAAGTGAGCAACAAATAGAAATAAAAGATGATGATGATGATGATAGTGATAATGATGAAGAATAAATTTATACTGAGCCTACACATTTTGAAAATGAGGAAGATGACGAAGATAAAGAGAAGGAAGCTACCAAAGAAGATAAAGAAGATGATGAGGAGATTGACCCAATGAAGATAGTAGCTATAGTAATTACCTCACTTCCTCACTCTCTAAGAAAACCAATAGCTATATCAAGCTCAAAGATAACTTCATCAAGTTTGATTGTGACAACCACAGATAGTTCAAATGTCCAATCACACTTCGCCCCAACTCAGCTCAATGTATCATTAATAGAATTGACTTCCACTTCATCTATTGAGCTAAAAACTCTCTCTTCTTTAGCTATTGAGTTGATGTCATCAGTCATGAATACAATTTCTTCTACAATTTTGAGTTCTTCAGTAGTAAGTACTTCAATTTTGGATTCTACAATTTTGTCTACTTTAGTTTTGGATACTTCAGTTATGACTTCTTCAGTTTTGGATTCAACAAGTATTCTTGTTAGTATTCCATCAGTTAGTACTATATCAATTTTCACTATAAGTCCTAGTATATTAACTATTGTTTCCATTCCGGACACAAAAACAATAAGTACAAGGATAGTTGAACCTAAGGCTCAACCGAGTACAAAATTTTTGAGTAAAGGAAAGGACATAGAGGATGACATAGACTTAGATGAGGAAATAGAAATCCCTAAATGGGATATTCATAATCTCTTTGCAGATAAAATGCACGAGATTGGTGAGATTCTTCAGAAAAAGGAAAAGCAGCAAAAATTAAGAGAAGAAATAGATAGAGAGCATAAGATTATAGATGATGCTAAAAATATTTTTCTGAAGCTATAGGAATTGAGGTTGATACTTCTCAACCTATTTTGTTTCAATTAGTAGAAGTAGTCCAAAAGTTCAATGAGGACACTAGTGGACAAGACAAGCTAATTGACAAAGCTGAAAAGAAATTTGATAGTAAAGTGTTGGAGCACATTGCTCAAAAAATTGCTATTCAACAAGTTAAGCTTTCATCAATTTGATCAATCTTGAGACCTCCTATACCAATGTGAGATCACTTTTTGGTAAGTTGGGTGATGTTTCCAAGTTCACAAAGGAAATAAAGAGAAAATTATCAAAAATCAATGAGGATCTAAAAGCTAGTGCTCAACATTTGCAACTTGACCATAGTTCAAGCTTTGCACATCACTTGAAGATTAGATTTTTGTTAGACATACAAGCAGATTTGTTAAGAGAAGAAGCAAGGATCCGGTCAACACTGATTGATATTCAGAATATGATCCTTCCTATCATGGATACAATGTAGAAACATATTGTTTACTCAAAAACCTTGATCCATGACAACAACTTCTCTATTGTAGATCACATGATAGAACTCTATGAAAAAGTACAAATTGCTCTACATACATGCAAGATTTTGAAAGAAAATTGGGATAAAACCTTGGCACTTATTCTTAAGATACATTCTAATTTTTTAATCTCATTTTGGTGTCCCCATGTAGATAAGTTCTGAATAAATCTTTGGCATTATTGTCAAAAAGGGGGAGATTATTGTTGAGACACATGGCATGCTATATATAGAGACACATAGTATGGGGGAGAAACATGCTATGAGGAGATTATATATAATAAATAATGTATAGTATACCTTACAAAGATAAATTTTGAAAAATCTCAAAATAGTATATTCTACTAAGCTAGTATCACATGACGATGTATATAAGATTTTGGTTGAGGAGTGTTTTTGTCACTAATGCCAAAGGGGGAGATTGTTGACATATCAGTCAAGTTTGTTATTAGTGACACATACTTATTTAGATTTTGTATGGCTACCAAGCTCATTAAATAGTTTTTAGTGGTTACCAAGTGTATTTAGTTAGTGTGAAGCCCTATAGTTTAAATTGAGTAGATACAGTCTAGCAATTCAACCTGAGCATTTCAGTGGTTACCGAGCATTGCAGTTTCTACTGAGTTTGTAGTTTATGTAATGCAAAGCTAGTGTAAACTAAGCTTATGTGTTTATCGAGTGATTTAGTTTATGCCAAGTTACACAATATCTATCAAGTCACCAGTGTAGACCGAGTTCACTACTTTGAAGTGATCAATATGGACCAAGCCTCTACATCTACCGAGTGCATGGAAATGATGAGTAATGACAATGGGCACCAAGTATCAAAACTTCACCAAGTTAGTCTTTAGAACTTGAGTGTCTTCATTTGGGTTGACTTTATGATTTTGTAATTTGGACTGGTATATATATGTAATGCACTGTAGCACATCTGTATGTAAGATAATGAGCATGTAAAAATGCAAATGTGAATAATTGAAGGTAACCAATAGATAAAGAGTGAATTGTGAAGGCCATATCAAAAGAGGAATAGTAGAGACATATTCATTGCAAAAAGGTGATCAGTACAATCAAGGAATCTCTACCAACGATCTAGTTGTAAGTCAAAGATCTATTGTTTCATCCTAAAAGGTGAACCAGTCAAAATCCTTTCACAAGGTAGACTTAACTGTCTTTCTTAAATCTTGTAATAAAGTGCATACTTCATTGTGTGTTTGTAAAACCTCTAACAAGGTGGATCTAGTAGTCCTAATTATTTCTAATAGAGAAAATCATTATAAGTGATCCATGTAAGCCTTAATAGGCCAACTTTATGCTATAGTATTGAAGTTTTGTGGGTTTCAGGTTTTCTTTCTATTTGGAAGGTTTTTGGGTCACCAAATCATTGTGTTCAAGTGTTGTGGATGCTTTTATATTTTTCTTTCACATGCATGCAATTAGATCAGATGTGAAAAATTAAATGTTAAATGGTTTCTTGGATTGAAATTGGTGTATAAATTTTAGAAGTTACTGATTCACCCCTTCCCTCTTAGTAACTTAGCATATTCTTGAATATTTCCAATAGATATCACATGATATCTCTGCATTTTACCACTTGTTAACCATTGCATATTACTTCCAAAATTTTCCATTTATATTGATAATTTTTTGAAGATGTGATTGATAATCACATTGGGATTAAGCTTAAAGAATTTTTCCATGAAGAGTGGGTTGATTCATAGCATCCAACAAGACTCCATTTTATTCCAAATTTTACTAGGTTATATTGCAAGTATTAAAATGTGTTTTGTTATCAGATATTACTACATTCTTAGTATTATAGCAATAAGATATAGTTTCAGATTATGTTGCAAATCATCTTTTCTTAAATATCATCGATTAAACCCTCTTTAGGATAGAGTTGTTTATGATGAATAAAATCCAAGTACCCATAACACGATATCATATTTTATTTATACCATTGAAAGTTAGAATCAAATGATATTTATTTTGTAAGTCTTAAAGATTACATTTCTTAGAATCATAGATTCTGATGAGCTGGAAACATATAATATTCTTATATCAGTTGAGGATCAATAGAAAGAGTTGGTTGCTCTAAGATTCAATCACCTGGGACTCACCTAGTTGTATGGCCAAGTAAAAGGGTGAAGAGGTGAGATAAAATAATCTACATTAGCATGAAAATAGAATTTAGATGTGACATAACAATTATTTATTATTTTTCATTTGATATTTCATGTATGTCCAATACATTCTTTGTTGTCAAGTCAAGTGGTGTGATTAAGTATTGGGATGTTCAGTGGCTAACAAGGTGTTTCATGTCTATTCTAGGTAGGAAGGGCCATTCTAGTTAGAGAAAGTGCGGGGATAAGTATGAGGTCTATGGTTGAGAGGTTAAGCCCCTGAAAATGTTTCCCCTCACTGCAAGATGTCAGGTCATGCATCACATAAAGATAAGTTGAGCATTCAAAAATTTATTGGTAACAGGTATTTTTTACTTTTATGATATTTATACAAGTAGAAGATATGATGGAGTAATTTATATCATTGAATTCAATTATTTCCTTTAATAAATGAAACCTTTCTTGTCAATTTAATTGGTAACCATTTAGATTATTTGACCTTCCAACTGAATATGGAATATATCTATAAGATTTTTATTTTAGTCTTCCATTTATAAGAATAATGATTATGAGAATATCTTCTAATCTTATGTCATTACCACAGTTAGCAATAGGAAGAAAGGGAATGAAATAGACATATATGATGCCCCAAATGATATAGTGGTATCTAATGTCCAAAATGATACAGTGGTGTTTGATGCCCTAAGTGATACAATGGTATCCAATGCCTTAAATGATACAGTTGTATCTGATGCCCTAAATGATCCAATAGTATTTGATACCCTAATTGATATCATAGCATGTGATGCCCTAAATGATCCATTGGTAATCGATTCCCTATTTGATATAAGTGTTATTTAATGGTAATCATCATTTGATTTTGATATAGTGTTATTTATGGACTAACCTAGGTGTTTGCAGAAGCATCCCTAGATTGATTTTAGTTTTGAAATTCTATGGTATGTATATTTCAATTTCCATAGTAAATTAATTGATGGTGTTTTCAATTGTTAGTAATGAAATTTCATTTAACTGATTATAACTATTAATCTCATTCCCATGAACATAACTAATATAACTATCTTCCGATGAAAATGAAGTAATAACTATATTTCTTTGATATTTTAGTTGCTAGTCAAGACCTAGGAAAAAGTGGTTGTTACAATGATTTCCCATTACCAAATATAGACATGATTATCAATCTCATTGTAGGCCATGATCTCTTATCACTCATGGATGGTTTCTTAGGATACAATCAAATTCAAATAGAAGAAGTAGATCAACATAAGACAACATTTACTACTCCTTGGGGAACATTTTGTTATAACATGATGTTGATTGGTTTGAAAAATATTGGGGCAACTTATCAATGAGAAATGATGGTCATCTTCCATGACCATCATTCCACAAAACTCTTTAGGATTATGTGGATAATATTTTAGTCAAATCTATTAATGCCCTTGATCACTTATCTCACCTCAAGGAAGTGTTTGATCAGCTATCTAAGTACCGTCTCATGCTCAACCCCAATAAATGTGTCTTTGGCATCACATCTAGAAAGCTCCTAGGATTCATTTTATCAAGGCATGGTATTGAGATCAACCCTAAAAATGTTAAGGCTATTATGGATATGTCTCCTCCCAAGAAACTTAGACAAATTTTCTCTCTCCAAGGGAAGTTGCAATCACTCAAAAGATTCATCTCATAGCTAGTAGAAAAGTGTCAACCATTTACACACTTGCTACAAAATGATCATAATTTTACATGGGATCCTATTTTCCAATGCATCTTTGAACTAATCAAGAAATACTTGGATAATCCACCTATCCTAATTCCACCACTTGCCAGACAACCATTAATATTATACATTACAACTACCCCAATAGCACTAGGTGTACTTCTAGCACAACTTGACAACAATGGAAAAGAGAGGGTTATTTACTAAATCATTCACACTCTAGTTGGGTATGAGCTTAATTATACACCCATGGAAGAATCTTTCTTAGCTATGGTCTTTCCACTCAGAAGTTCCATCACTACATGCTGAGTCATACTATGCAACTTATATACAAGATTGATCCTTTGAAATATATGTTACCACATACAGTACTCATAGGATGCCTAGCCAAATGGGTCATTCTTGTTAGCAAATTCAACATCCAATATGTCAACAAAAAATTCATTAAAGGTTAAGCTATAGCAAATTTGTATTAGTTTGTGGTGACTGATCAGGAAAGTATTGTACATACTTCATAAATTCTTTGGGGTTTGGGCCATGGCCGACGTGTGGTTGACATATGGCCGACATGTTGTAACCCTAAAACAACATAAAATACTTGTATAAAAGGGCTTAGGGTTAGGTATTTTTCATTTATGTTATGTTGTGATGTGAAATTGGTTCTTGTAGTGATATTGAGCTATAAGGGATTACAGATTGTAATTAGGTTGTAATCACTAGATTGTAATAATATCAGACATGCTATTTGGTGGACGTAGCCTAGGAATTGGGTGAACCATGTTAAATCTTGGTGCCTTGTGTTCTTTTCTATGTCATTTATTATTTTTCTATTATTGGTTATTTTTGCATGTGATTGTTATTTTTGTCTGTGGTTTAGTCCTAACAATCGCTTGGTCAATGCACCCTTGGTTGCTAGAAAAAACCCTTATTATGGAGTTACTGGATGAAGATCTCTACTTGATAGAGGAACAAACATCATGAAAGCTATACTTTGATGGATCTTACACATCCCATGGTTCTGGAGCTATCATATTGTTGGTCACTCCTCAAGGTGACTACATTCCTAAGTCTTTCAAACTCTTGTTCTAGTGCACCAACAACATCTCAAAGTATGAAGCTCTTATTGTAGGGTTCAAAATAGTAGTTGAGTGGAACATCATAGAGCTACAGGTCTTCAGAGATTTATGACTAGTTATCAAGCAAGTCCTTGATGAGTATCAAACCAAGGATGATAAACTTCATCCTTACAAAGAATTGGTAGATTAGTGAAAGCAACACTTTACTCAGATCTTATTCACACAAGTACCTAGATTGGAAAAAAAGGTTGCAGATGCCATGACTACTATTGGTTCACTCTTGGAGATCCCTTGAGAAGCTGAACAATATAAATTCTTAGTCAAGCAGCTACATGAGCTTGCATATGAGAATGATGAATCAACACAAGTATGTGTCTTGATTGGTCCCTAATTCTCATTGTACCAAAAAATTCACACTTACCTACTAAATGGTATCATATCTCCCCATCTCATGAGAACCCAATGCTAGAACCTCATTTGTAGAGCATCCCATTACACTATTGTAGCTAACACCCTATACCATCATGGTTATCATGAAACTCTATCTCGTTGTTTAGACAAAAATGAGGTAGTAATGACTCTCAAAGATGTACACGTTAAACTTTGTGGTGCTCACACAAGTAGATAGTCCTAGCTAGGAAAATACTTAGAGCTAGATATTATTGGCCTACTCTAGAGTATGATGCTTGTGACTTTGTCAAATGGTGTCTACCTTTTTAGCAACATGCAAATTTGATATGATCTCAAGATCAAGATCTTCAACCCATTGCACCACCATGGTCATTTGCATGTTAGGGGTTTGACCTTGTTGGTTTTATAGCACCTCTGTTTTTAGAAGGACACAAGTGGATAATCACCGTGACTGATTATTTCACTAAGTGGGTAGAAGTAGTCCCACTTGTCACTGCCATGGGAGTTCAAGCTTCCAAATTCATCTTGTATCATATCATATGTCACTTTGGCATCTTGGCTACCATTTTCACTGAACATGGAGGTATCTTTGAAAACCTCATCATGGAAGAGTTGTGCACTTCCTTTCACATCCATTTCTATTTTTCTAGCCCCTACTTCCCACAAGGTAATGGCCAGGTTGAGGCAAATAATAAAAATCTTACTCAAAAGTATAAAGAAAGTTGTCAATGATTCTAGATGTGATTGAAATTTGCAAATCAGCCTTGCCCTATGGGCCTATCACACTTCATTTTGTACATCCATAGGCACAACCCTATGCTCCCTAGTCTATGGTACCAAAGTAGTAGTTCCTATTGAACTTGAACTCCCATATTTTTGTATTTCTTTTCAAGAAAAAATATCAAATGAGGATTACAAATTAGCTAGACTCACCTAGCTAGATCTACTTGATGAGAAAAGTTAATAGGCATATACCATCTCTTGATCTATGAAAATCACCTCAAGAAAAGCTTCAACAAAAAGGTTTAGCCATGGTAGTTTCAAGAAGGTGACATGGTCCTAAAAGAAAATATGAAATTCCAAGTAAACTGATAAAAGAAGGGCAAGTTTGAGCCCACATGGCTTGGTATGTATCTTCTCACAACATCTTTTGGCTCTAGAGCTTATCAGCTATCAACACTTGAGGGTGAAACATTGAATGATCCCACCAACATCATTCACCTCAAGAAATTATATGCCCAAGATCCTCAGTATATCTTGTTAATCCTATTGAAAAATAAATAAAATAAAATAAAATAAAGTGAAAAAATCCAAGAAAGGAAAATAGTAAAGAAAAATAAGAATCCAATGGTGAAAACATGGCAATTCAAGTGCCTTGGATAGGTACCATGGTGAAAACCTAGCAAATAGGCACCATATGTACTTGACCTTTTCATTATCTATTAGCAACCTACACCTCCAATACCATCCTCCATGTCTCATCACCCATCTTCCCATTACTACACTATCACTATCATGGCGTACTATCCCCATCCCTCAGCTTCAAAATCCAATCAAGACAATATACTATTTCATGGTTAGCACATATATCATACCCTTGTACCTTACCACATGTATAATGCATCGCAAATCTAGATGTACCCCAAAATGAGGTGATCCAAAAACTAGAAAACAAATGCACAATGGAAAATGAACAAGAGGAATGAGATTTAGATCTAGAGAGACAATATTTCATATATTCAAATCAAGAAGTTTACATCCAACATGCCCAATTATTTGGCCTTCTAGGTTACAACCATTACAAAGAAGAATAAATCTCTCAAAGAAGAACAAATTTCCAAACTCAAATGTGAACTTCTATCTCCAAGCTACTCCATGCTAAGACTCCACACTTCCAAAACTATCTACATCTCCATGCTTGAACAATAGTGACTTAGACTCTACACAAGATCCCCTTAAATACTTGCAAAGGCCACAAGTCATCCTATCACAAAATACCAAATAAATAAACCCTTACATTAAATGCATAACCACACCACAAGTTGGCTCTCAAAAATTATTAAATACCCATCACAAAATTAAATACATGCAAGATCGGCCCAAACTAGAATCAAACATAGAAAACAAATATTGGCACTCAACACATATAGGATCACTCAACACAAACAAGATCACTTGAAACCAACAAGAACACTTGACACATGAAGGAATACTCATCCAATATTAGATAACTTGACAAACATTACAACTCAAAAAATATTGCATCTCAAAAAACACTACCTACTCAGCTAACATTGCAACTGACCAACTCAGCACTTGAAATATCGCTTGGTTGATACTGGCAGAATAAATGGGATAACACATGAACCAATATTTTAAGACAATGTTGGAAAAATTCAACTTGGAAATCACTAAAATTTTACTGGCACTCGACAATGTTTGTAACTCAATAGCAACCAAAAAAATTGACAGGATAATGTGACAGCCAGGATGCTCTTTCATCAGACTATCAAGGTAAATAAAAAAGACTTCAGATGCTCCTAAATCAATGCATCATATAATTTTTATTTTAACTTTTGTACCATATCTATGTATCATACCACATGTAACTCTAGCAAAATTGTACTATAATAGATAATTCATGCTGCATCCTCATCCTAAGCTTTTTTCTATTGTCAATATACTGCTAGCCTTTTACTCTAAACTTTTGTAGAGAAACCCTTGCACATATCTTCATCTATTTTATGTATATCCCCTTTTCCTAGTTCTCCCTAGTCTAGGTCATTCTTTGAAGCCTATATCAAAATCCCTTGTCATCAAAGAGTTGTTTTAAGAAAGGTTATAGTTGCAAAACTCATCATAAATCTCTGAATGTTGCTAAATGATCCTTGTAGGATGCATCCTTTCTCATGTTTGATCTTGATCCATCAGTATCCCATCATAGCAATCTTTTGGCATCAATCAATTTGGTTATTCCCTCCTTAAGGTTGCTACAATCTTTTATATCATGGTACACTATGAATAGGGTAATTAGAGAGCAAGGTTTTGATCAAGTATTTTCTACTTGTGAGGCTATTGGATGTGACCCTTGCATGGTCCAAATATGTGATCATTTTAGATCACATGATGCAATTGGTAAATATCATTTACTTGTGGACTACTTAGTATTTTTTCCACTCTGATTTCTCTAGGATTCATGTGTGATGCTGGGGCAATCCTTGCATTCTTGTTTGAGTCAATCCCATGTAATATTGGGTTAAAGGCCTTGATGTTATTAGTAACCTTAGCATATACCCAATATTCATATATAAAATTAAGTGTTCAAACCAAATGGTGGTACTTCTTTACGAAGTACCCCACCCTCAAGCTTCAAGCATCATTCCCTCATCCCATCACCTTGTTCCATAAAAAAAAAATCTCACTCATCTCTCTTTTACCGCATCTATATTATCAAATCCTACATCTTCTTACCACACACATCTATCCTACCTACCAATTTCTTTTCCTAAAAGAATCCCTTGATCTCCTATCATCCTATCTACATTCCACCCCATCCCCTTGGATCCAATCTAACAACCTATCCCCATTTTAGTTCTTTCTAATCCCCTAACCCATCACATCTCCCTAGATCTCCTACCCCACAAGTATATGTTCAAAATTGTGCACATTGTTTCCCCCCAACCATGAATATGGTTGATTAATGATATGCTATAGATCCTATCCCCACATATGCTTCCCTATCATTCTACTTGTATTTCATATCATGTCCACTCCTGTCTCCCCACATTCCCATGATCTTTTTCATTATTTAGTCATCTTTTGCATTGTCATAATTCTTTAAGTCCCAAGTTACTTATTGTTTCCATCATCATAATCTTTATGGTTCATTTTAACTCCTCATTTCATTATCATAATTTTAGATCCATTTTCATTATAATAGTTTTAGATCCATTTTTTTAATCATAATTTTAATCCTTTATCATAGTTTTAGTTGGCCACTTTCATTATCATATTTTTAGGTTCATTTCTATTATCGTAGTTTTAGGTTCATTTTTTAAATCCTTTTCCATCATCATAGTTTGTCCATTTATTTTAGTTATCATTTGCATCATTATAGTTTAGGTTCATTTTTATCATCCTTTTTCATAATCATAGTTTGTAGGTTCATTTTAGTTTTATCCATTTTACATCATCACAATCATTCCATTAGTTAGTTCTTTTTGTCATAAATCATATAAAAGACATCACATCCTATATCACAAAGTGTCAGTAACATCACACATATAATACATCTCATATAAAAAGCATCACATCCTACATCACAAAGCATAAATTATAATCATCTGTATCATATATCCCACCTCAAATAATGCTCATACATATACATACATACATACATGTTGAATCTGTTATGTTTCATGCTTACATTTTTGCAAATTGATTTGACAGTAACCTTTAAGTTTAAGTGAATGCATAATCTAATGGATGCATGCATGATGAAAATATTTTGTGGATATGGGTTCACTAAGCTGTGAAATTTGTATTTGTACATTTGGACCTTGGATAACTAATTCACAACCCCCCCAAACCCCCCCCCCCCTTCCTAGTTATTCTAAAGAATTCCAACAATTGGTATCAAATTCATCTACTTGAGAGGACTAGTTTGAAGGTATTAGAAGAAAAAAAAGAAGTATCCAAGCTTAATAAAGATAACTTTCCTACATGGAAAAGTCAAATGAAGCTACACCTATGAGGTCTTGGAGATCATGCACAATCTACAATTATTGTTGAGCATGTTGATCCCACTAGAGCCCTAACTATTGAAGATCTGAAAAAGAAGAAAGAATACAACTAGGCAATTTTGGAGATTGCCTCTACCCTAAGCTATGTTGAATTTGATGAGATCAAAGGTTGTGATAGTGCAAAAAAAATGTGGGATACTCTACACACTATCTATGGAGGTGATAGGAATATTCTAAGAGCAAAATTTGAAAGTCTTAGAGGTAAATTTGATGATATGATAATGCAAGAAGGTGAGAATATTGCTCAATATCACTCTAGGATAAAAGATGGTGTTAATGCAATAAGAGGAGCTATAGGTAAAATAGATGATGATATTGTACTTAGTAAAGTTTTGAGAACACTATTTCCTATTTATGATATTAGAGTTTCTACAATACAAGAACTAAGATGTATGTTAGGGAATGATCTAACTCTTGAAGGTCTGGTAGGTAGGCTCACTACTTTTGAGCTATCTAACTTTGATAATTACATACCTAAAAATATTGAATCTTCTTCCAAATTTAAGTTGTCATTAAAGGAACTCGATGAGAAGAAGAAGAAGAAAAAAGAAAAATATGTGTCCAATTACAATGATATAGATGAGAAAGATTTAGATCAACTTGAAACACTATTAGCAAGGAGATTTCATACAGGTAAAGGCAAGTTTAAAGGTAAGTTACCTATCATGTGTTTCAATTGCAATGAGGTTGGTCATATTGTTGCTAGATGTCTAGAGAAGAAAAATTATAGAGGTGGTGACAAGTACAAAAGTAGAAGAGATAAAGAAAACAAAGATTAAAAAGATGAAGGCAAGAAGTCTTGCTACATTTCTAAAGAGGAAACAAAAGATATATATGATGATCATGATGATGAACTAGTGTATGTTGTAATGAAGGATGAATTTGATGAAGATGAGGCAATGACACTAGTTTCTTGTGTAAAAAAGAAGGGTAGATGGATCATTGATAGTGGGTGTTCACATCACATGAATGGAGACAAAAGTAAGTTGATTACCTTGAATTATTATGATGGAAATAGTGTAAGGTTTAGTAATGATGCACCATGTCTAATAAAAGAAAAAAGTTCTATCGAGCTCATAGAAAATATTTTACATAACAATGCTTACTATGTTGAAGGACTTAACCATAATTTGTTGAGTGTGTTATAATTGAATAATTTGGGATCTAAGGTTGAGTTTGAGAAAAAATTGCTAAGATATATGTTACTGATGGAAAACTGATTTGAAAAGGTGATCAAACTAGAGGTAATCTATTCTACCTTGATATAGAGGATGCTACTTGTATAGTTGTAGAATTTGATGATGTGTGGCTATGGAACAAGAGGTTATGTCATGTTAATTTTCATAACTTGGTTTGTATCAGTAACATGAAAAGAGTAAGAGGTTTTCCTAAGTTGAAGAAGCCTAATAATATAATTTGTAAACAATTTCAATTAGGAAAAATGATAGTCATATTTTGAAAGGAAGACTCATACCTCTAAAGGAATATTAGAAATCATTCATACTAACTTGTGTGAACCAATTGAAGTGCAAAGATACAAAGGAGATAAGTACATTATGCTTCTTATTGATGATTATTCTAGAATGATGACAATTATGTTTTTGAAAGATAAATCTACTAATTTCCAAATGTTTAAGTGGTACATAGAAAGAGTTGGGAAGGAAATAGGTAAAAGTATGAAATGTTTGAGATCTAACAGAGGAGAAGAATTTACATCAAATGAATTTGAGATGTTTTGTAATGATAGAGGAATAAAAAGATAGACATCTACTCCTAGAACCTCTCCACAAAATGGAATTGCTAAAAGGAGGAATATATCTATAATGGACTATGCTAGAACACTCATGATGGAGAAAAGTGTTTCTTTGAAATACTAGAGAGAAGCTGTAAGTACAACTATTTATACCTTGAACTATGTATAAGTCAAGAAAGGTACTCATTCAACACCTTTTGAACTATGGTATGGATATTCACCCAATGTAAAATATTTTAAAGTATTTGGAAGTAAATTCTATATTATCAAAGATTTTAGGAATGATAAACTAGATGCAAAAAGTGAAATTATATTTTTTGGTTATTCCACAAGAAGTAAAGCTTATCAATGTTTAAATACTAACACTAACAAAGTTGTAGAAAGTGTAAATGTGAAATTTGATGAATATACAAAAGTATATAAGGCTGAACCTATAAAGGACCTAGAAGAATAAAAATTATTTTTATACTTTTATGAAGGTGTGCCTACTGATGAAGATGTTGTAAATCAAGTAGCAAACCAAGAACAAGTTTCAGTGGCTATTGAGTCACACACTATGAATGTTGAGTTGCATTTAGGAACCAAGCTACATTTAGATGCCAAGTTATAGAATGAAGTTGAGGCACATTCTTATTTAGATATTAGTGTACATGAAAGAGATGTTGAACTACCTAGCAAAGAGGTACATAGTGATTTAGAATTTGAGAGACCAATTGTAGAAGCTAGAGCTAAGCCAAGATTGTCTAAGTATGTCAAGAGACATCATCCTGTTGCACAAATAATTGGAGATAAAGATGCTAGGCCATGATAAGGATAAATTTGAGAAATGATATAGGTTTGTAGAGCATGCAAGAACCCAAAACAGTGAAATATGCCTTAGAAGATGTGGACTAGAGTAAAGCCATGAAAGAAGAGATTGAACAAATTGAGAAAAATAAGACATGGACTCTAATACCTGGACCAAAAGACAAAAATGTGATTGGTACCAAGTGGGTATATAGAAACAAGTTAGATGAAAATGGAAAAGTCACAAGGCAAGATTATTTTTTAAAGGATATGCAGAAGAAGAAGGGATAGATTATGGAGAGACATTCACTCCTATTGCAAGGTTGGAAGGAGTAAGAACTCTACTTTCTTACTCTACATAAAAAGGTTTCAAAGTTTATCAAATGAATGTTAAGTTTGTATTTCTAAATGGTATATTGGAGGAAGAGGTTTATAAAGAACAACCAGAAGGATGTGTTGATGCTAACAACAAAAACATGGTGTGTAGACTACACAAAACTTTATATGGTTTGAAGCAAGCACTAAGAGCATGGCATGAGAGGCTTGATAATTATCTTGTGAAGACTGGATTGAGAGGATTTATGATAACAAAAATTTGTACTTGAAGATAGAGAAAGGAAAAGGTATTTTTTTATCTAAAATTTTTGTTGATGATATCACATTTGGAGGTCGAGATAATTTATGTAGGGCTTTTTCAAATGAAATGAATCAAGAATTTGAGATGTTTATGTTTGGAGAGATCAAGTTCTTTGTGGGTTTGCAAGTACATTAGATGAAATATGGTATATACATCACTGAGTCAAAGTATGTAAAGGAGATACTGAATTTTTTTGAATTGGAAGATTCCAAGCCAGTAAGTACACCCATGGTGATAGTACACAAATTGTCAAAGAATAATGTTTTAGTTAAGGTGAATCAAATGTTATATAGGTGTATAATTGGAAAATTATAATATGTAGTACATAGTAGACCTACTATTGCATCATCTATAGGGATAGTTGCAAGATTATTTGCTAATCCCAAGGAGAATTACTTGATGGCAGTAAAGAGAATAATGAGACATTTGAAAGGAATAGAGGAGTATGGTCTATACTACAAGAAAAATGAGATATTTAAATTGAAGGCCTAAACTGATGCTGATAGGGATGGAATTATTGTTGATAGAAAGAGCACCACTGGAGGAGCACTTTTGTTAGGCAAAAGGTTGGTTACATGGATTATCAAGAAACAAAGCTAGATTTCTCAATCTACTACTGAAGTTGAATATGTTGCTGCTATGAAAAATTGTACAAACATTGTATGGATCAAATAGATACTCAAAGGTATGATGGAGGAAACCACTGAACCTATGATACTTTATTGTGATAATACAAGTGCTATAAATATATCCAAAAATCATGTGATGCATACAAAGACTAAGCACATTGCAATCAAGTATCATTACTTGAGAGAATAAGTTCAAGATAAAGAGGTGAAGATGGAATATGTTAACACAAAAGAGAAAATTACTAATATCTTCACAAAAGCATTACCTATGCTCATGAGTATCTAAGAGGTAAACTAGGGGTGATAGCTCTATCAAAGGCTATCTAAGAAGCATGAGGAGTTCCTAGCATCAAACAAGCTGATTGACAAATGTTACACATTGATGCAGTGGATCTTACTCTAGGAGTTGCCTAAAGTAAATAAAGAGCTAGAACTAAAATCAGTCACAAGAAAGCTGATAGAGGGAGAAACTATATTGAGAGTTAAAGTTAAAGTGTACTAAGTTAAAGAAATCATAGATGGAGAAATC
Source organism: Cupressus sempervirens (assembly GCA_028749045.1). Taxonomy (NCBI): domain Eukaryota; kingdom Viridiplantae; phylum Streptophyta; class Pinopsida; order Cupressales; family Cupressaceae; genus Cupressus; species Cupressus sempervirens. Next base: position 512,666,686 of record CM053791.1, read on the forward strand.
TAGATATAGAAGATATAGAACTATGGAATATATACTCAAAAGGAGAAAGTGTACAAGTGTATCTGTTGATTACATCTACCTAGTAAGAGGGAGATAATGTTTAGAGAGATATAAGAAGTGATCAAGAGGGAGTCATAAGGATGAGTTAATTGTCTATTGGTCAGAACATAATTTTGCAACCTATTTAGAAGATGAAAGTTATTGATAGAGGGAGAGATTTCAATACAAGGAATTATTTTCTTTTTGGTATTTTGTTGGTCTTAATGATTAAGTTTGATCAATTTGGTTTTTCATCAATACCAAAGAGGGAGATTGTTGTAAACAGTTTGATACAAGTATGATAAATCTATTTCAATCATTGTTTTGTCACTGATGTCAAACTTGCTAGTTTTTGGTAAGACAATTACTTATGTGATTTAAGTACTTATCATTTATTTAATTGATGAAGATGATTTGATCAAATGAGATAACAATAGAACCTACAGGAAAGGTTGAGTTATGATATGAAAAGGAGTACAAGAATCAATTAAGACAATGATATTATAGTGCATTGATAATCTAATTAAAGTTGTAAAGGTTGGTTACACTAATTAAGTTTAGAAGAATGAGTTAAATAAAAAAAAATTCTGCCAAGCTTAACATTCTACACAAAGGGTGCCAAGCAAAGTTAGTGAAAATCAAGCAAAAAATCAGTTGGAGCCAAGCAAAGTAAATTTTAGTGTAAGCTGAGTGGAATAGTGTAAGATGAGTAAAGTTTAGTTTGACATTGAGTACCAATAAACTTTAATTCATGTCGAGTGTTTTGACAGTGGATGCCAGAGCAACATAGTATGTACCAAGCATTAGAATCTAGTAAATGTTCAGTGTTAGCATTATGAGAAAGATCAAGAATTTGATGAATCTAAGCTAATAAGTTTGATTTCTTGGATTGTGTGAACCATGTGGAAGATAAGGTTAATGAGTTGGTGGAATAGAATCTATGGTAGATCATTTTGAGGTGAATTCAAAGAGGATTGAAGGAGAAGTTTCTAGAAGGGAATGAAATGAAATGAGGGGCAGATTCATTGAATCCTACCTAATCCAACCTAACCCTAAAATGGATGATGGAGGATGAACGAAAAAATATCTTAATTCTCCATTTATAGAGATGGATAGTTAGAAGAAAGATAAGAACCTAAGGAAGACAAGGAGGCTATGGTATTTGCTTCATTTAGTGACCTAAGAGAAGAGAATACATTAGAAAACAAAGAAAGAAGGCTTGAGGGTGTGGATGCTTGAAGGGTGAATAAGCTATTAGAGCTAAAGAGTATGAAAGCCAAGAAAAATGGAGGATTGAAACAAATATTTACAATCTATAAATGGAGCTGTAAGTTGTTATCAAATCAAGTCTTACTATTACTCTCGAATCATTGTATCAGTCTAAGGTAAATCCTTTGGATTAAGGTTGAACTAATAGTCATTTGTAAATCTTTTAACCAGGTGACATTCCAAGTGAATGATCTAAAGTCCTCTAACAAGGCTCACTCCTAACAAGGTGATTAAAATATTTTAATTGGGTCACATTTAACAACATGCATTGTAACCTTTAACAGGGTTGACCTTTCACAAGGCATCACTTCAGAAGAGTGAGTATGAGTAGCATGTTACTAGTGGTTTTTTCCAAATTGGGTTTCCACATTAAATCATTATGTCAAATGTGTTATTGAATATTATATGTTTCATGTTTACATTTCTACAAATTGATTTGACAATAACCTACAAGTTTAATTGATTGCAAAATCTAATGGATGCATGCATGATGAAAATGTTTTATGGATATGGGTTCACTAAGATGTGAAAAGTTTTATTTGTACATCTAAACCTTGGATAATTGATTCACCCCCCCTCTTAGTTATTCTAAAGAATTTCAACAATATATATATATCCCACATCCTTAAAGAATAGAGAATAATTATCCATCCCTAAAAGAATAGAAAAGCCCATCATAGTCAACTCCATTATCCATATAGTACAAATATTCATACAAATACACCAGGTCCATGCCCATAATAATACATCCAAAATATTGTACATCACCACAAAATGTATCATATTATTGCTCCTCCTCATCCTCATCCATTGTATCCTCACCATCAGATTCATAAGGGTCCCTCTCTACACCTTGTATCACCACTATTGGTGGTGGTGGTGGCCTCATTTACCATCCTCACATGATTGAGCTCTCTTAGCCTCATCCCTCTTCCCACCTAATCCCCTATCCTACCTCTGGCTTTGTCCAAACTTGTGACTCTATCCTATGCACTAAAACCTAGTAGTCCTTTGTGAGCCCCCAGTGCTCCATCCACTCTCTCCCCCACCCTACATGCCAGTTGTACCTAACCATTTCAGTCAACTATAGTGTTCAATCTAATCCAATGGAACCACTGCATGATAACTCTCTCTATAAAAATCTTGCTATCTTTAGAAGGTCCTCCACCTCCCCCCTTAGTCATCTCAACTCCTCCAAACCAACACCCAATGCCAACTATGCTCTCAAGTCACCACCTCCACCCTCATCCATCCTATCTCCTCCACCTCTCCCCCCACCACAATTTGTTCCCACATGGTGACTACCTCTACCACCAACTAATCTCTCTCCTCCTACACTATGTTTAATCTCTCCTGTAGCCTCTCCCTATCCCCCTCCATTACATCTAGTCTCCCCTCTAACTGCCCCACCTCCATCCACAATGTCCCAAGCTCAACCTCTACTTGATCTACCTATCCCTAAGCTATATCAAACTCATGCTAAAAGTGATTTTTCTCTACTCGAAGCTGGTCTCTCTCCTATTGTGTATCTCACAGTAGTTGGCCAGTGGCCTCATTTTCCTATTGTAGGGATGTGTATCTCCCCATCAATCCATCATCCCCTACCCTTGAAAATGATCCTCCCCCTCCTCCACCTACTAACCCCTGGCCCCCTCTCCTCTCTCTCCCTTTTGCCTCCTCGTCTCCTCATGTCTACCCTCTCCTCTCTCTAGCTATGACCTTGCATCCTCTTGTCTCCCATCCTCCTCTACCTCCTTCCACCTTTTTCTCTATGACACCTCCCCCTAGACCATAGCCTCTTCTCATTGTCTCAGGCCCCTAGCCTCATATATCCCCCTGCCTCATTGCTCAGGTAATCTCCCCTGCCACTACAATTGCTCTTGTCACTTGATTTATTGATCTTGGGCACTCAAAACCATCCCTATACTCCTATGTGGAGCCCACATCTACTACCCTACCAAACCAATCACAATCTTGTGATGCTAGGTCTTGTTGACACAAAATTATTCACCCTTACTTAAGGTATGACCCTCAAGTGACCTCGTGTAACATGGAAACGATATCAAAAGTGTGGGACCTTGCAATCATAATGCACCTATCTACCTCTTGAAAGGAAAAGGGAGAGGGAAATGCATGAAAATCAAATTACCTAACCTAATCTAGAGGGGTGATACACCAAATAGTATGTTGATCTAGTTCTTTCCAATAACTACACTAAAATCCAATAGACCTCACAAGAGATAACATTATCTATATTCTTTCAATCTTAACACCATGGGACAGTCAAGCACTAATATAACCATACAAGGAATACAACAAATTCACCTAAAATATTAGTTAGTAGGAATGAACATGATCATATGGTATTGTAAATGCCAAGATACATCCAAAAAAATGAGGTATAATTAGATAACACAAATTTAACTAGCTAAGAATGGATATGATAATAGTGATTTCTATTGAATAAGAGGCAAGATAATTTATAGAGAATATCTGCAGAAGACCAAAAAAAGAGAGATCCTTTGAAAAACAACAAAACTTAACTTTATAGGGTATAGACATAACCCATATACAACCTTAAGTTTAACTTCACAGGTCATGAGATTGGATTGTAGATGAGAGCAATAACTGAGAATTAGAAAAAAATCTGATTATGAAGTACAATTGCTTGTGATACATGACATAATGAGCAAGGAAAAGAGTGTACTCAGTTGTAAGAGATCAAATCAAATAGAAATGATCATGATATGTATTTAAGAAGCATGGAATGCAATGGCATTGAGGACACCAAAAAAAAATAGTAGTTGAAGGAAAACAAATCCCTTCTCATATTCACCATTAAAGAGTTTCCTTGGATAGTATCCATGATGCACTAGGTTAGCTATGTCATCAAGTTAACTAAATTCAACCATCCAACACACCATGTGGCCTTACATATTTTAAGCATTCTATCACCTCATACAAATTTCTAACTATCATGTTGACCTATGCCTGTTCTCGTTCACAATTTTGCAACTTGAAATCCTTGTTAACTATATGGTCTTGCAAACCATGACATCTTCATTCATGCCTTATCATTGCTTCACAACTTGCAATTACCTTAGCCTACTAACTGTAGAAACCCTATGAACATCATAAAACTAACTAGTTTGCACCCTTGCAATAGTCAGAACCTAAAAATCCTTCAACTATGTGATGTTGTGATACCTTTATCTTTAATTATGTTGCCACTTTGGGACTACCATAAACAAGCCTTGCTTGCAATGTGCAATATCACAATAATTGTTTTGATGATTGCCATCATTATTTTGTAGCTTCGCAACCAAAAAATTAAACTATAGATCAAACCCTATGATGTTGTGCTAGCCGCTAACTCAACTATTTTAATTTTATATCACAACTTTGTGACTTAAGCATTTAACTCACCTCTTGACCTTGCATGAGTGCAACAAAGGAAATCACCACTTCAGTGCCAAACCTCAAGTTAATATTAACTCCTTGCGACATTGCAACTACCCCTAATTCACTATTTGCATTACTTTTATGTACCTTTGTAACCTAAAAACTCTATTCATTACTTGACTGTGCAATATAGTGATGATCACTTTCAACTATTGATTGCTCCATCACAACCACCTATCATTCCTTTCCACTAACCTTTATGAAATGATGATAACCATTAAACTGAATATCATCACACCTTTGCAACCTAAATCATTAACTCAAGAATTGACCCTACAATGGTGCAAACAATGGGGGTCACCACTTTTTAGCCTTAACTAGGGGTAGCTCTAAACCATGTTTGATGGTGTGAATCAATTCATTTTTGCAACCACCACCTTGATCTTAGGTTAACTTCAACAAAATGATTTGTGATCATGCGATAGGTGGCCTTCGCAACTTCACTACCCAAAATTTCATGTTAGCCCAAATGGATGTGAAGCCATGCTAACCATGAACATGAATATGTCATACTTTTGCAGCCCATCTAATGGTGAAGTCATAAACCAGAGCAACAGGGTTATGAAGGGGAATCACATCATTGTAACTTGAAGTGCTTCATAGGATGCAAAGAATCAAAAGGACTTAGGGATATAAAAAAGAAAGATATAAGGTTTTTTCGTATCCCTTATATGCTTGTATGGAAATTTATAATAATTCATCAAAATGTAGGACATGACTATCACCCTAGGTGTCACAAAGATGGAAACATTGGAATTTTAGGAAAGGGAAAAATTTGTTAATAGGTCTCTCCATGCTTGTAGTAATCCCTCCCTCTATACAACTAGCTCAAATAGGGTCATAGACTCTCTTGTAACCCTTTGGTACCAAATGGGATCTTCTGGTGTAACCCATGGCCATCCAAACTATTGTAGCACCCTATCTACCTTGTACTACTCCACCATGTACTCCCATCAACCAAAAATGAAGCAAGGAGAAATGGTATAAGGTAGGTACTATTGCTCCTTAGCCCACAACCTAAGACCCAAGTATGGCCTCCATATGACTTCCTGAATCTCATCCAACTAGACTTGCTAGTAGTCAACCTCCTCTGTATGGTGATAAGTGAGAGGATCACCCCACCTATAAACTATAGGCTCCTCTAACTGCCTGTCTCTCCACTTGATCAGCCTAAAATCTACAATGTGCTCCCACACCCACACCTGTAATAGAGTGGGGGAAGCCCATGCTCCTCCCCTAGTAGCACCCTATGCCCCAGTATACTATTTGATGAAGATTTTGACATAACTCAACCAACATCAATGAGCCTCATACCACCAAGACTCCATCATCTATGATCTACATTATCATAGGTATTAGTGCCAAAGTAACACCTATACCACTTGTGTCTGGGGAAATATACCTCAACACTTGCCTGCATATATAAAAATAGATCCTCTGATCCATAGTCACTTGATCCAAATGAATATCTAAAGAAAATTGGCCCCTTCAAATATATAAATCAACTTTGGGCCCCACCAGTCATTGCATAGCCACCTTTCCTATGATCTCCCTAGTCACCATCACTGGCATACCTTGCACTAGTAGATGGAAGATCTTGTACACACCCTCCAACATCACCATCATCTCATCTGTCAATAGATGAAATGTGTTGGTCTCACTATGCCAACACTTGTATAATGTTGTCACCATCACTATATAGGTTTGTGTATGGGGTAATCTGGCCAAATATCCCAACCTAATGGTGTCAATCCTTTCCTAGTCCATTGGTATAAACTTCACCCCAATGTGAACCATTACAGCATATCATTCTTGCAACACCAAGGCATCTAGTGACTACTACATCAAGCAAAGTGAAACTCATGTCATTCCTTTATTCCTCTTACCAAAATTGTCTATTTATGTTTCATCACCCTCTCTTTTTCCACCCACTTAGTGCCTTACTTTTTCCCCACATTCCTGAAAGTGGGTTTGCAATCTCACAAGCCATCTTTCTCCTAGCGTTCTTGCTACTACATTTTTTAGCAGGATCACTCCTTAACATTTTCTAATCCCACCCAACCCTAACCCATGTTCCCATTACCCAATCTACATCCCTACATTCCTACAACTACAAATCACTATGCGAATACATCCTATCCTTTGCCCCTCCTAGTCAACTTTCCCTCGGTCTCACATTGAATTTCTCCTAAACCACCCTTCCCTATAAGACTACATTCCTATTATAGGAAATGCGTTCTCCTTACTAAGATGGATAACTCACAAAAAATTCTAAGAAAAATTTCATTCTCAAGACACTTGTAAGCCAAATTTGTGCTCTCACAAAAATGGCTTCCAAACCCTTTTCAAATCCTTCCCTCTAGAATTTTTTTCTGGGATGAATGTCCTATTGATCCTGATTGTGATCCTGCCAAACTCGTGCCTACGAGAATGCACTTTCTAAACTTTGGGAATGCTATAAAATAAAATGACAAAATGACAAGAAATTTTTTTTGGTGCCTACCGATAGGTCTGGTCTCTATCGTGCCCATACGCATCATACCACATCTGCCTAATTCTTTGGTTGTCCATATGCAACATTGCATCATCCAAATCAAAGCTTAAAAAAAATATATCACCATAGCTATAAGAGAAAATAACCCTTTCTAGCCCTCCTAGACCCCCTAATAGGCCCCCAGTGGTGCCCTATTTCCCTCTATGAACCCTCTAGTAACCCCCTTTTCCTCTAGCCTTATTGTTTTTGTAATTTAATTGTCATTTTTACACTCTTTTAATTGTTATGCATCCTTCTATGTCCTCCTACTCACCTTGGCTTATTGTAACTTTTTAAGAAGTCACCAAGCCTCACTTTCTCTCCCCATTGCCTTCTTGAGGGGGCATCACATAGTCCATTCTCTCCTCTTCTACTTGAGACTAGGGCAACCATGTTGCTTAAAAAATCTTTTTTGCATCGTTTATATTTGAACTTATTTGAAATAGTGTTGTCCTAACACTATGTCAAAGAGAGGCAAAATTTAGACACCTAAATCTGATTACACCACTAGGTAATCTAATTTAGTCATCTTTTAGGACATTATTGATTAAATATTTTATATTTAATTAATTAATTCTGATCCCCTAGTTTATTTTTTATTTAATTAACTATAATCCAATTGATAAAATCAAATGATAACCCAAAATCAATTTATCAATTAAATCCCCTTTCCTTTATTAAATAAATAAATTCAAAAATCTATTTAATTTAATCCCACATCCCCCTTTTATTAAATAAACATTTAATAAATCAATCCCAAATCCCTAACCATCCCTAAACCCTATCATTACCCTAATCCAACCCATTCACCCATAGTAACCTCACTTAGCCAACTAACTAACCTACCTCATTAAGCCCCAACTCACTTGCCTCTTAATCCCCTCCTAATTCAAGCCTAATCCCCCTCCTAAACATGTGCACAATTTTAAGAAAGGGTAAAGACTTTCTAACCCAAGTCAAAGTCAAAATTCCTCCCTATCCTCTCACATTTCTATCCAAGAGCATCAATAGCTCTTATATATAACTATAAATGCCCTTAAATGTCTCTTACATCCTTCTTCCACGCCCCTCCTCCCTCATATATCCCTTTGACCCTCCATTTTGACCACCCAATTCCCTTGTGACACTTGTCACAAGGTTAGGGACTTTGAAGAAGCACAATCAATGTGATCTCCCGTTACTACTACATTTGACGTGAATATCAGGATTTAACTGTGTGATTTTTGAGTCAAACTCGATGACCCATGTTTCATGAGTAGTGATTCAACATGAATCCATCTCTCATGAGAATAAATGGAACACTTAGCACTCATTGGATCTAGGTGATGCTCACAGGGGTGAAGCACCAGGACTTCCCGGGAGGTCACCCATCCCAGTACTACTCCAGCCTGAGCGTGCTTAACTACGGAGTTTCCTCCACAGTTAAACCCAAAGCTTGCAACCCCATTTGCAAAACCTTCACCAAGTGTTGTGCCTTATGAAACATTCATTAAAAAGCCCCTTAAGCTCATCAATTGATAAGTAGGAGATGATTTTGACAGCTAGTCAAATTGTGATGTGAATATCAGGATTTAACTGTGTGATTTTTGAGTCAAACTCGATGACCCATGTTTCATGAGTAGTGATTCAAAATGAATCCATCTCTCATGAGAATAAATGGAACACTTAGCACTCATTGGATCTAGGTGATGCTCATAAGGGTGAAGCACCGGGACTTCTCGGGAGGTCACCCATCCCAGTACTACTCTAGCCTGAGTGCGCTTAACTACGGAGTTTCCTCCACAGTTAAACCCAAAGCTTGCAACCCCATTTGAAAAACCTTCACCAAGTGTTGTGCCTTATGAACAATTCATTATAAAACCCCTTAAGCTCATCAATTGATAAGTAGGAGATGATTTCCACAGCTAGTCAAATTGTGATGTGAATATCAGGATTTAACTGTGTGATTTTTGAGTCAAACTTGATGACCCATGTTTCATGAGTAGTGATTCAACATGAATCCATCTCTCATGAGAATAAATGGAACACTTAGCACTCATTGGATCTAGGTGATGCTCACAGGGGTGAAGCACCGGCACTTGGGTTTAACTGTGGAGGAAACTCTGTAGTTAAGCGCACTTAGGCTGGAGTAGTACTGGGATGGGTGACCTCCCGGGAAGTCCCGATACTTCACCCCTGTGAGCATCACCTAGATCCAATGAGTGCTAAGTGTTCCATTTATTCTTATGAGAGATGGATTCATGTTAATCACTACTCATGAAACATGGGTCATCGAGTTTGACTCAAAAATCACACAGTTAAATCCTGATATTCACATCACAATTTGACTAGTTGTGGAAATCATCTCCTACTTATCTACTACATTTGAGACAATTTTTTGACCATTATTGGTTGAAATTTTGACCCATTTTTTTACCAAACTTCGACCAACTCATTGGTCAGAAATTTTCTGGTCAAAATTTTGACCAACCTACTAGTTGGGCAAAATTTTGACCAATACTTTGGTCAAAATTCTTCTATAGCCATGGTGCAAGTTCTGCCTGGAATTGATCAAAATTTTGACCAATGTAGGTATAAATTTCAACCAATAAAGGTAGAAATTTTGACCATTGAAGGTAGAAAATGTTGACCAAGAAAGGTAGAAATTTTGACCATTGAAGGTAGAAAATGTTGACTAGGAAAGGTAGAAATTTTGACCATTGAAGGTAGAAAATGTTGACCAGGAAAGGTAGAAATTTTGACCATTGAAGGTAGAAAATGTTGACCAAGAAAGGTAGAGATTTCGACCAATGAAGGTCAAAAATTTTGACCATTGAAGGTGGAAATTTTGACCAATAAAGGTAGAAATTTCTAACAACACCTTGGTGTACATTTTTTTTTAGGCATTCTATAAAACAGTTCACATGGCTTCCGTATGATATGACATTTTGCATCCATCTTGCACTCTCTCATTTGGCTGATGATGGATTATGGAGAGTGATCTGAAATGATGGCACTAAAAAACACACAATCAAATCCAAAATGCACTTGCATTACAAATGGATTGTGGAAAATTGATATTGTTGATTTTGCATGCATGTCTACCAGGACAATCACAACTTAAACATATATAAAATATCTATATATGTTTAAGTTGTTATTGTCCTGGTAGACATGCATGCAAAATCAACAATATCAAATTTCTACAATTCATTTATAATGCAATTTTATTTTGGATTTGATTGTGTGTTTTTTAGCGTCATCGTTTCAGATCACTCTTCGTAATCCATCATCAGCTGGATGAGAGAGTGTAGGATGCATGCAAAGTGTCATATCATACGCAAGGCATGTGAACTATTTTATAGAATGCCTAAAAAATATCTACAGTAACTAATCAAACTGTCGAAACACTGACATTAACTAATATGTTTCTTCATTAATATGCCCGATACAATAAGAAAACTTGGCAACTATGCACAACAAGTTATACGCTAAAAGGAAATCATTTAGGAGATACAAAATTTGACAACCATATGTTAAGATTCTACAATTTTCATATCCAATCCAAATCATTTGATTGCTTGATGCTACTAAAGCTTTTGTTCTTTTTATATCCTCTTCAATTTGAGATCATCCTGTAGCACACCTAACAGCATCAACAACCTCCAAAATAGCATTTTTTGAGCGCTGGAAAATGCTCAAGGCACCCTCTATCTTTTCCTTCAGAGAAACTTTAGCAACCTTTATATTAATCTCATAAAGTAGAATTAATGAAACAAAGGAACATGGCATTTTTGTGGAGGCTACACACTATGGCAAGAGAAAATATTCTTGCAAGATGGTGCAGGATAGTCATGTGAACATAAGCAATACAAGTAGGATGGATTCTTACAATTCCAGTCCTATAGAAGCTTAATTACTGAAGGCTGCATTAAGAAACATGGTGAAGACCAAGATAAAAGAAATATGTGGATGATTTTATCAAGGTATGCATGTAGCTAGATAGCCATAATGCATTAGCTTTTTCTTTAAAAAAACATGATCTAGGACTCTGGTACAAGAAATACAAGAGAATTTCTACATGCTTTTGAAGAAGCCGAGGTGTGGTAGAATACCAGTGGCTATGAGCAAGGTGTTAAGATCCCTGAAACGAGCTGCCCAAGAACACCAAAATTCATTGATTTCCAAATCCTAATAGTTGTCCAAATAGCGAGGTTCAAGAAGATGGTCACCCACAGTCTTTTAAGCTTGGATGGATATGTATTGCTATTGTTCATGCTCACTATTCAGTACATCAATTCTTTCCTACTTCTGGTTTAACATAATAAATATGAAATGATTGTGCACTTTGTTTTAACACTTTAACAGTTAGCGAAACTACCATGATAAGTGCTAGCTGTAAGGAAACTTGGCAACAAAGAATATAACCATTTCCACATAACCCATAATAGATCTGAAATAAACACAGAATTAAAATCCACATGCAAGAGAATAGACAACATACCCACAAAATTGTGACACAAGATATACCCTGGGAAATCCTCATTGAGGGAAAAACCCAGCCTCCAAAAGCATCCATCATCATGTATTATTCAGCAAAAATACCATTACCATACAACCATGGAAGCCTTCATGGCCATAGCCACAACTTAGTAAACTATGTGAACAAGCATTAATCCACACATCCCATGCCATGCTTTCAACCTTCACAAATGCTCCTTTGGCTAACCTGTCAAGCCTTGTCCCACTCGACTCTTTCCTTTTGTCTTCTCTTTTTCACTCTCACTCTCTATACAACAACTACCCTTGTGGCTACTTATATAGTAGCAAGTCCCACAAAACCACTAAGTGGTATTACATAAACCATGTGCTAAAACCATGTGCTACCTAACCCACTGACCCCACATTTAATATTGGGCATTTAATTCTTTTCCCCAATATTAAATAATTACATGAAATATTATCACAATGTTACAATACAACTCATCAAGAATATTCCATGAGAATCTTTACATGTTGCACGTCCATCTAGGCACAACATTACATAATAAAAATAAAATAATAAAATAACAATATTATGCAATGTGTGCAACACCCATTATCTCAACAATCTCCCACTTTTTGTATACATTGCATAGGGTCAATCCATAGCCACATAAATGAACAAGGGAACAATCCCTCGCAGCACATCCACCATCATGGATCAAAATACACCATGTGCTCCATCTTGGTACCTATGAAAAAATCAAAGTATCCAGCATCTCAAACATGAATGATCTCACCTCCTATTGTGCCACTCCCACTGGACATACATAGAAGCCATCCAAAGAGAAAGCCACCCAACCTGTCGCATTAGAAGATCATAAAATCTTGTACCAACTGAAATTCCAAGCACAAATAACCTGATCCAAAGGTAATCACATGTATCCGTAGTTGTCAAAATATCCATAGCTGAAATAGCACCCACAGCAAAGTGCTAAACCCATCCAACTATCCATACCTCAAAGGTATAACAAGTGAATCCTATATCACCGACATATCCAATCTATAACCTGTAATCACAAGCCTCAAGAGCAATACCTGCCACATATATACCAAGAAGCTCCCACTGCAAAAGATAATGTCAAATCTATAACCAATCCACTCAACAACATCTCAAAGAAGTGAATACATGTAGTATCAAGGACATCCACAATACATAAACTAATATCCTGCAAGAACAACTCTCATAACAAGTCTCTAATGCTCTCCCAAGTTCACCACAACCAACAAAAGAAAGAGATAGAGAAATAACCATGTCATCTCTCACATGACATACATGAGCACAAACCAGTGATCACAATCTCTAACCAATCTCAAATCCAATGTAAGCAAAACTAAACATCTAGGAAGATAACCAAGACCAGAGAAACCATGCAAATCATAACCTGTATCATATCCTTCTACACACACCTCTAGATGTAAACTGTGCAAGTATGATCTCCTCCATAAAACCCCAACAAGAAGCCTCAACAACACCCAAACCATACCATATAACTCATCATGGATGTAAGCCTCTCACAAGAAGATCAAACTCAATAAACCATTCCTAAATCAAGGAATAACCATTCCTAATCCAAGAAAAATGCCCAATATAAAATCATCTCCCAAACTCAACCAGCATAACAACATATACACATGGAGATAACCAATTCTAAACCATCTCTCAAATGAACCCTCCAGAACTAACTCATGTACCATAGCTCAAGATCCATATCCATGAAAGACAAGCATAAATATAATGCAATTGAGAGAAAAAAATGGGCTATACCTCTCAAGTAGCAAACCACCGAGTAGACCAAGAGTGGGGAATGAGAATGCTCATCAAGATACACAAGTCTCCAACCAAGACTCATCTGAGAAAAATCTCCTCTCAAGTCCATATCAGGTGACTACCCCTCAGACTTCCTGCTGAAACCATCAACTGTCCCAACAAATACTTCTCTAATCCAAGAGAAATCAGTGTCACCACCGTCTCTAAGTATCCATGAGCACCTGTAACCAATCAATCCATGCCAACTCCAAATGCAACATAGCAATATCATGAAGTATCTAGCTTATGATCAGTGTACTCAATACCAAGAAACTAAACCAAGATCAATGTCAAAGTTCCAACCATGGCCTCAGGAACATAAACATGACAACATGATCTTGCCATCTCAACTAAAGAGATAACATGCTCCATATGAATACACCATAACATGTCACAACTCTAAACGCGTATCAAGAGTATACCATGACATAATAATGAAACCATCCTCATACCAAAGATAACATGCTAAATAAAAGCATAAACCACACCTTTGCCAAGAACCCTGTGAGTCCTCAAGATGCAATCATCTCCACACACCATGAAGAAAACCATCTCCACATACCAGAAAGAACCATCTCTACATACCATGAAGATAACCAAGAACTCCATGAGTCCTCAAGATCTAACCATCTTCATACACCATGAAGATAACAAGTGCACCATGCAAATGTCAAAGATGCTTCTGCAGCAACAAGATCTAAGACAAACCTCCAACATCTGCAAACACTCAATAAATATATCAATGCCAACAACTCCCACTTAACCGTGGTACCAAGTCACCTGTGGCATCATAAAATCCATCTCTTACATGAAGATCCAAACCAAACCAGGAACTAATCCTGCACTGTCACCTCATCACTGTCACAAGCTCCCACTAAACCGTGTATCCAAGCTATCCATGACATCATGATGAAAAACCCATCCTCTAACCATGAGAATCAACTAAGGCATCAAACTATCAAACAACTCAAAGTGCACATCATGAGCTCCTCAAAAGAAATTAAATAACCATGATCTTCTACCAAGAAGATATACCACCATAACCAAATCAGAAATCCAAGCTAATGAACATCAAGGATATACCTATATATCCAATCATGTTATGCCAAAATCTATGACACCATTATCACATTCATGAACTGAGCATCTAGTTCTCAATATGTCCAACCTGTTAGCATAGTCAACCAGAATCCTCCACCATGACTGTACATGGTAACAACATCTCATCCCTTCTACATAAAGATAAAATCAGCAAATCATGTGACTTATGGCATAGACAACCCAAATCCAAGCCACCAATCTGAATATGCATCAATAATGAAAGATCAATGGGCAAAGACAACCCATAACCAAGCTATAAACGCAACCTGTAAGTATAGACCGCTTACAACACTGCACAACTTGTAGACCCAACAAGTCATCATGCATATCCAAACGAAACACTCATAACCATATCATCATGAGACCAATCTGAATATGAAATGAGTATACAATGACATCAAAACTTAAATCTCCAATTCCATAAACTCACAATGTTACCATAGTTAAAATATATCTATAAACTATTCAGATTAATATATCAATAAATAAATCATGCCAAACTTGCACCAAATCTGAACCAATGTGTAGAGCTCTCCAAGAGCTTTTCGTTGACTAGTTGAAGTCCAAAATCTGACTCCGTATGCCCAAGTTATGCCCTAATCCGTGCTCAAAATAAACAAAATTTGACTTTAGGGCTCTTAAAACCTAACAAAATCTCAAAATCATAGAACCAAACCTACACCATGTTGTAGTGCTCTGAATTAGTTTTCCAATGCCTGCAAGAACTCTGGAATCCGATATTCTGAGAGAAAGTTATGGCCATTTTACTAAGATAGTCTTTTTACCATTTTCAGTATGATTTTTCATTTTTTATTTTTTCAGTGACGAAAATTTCGACGGGATTAAATTTGACGGCCATCATGGGCTAAAACCAAAAAACTCTTTCATTTCCTCTGAACATGGCCAAACTAGGGCATATTATATATCAAATTTTATAAAAATGTCGACCCGAATCCAATGGTGAGGTCTGTTTTTACCCAGGAGGTCATTTATGCAAGCTACCCCCCAAAACCCTCATTTTAAATGAAACATCCAAAAAATCTTTTTGTCCAACAATTTCACATGCCCAAATCGTTTAGCATCCTATCATAACAACAAATCCAAAACCCTCAGATCTGCATTAAAACATTCATATATCTTGCCCTTTCTTTTATCCTCTCATGCATTCCCATGGATTCAATCTAGGGTTACAATAATAAAATAATAGCTCTAATACCACTTGTAAGGAAACTTGGCAATAAAGAATATAACTGTTTCCACATAACCCATAATAGATCTGAAATAAACATGGAATTAAAATCCACATGCAAGAGAATAGACAACATACCTACAAAATTGTGACACAAGATATACCCTAGAAAACCCTCATTGAGGGAAAAACCTAGCCTCCAAAAGCATCCATCATCATGTATTATTTAGCAAAAATACCATTGCTATACAACCATGGAAGCCTTCATGGCCATAGCCACAACCGAGCAAACTATGTGAACAAGCATGAATCCACACATCCCATGCCATGCTTTCAACCTTCACAAATGCTCCCTTGGCTAACCTGTCAAGCCTTGTCCCGCTTGACTCTTGCCTTTTGTCTTCTCTTTGTCACTCTCACTCTCTATACAACAACTACCCTTGTGGCTGCTTATATAGTAGCAAGTCCCAGAAAACCACTAAATGGTATTACATAAACCATGTGCTAAAACCATGTGCTACCTAACCCACTGACCCCACATTTAATATTGGGCATTTAATTCTTTTCCCCAATATTAAATAATTACATAAAATATCATCACAATGTTACAATACAACCCATCAAGAATATTCCATGGGAATATTTACATGTTGCACGTCCATCTAGGCACAACATTACATAATAAAAATAAAATAATAAAATAACAATATTATGCAATGTGTGCAACACCCATTATCTCAACACTAGCCACTTAATGTGATGCATGATTGACAAACTACAATGGATGGTCCATTGAAAAGTTCATTGCTTACAGATTTGCATTAATGATTGACATGACTAGAATTATTCTAAGTATAAATAAAATCCAGAATCAAAAGAACTAGAGAAAGCAAACATCACCACAAGAGCTTACACAAATATACTAAGCAAAAACTTATGTATGGGTGAGAACTCCAGCAAAACGTTATCTACAACTTAGATCCCAATTCCAATGGTAATTTAAAAGTCTATCCTTCTGGGGTTTACTATAAGCTTAAATCACACTCTGACAACCCCTAAGACCTCTACAATGGTCTCACAAGCTCAATTCCCTGTGACTTGTTCAGATAGTCAATTTTGGAACTCATTAAAATTCAAAAATAGCTACTCTAGGTCCCATTCTGTGCCCTTAGATTACCTAGCATTCTCAACTTGGGTGTAAAATTACAACAATGAAAAAAAGTTGAAGTCATATGAACTGAGAGAAAAAAAAGAGAAATGAGATGCCATGGGTTGTTTAGGTTGCTTAAACAAATACTATGAAAACAAAACAATCAATAATCTACACTGTTCTCAAACTCCAAATCTTAATTAGCTTTCCTTGATGCAACAATTCATCCTAACTACTAAATTCAAAATTGCAGACCTTATCTGTAGCCAAATTCAATCCTATGAAATTCCAAGAATGTCATCCTCTTGATACAAGTGATACCTAATTCCAATATTGACAACAACAGATGACAATCTGCATTAGAGAAATCTATACATGGGATAATCTGGAAATTCAATGTTATTTCTTGGAGATTTTCTTATATAGTATCATTTTTATATAAGACCAATGCATTCATTACACAAATCATGCTTCAAAAGCATAAGAAAGTAAAGATTCAATGATGCAAACTTACTCTTTGTCTCCTAGTTTGATTTCACTACCACCATATTTAGGTAGAAGAACATGATCACCTTCCTTCAAGCTAATAGGAATGGTGTTGCCTTCCTTACTGCAAGCCCCTAGTCCAACTGCTACAACCCTTTTCCTAAATGAACCAAACCTTGAGCAATGTGGACTTACAATATATATATTTATGTTAGATTTCCTGAATTAAGATTTGTTAGGCATTGTTAAACTTAGAAAATAAAATTGCAGCATCAACATTAATAATTGGCAATATAGCATATATAGAATAGAAGGCTGGAATCTTTGTAATAATAGCTTGATAGATTTTGTAGCATGCGAGCTATTTTATTTGTTCTAGCACCAATTAATCCTAGAAAGATTACAAAGAAATATTATAACAAATACCACTCACCATAGCAACATCTGAATTGGTATCATGACTAAGCCTACTCAAAGAATCCATCACATTGACCTAATATAGATGTTTACATGTCAGATTTCAACAACAAAACAATGAACATTACTTTTGGATTTGATATTGACAATAGGCCTAGAGCCAATGGGACTGCTCTTCTAATATTTTTCTCTCCATACTATAGGAGATGCTCCAAAGAATGAATGGCCATTTCAAGTCCTAGTTCTTCAGCCATTGCAACTAATACAATTCCAATTATAGCTGGTGCTTGATGACTTTCACCCTTCTCGAGGTGTTTTGCGTAGTCCTAAAAGACTTTGTACCTAAAGGGAGAAAAATAGATTACAAGATAATTAAAACTTAAACCTAAATGCAGGAAATATGGGTATACTGCATACAGTATTTTATCTTGCCAAGTTTAAGCTGATCAACAAGCACCTTGAGAACATTGCCTGTGCCAGCATATGCACAAGACTCCAATGTGACTTGACAATATTTTGAGATCTTCTCATTGAATGTTTTTGCCACTTCCAAAGTTGCATCCACATTTTCCTATTTATTTTAACAATGGAAGATTAAATTTTATAAAGTAGAAAAAATAATCATGTAAAACACTACACATATAACGACTCTGATATTTAATTTAAAAGCTATCAAAATAAGAGTACCTCTCAAAAAAATCATGCGACATCATTGGAATCATGCCATATGTATTTTTTATATATGCACTAAAATGTTATTGATTGGTAATTTTCTTCATTCAGGCCTAAAATACCAATTCCAACTATTCTTAGTTCTCTGAGTTTCTTTCGCTCTAAAGTTAAAAGTAAGACTATGCAACAAAGGTAGTTTAAAACTATAATAATGGAACCCCATTGGAAATGATCTTTGCATTCATGGGGGATGCTTGACTATGGGTTGCTGAATATCAGAGAGAAATTATCACATATCCTTGTACATTACTATTTTATATGGCCATTTTGTGTTTTATACTTCACTTCATAATCTAAAATATATGAATGTTAAAAACCTTTAAACATTTTCCAAGATATGATCATTTATTGGTCGTGGTCTCCTCGATAAATATTTGATCTCATACAATAACTATGAAAGTTAAATAGTTCATGCACTTTACATTGCTGCTAGAGTAAGCCCTGTATAATTTTAAACTTTTGTGAAGACAAAATCAATTTCCCTTTATTGATTCCCCATTCAAACATGGTGTAGTTTCCCTTATCTGATCCCCATTTGAAGGCAGTATAGTCCACATTGTTCACTTTTACATGTGATTCTCAGATACCATAGGTGTATTGTATTATTCATGAATGCTTCTTTACTTGACTAACCAGTGTATCATCTCATGACCTATGTGAAATTGAGCTAAGAAAAGACAAGAAGACTTGTGCATTGAGTTCACACTCCAGTAGACTACATCTGTGCTGAGTTTTTTCTTTTCTCTTCTAATATATGTAATACAACCCAGCTATTCTATCTAGAAGAAACATAATAGAAATACAAATTTGTAATAGAAAAGAGTCTTATAAATATTATAATGACAAATTTTCTTCTTTTCTCTTGATCCTGGTAAAAACATTAAACTTTCATCCAAAGTTATTTATGCTGCATAACATGACCCTCATCTGTAGACAAACATGTAATTGGCACAATAACAACTATTCCTACATAATTCAAATATATTTAAAAATATGTTACAAGTACATAAAATTATAGGTACAATGAAAAGAGAGTACAACAACATGTGGGGAGACAATAGAAGTACAGTCTTAAGGGGACTAAAATAAAGATTGTCCAAGCAGACAGAGACATAGTTGAAACAGCTATGGTCATTGCCCCAAGGGCAGAAGTTAAGATTTCTAATACATATTTGAGTGTTTTGCATGTAGGTAACAAGAAGAGAGGGCATTTTACACTAGGATATTTCATTCCTAAGTAGAATATGTAGAAATATGGAGTAAAAGAGACCATCTATGCGAGACAATGTTCTTGGGACAAGAACAACTTTCATGGTGGTGAATTTGATGCAGGGGCATCATATGCTCTTCTTAGACACATTGGAGATCCAGGTCATCAAAGAGATCATGGAGCATCTCATGATATCAATTGGTCAATTCCACAGCCAATCATGGCTTTTGAAAGCACGAAAGGATATGGTTTTGTATGATGTATTGGCTGATTCCAATGTTGAAGAATTGTAATTGATCCTTGGAATGGGATCTAGTGGTTGTTTAAGGTAGAGAAGTCATTAGTTAGGGTCTAGTATTATGTCATAACAACCTAAAGTCATTTCATAAGTTAAAACAGCCAATAAGTCCCTTTAGATATAGTTTTTTGCTTTTCAAAATTCAAATTTTGTATGTAACGACTATAAGAGCCATTTTGGAGGGAAACCTTCAAATTTGAATTTTATAAAGGCATAGGTAGTGAAATTAATTGGAGTCCATTAAGGAGGTTGTGAACTAACTCATGAGCATATATATGTGTTGGTACAACTTGTACCTTAATATAGTACGGACTGTCATAGAATTTGCAATAAAAAGTGCTTTATTTCAAGAGTAAATTGAAGTTTTCTTGGTTTTGGGAGTATTCTTTCATGTTGGAATGATTGGTAACATCTTTTTAGACATGTTTTAAGATTCCTTACTTCATTTTACTTTAATATTTGAAGTTTTGTTCATCAAAAACCCGTACTGTTGGCTGTAGCAGGCTATTTTAAAGCAATTTTGAAGTTTTTTTTTCCAATAAAACATGCTCATTCCATGAAATGTTCACTTTTTCTTCATGGAATGACATTTATCTGACATGTAAAATGATTTCTACCTCTGTGATGAACAACTAATTTGAAGATTTGGTGGCCACCAAGCAAATACTTGTGAAAAGAAAGTGTAAATTGAAGGGTACAGACCTACAGCAAAGGATTTTCCTTAATGAGGGTAGTGTTTAAGTTTTGAATCATGTTAAAAATGTTGAAAAATTGATTTTTACTCCTTTAATTCATCCAAGAAGTTTGGCATGTGGGAGATCTAGCAAGCCGTAGATAAAAGGGTTTCAAGAGGGCAAGTTAGGGCTTTTGGGGTTAGAAAGCTCTTAGACTGAAATTGGTTGGGGAATCCTCTAATTGGGGACATTTTATGAGCCTCTAAAAAGTTTTAAGTCAAGACATTAAGTATTCCTATTGGTTGCTTTGTAATTGCATCACTCTTACATTGTTGAAAATAGGGGAAACATGAAAAGTTCATTGATATTTGTCAAAGGAAGTGTATCTCAATTTTACATATATTTTGTATAAGGATAAAGGGTATCTAAAACATCCATTTATTCGAGGAGTCTTTTGGAAAAAACAAAATTTATTCACCTATTTGGCTTGCTGCTGTCACAGAATTGAAAAGTTGCATTGACAATATTTGGGTGCATTGTGCATTTTTTCTTAAAAGGTGTTGAAACTCAAAGGTGATGCTTGGTACATGTTAGATAGACCAAAAAAAACCTATTGAAGCTTTAAAACCTCCTGGAGTTGGCCATTTGGAGGATTTGACCATCAAGACCTAGAAGGGTCACTTGGCACATTGCTACAATCTTGCTCATTTTGGGTTATTTCTTGGTTCACCACTCTATCCTCTACATCAATTAGGCACTCCAAAACATAAAGGCACTCCAAGAATTTTTTCTTCTAACAACTTAAAACAACACCATATCTATTAGTTCCCACTTTCCATATTCTAAATATTTAATGTGCATGCAAATTGAATCAAAATACTGCAACTTGAAATAAGGGTAATAAAAAAGTCTACCAAGTTCATAGCATGTAAAAATATAAATTAAAAATACCCGATTGGCATATTATAAGAGATGTTGAGCTCTTCTTTTAACCAATTGACAACTAACTGCAAACATGAGATAGAGATCAAGAGGTCAAAAACACAACCAAAGTGAAGCTTGGCATGCTCAAGAAAAGATTGAAATTCAATTATGCATTGAAAATGGAAAACAATAGTCCAACCTTTGAAAAATTTGGGGATACATAAAGCCTTGAATAACGTTTACTGATAGATGTAATTCATTTGCTAACATTCCATTGACTCAATCTAACAATTGCAATGCAAAACATAATATCAAAAACCCATAGTTACACTGCCCTGAGAGACAGATGACAGCAGAATGGGGGACAAGTTTGTAGGACAAGAGGACTAAGGGGTCTTCATTTGGGGATGATAGGGGGTGGTGGTGGGGACAAGGTTGTGTATACTATACATATGGCACTTGAAACGCTAGTTATGAAAAGATGTATTGCAGCATAAGATATAGAGATGTAAAAGAGTAAATATTTGAAGATTGCATTAAATTCAGGGTTCACTTGATAATCATACTACTAAATAATGCCTCCAGTCAACACGAAAAGATTGGGGGCAGGGTGGGAAAGTGTTTTAAACTAAAATTAATTAATTTTCCTTCCTTCAAACTTTAGAACTCCTTCAGCAAGCCCTTGAAACCTACAAACATTTAGTAGACCCAATTGTCTCTCTCAATGATGATAAAATTTTATTGATGGAATATTCTTGAAGAACTACAATGATAGTTAGTTGTTGACTGAGAATAGGCCCTGAATAGACATTAGTCATATTAAAAGTAATTTACTTTGGGATTGAAGATGTTTGGTGATCAAATGTGCATGGGGTGATCAGTTATGAAGTGTTTATACAATTATTTTGTTCTGGTGATATGGTTAGAGGTCCTGTTGAACAGGCCCTAGATTAGTGACCCCAAAACCAAGGGTTTGGTAGAAAATGTGTTGTGTAAAGGGTAGAACCTTAAAATCTTGAAAATCTATTGTTTCTCAACCCCTAGAAGGACTATTTCACCCTTTGGAATTGTAGGGTTGAGTGGAGTTGTGGGTTGTTGTGTAAAATTGGAGAATTAGGCCTAATGTGGATAGGCTAGGAGTATCGGATCTTGGGTATGGTCCAAAAGAGTTGATATTGAAACTTAGGGAGGATGTATAGATACAAAAAGGGTGTCTTAATCAGGTTTTAGTTTCCCTAGTTGTTTGGGAACTATTGGAGAGAAATCCAAATTAGTGACTAGTGAGAGCTACTAGCTTTAAGGCTAGATATGAATGTTGGGTAAGATATTAGTTGTAACAAATGAATGGATGGATGGAACATGGTGGAAAGGCCATGAGGAGATGATTCACAAAGGAATAATGAAGGTTGAAGCCTTGGAAGAAGTTATGGTGTTTGTGAAACTCTAAGTGCACTTGGGGTAGCCTGGAAGGTAAGTCCTTGAGGGGACATTGGAGTAAAGAGTTGTTGCTAAATGAATGGATTTGCTATCTAATATGAAGAAGATGGATAACACACACCACCTCTGCATCATAGACTAATAATGCATTGCACTTGTTATGGCACTTGGGAATGTAGTTTCTTCATGTGATGCATTGGTCTTGGGGATCAATTTCAGTTGGGTGTCAATGTTGGGATTTATCAACAAGAAGTAATGGAACTGGTTGGGATTCACTAGAGTGACCTTGGAAGATATAAGGATGAAATTTTCAGACATTTAGGTGTTATTCACCATTTGAATAGTCACTTTGTGTCCCTATTTCATCTAGAGATTGATTGGGACAAGATTCTCAATAAGGATTGGAGCATTGATCAAATTGGTACACTTGAGATTGTTGCTTGGAAATCCTTGGCAAAGGAAGGCTCATTCATTTAATTGTGAACTTATTGGTTGGTTACAGACCAGCCACACCACTCTATAGTTTTCCCTAATACTAGAGAGTTGGCAAGTTCTTCTTGGCCAAGGCAGGGAGAGTTCATAGTCTCAGACTCGTGCAAGCTTCTTCTAGCCACTTCTAAGGCCATTTGGACTAAGGCATTACTCAAAATTCATGCTAAGACTATAGCCCACTCCTATGCTTCAAATAGAGTGTTGAAATTGGTGATATCAGAATGTATTTCACAAATTCATGTTATGGGCAACAGTAGTCGTGTATCATTTTAGACCTACCACATGTGAAGTGTCCATTTTATGTTAGTTTGAGCTTCACTTGGTTTCAAAAATACTATAATATTCTCTACTTAGCAAGGCCAACCACATGAAGGTGGAAGCTCATCTAGCCTCACCCCACTCCCCCTAACATCAATCTAAAGTACCCATTATCATCTAATTATATACTTCATTCATTCATTCATTCATCCATTTATGAACTATAACATTCAATCAATACAATCACATAACATTCATTAATATGATATAAAATTCATTAATGCACAATACTAATCAAGACTTCATTAAGACATAACAATTTTTATTAACATAAAATAAAAATCAGTATTAATACGCATCATTCATACATAATTACTTAAAACAAAGTTCTTTCATTATCTAACAAGGTTTATCAAAGAAGATTTTTAAAACATCATTTCTTCTTTTTGTTTTCCTGAGCTCTCTTAAGAAAAGCACTCATAGGAGCATCCATACCTGCATCATTCTCCTCCTCTTCTGGCATGTGTAATTTCAAATTATGATGGCTCCTTCTCTTTGGAGGAGCAGGAGGCTACTGCACTAAAGGGGGCTCTATTGCAAGAACAAGTGAATGGGATAAATTGGATTACTCTTTTTCTTTTTTTAACTATTACCAGTCTATAATTAAGTACTAGTACAACATAACATGCATTTTTATTACCTAAAAATGCCACTTCATGTACATTAACATTTTGATCCACCGCCACGTCAACATGTTGAACACTTGGAACATGTTCCACTCATTCAGCATGATGTTCAACATGCTTTGAAATATTCAAAAAAAGGATACATGTCAAATTGCAATTGAAGATGTTAAATTGTATTCATAATTGCATAATTAATTTCCAATATAAAATTAATACCTCCACCACTATAATGCACATTATGGCCTTCATCACGAGCAGGTTTTGTGGTCGGATATGAAGGCTGCAATAAAATGTTATGCACATTGTTATGTAGTCAATTTACGTTCAAAACTAATACCAAAAAAGAAAAGGATCAACTATTCAATTTCATTTACTTTTCATCTAACCAATTTACTTGTGAGATATCATTTGGTGAACTAGATTCTTGGTCAAGGCTTACAGATTCTTTGCATAGGCGTGCAACCACGACTTTATAGCCTTCCTTCAAGGCAAGTTTTCTATCTTCATCTGTGAACTCCTCATTGAATTTTGTGCCCTATATTTTTTGCTTAATATCATCAATTTTGTATGTATGGTTTCACTAAACAAAATTGTTTGCAACATTATATTCAAAAAAAATATTTCATATCATTGCTCCTACTTACAAGTCGAGACTGCAGATTCATATAGCCACCAGAGCCAAGTTTGTGTTGCCCAAACTTTTCTAGTCTCACTTTTGTAGCCACAGATGTGTCCTGCAATCTATGAAAAATTTCAAACATCTTAGATTATAAATTTACAAATATGAATAATTAGTGCATGATTACAATGTAGTTAATACTATCATGACATACCTCTTTTTGCCCTGTGCTGCTTCATTATCTCTATCTTCACATAGCCTTTTCTCCTTTGCATCTTCTACTATTTCATTCCACTCCATTAGTAGAATCATAAGAGGATGGTCGTACTTTAGGTTATCCTTAAGAGCCCTTCTATATTGATCCCTCATAGTCTTTATATGCTTTGATGCTCTTTTGAGAAGTAGGCCATTGTCAAAAATGTCTTTTCCAAATTTCTCATCAAAAGATGCAACAAACTGATTTTTTAATTCCATGGCTTGTAAATTCCACCTTTTAAAAAAAAAATAGATTGTTAGATCAATAACTTTAATATATTACAATAAATGGAAGAAAAAAAAAATTATGTAGCAATGATATGAAACTACATACCTTTTACGTATGGTGGGTTCGAATAGTCTCAATGTCATATGAAAAAAATGTTCATAGAAGTATTACCTACAAAAACATAAAGGATTTATCAGTCCAAAATGAGTAATATAAAAATAAATTAAATTTACACTTCAAATAAAAACAATTTTAAAGCACTTGGAAGCTTTCGTTCTTTTAACAGAAACATAGTTTTCTTATTCAACAATAATGTCCCTTCATATGAACTAGTACTAATCACGTGAACTGCTCCAAGAAATGGATCAGCTTTAGTAGTACTACTCTCTACTGGTCTACCAACTGAAACATCATGACAATTAAAGCAAACACCAAATGAATTAAAGCATACTTATGGATATAATCAAATTGAAGAAATTGACTAGCAAAAATATTTTTTTATTTGCATTCCATTAAGGATTTAATTCAGGATTTTCTTTCCATTTATCTTATTAATAAGATCACATTTTTGTAAAATCATTCATTCTAGAAAATGTACCTTCATTTTGTGAATATATTTGTAAAGTAATCTCTGCAGGCAGCAAAGCAGTTAGAGTTTCTAGTGGGTAGAAATAAGAGACAGCCTAACACCTATTCTTTGAAAGAAGCAATGGTAGTTGCACAACACCATGATGCAATAGCTAGTACTTCAAAACACCATGTGGCCAATAGCTGGTACATTGTCCAAAATATGATGTCTGATATTGGACTAGATAGTGTGGGATCTGTTTCCATGAAGCAGTTGTGGTGCAAGACACCTAACCAATGAGGCAGGGGAACAAGTATCTATGAGGCAAGAGAACAAATACCTATGATGTAGGACACCTTTCCACTCCATGAAAGGGAAAATTCAAGTAGTTAGGGTGTTGTAATAAAGGTTTGGTCCATACTTTACTAGGTGGCCCATGTTTTGTAATAAAGGCTCATGTATGTAAGGTCCATTAGCACTTTGGTGTGTTTATAAACAAAGTGGCTCAATGGGACCAAGAGGCCTTAGAATAGGGTTTTTGATTCAATATAGGCCAATTTTATGGTTTTTGAACTTGTTGAGTTCATTAGGTAGTCGGATTTGCAAAAATGCAAAAAGTTGCATAAAAAAGTTGCTGACAACTTTTAAAAATGTTGCTCGGTATTGATTAAAAGTTGTTATTGTTTGTTTTAAGTTGGGGAATGGATACTTGGTTGTTCCAATGGTCCTATAGGCATCTATATATATCATGTGTGATCTCAAAAGGTGAGGGATTTTAGGTTGTAGTCGATGCTTGGAGAAAATGAATAAAAAACCTCTGATTTATTGGTAATTTTGCTATTACAGTGGGTTGTACAATTTCGTACGGTATTGTAATGATTTCTAAGTGTGTGGATTAGTTGAAAGGGTGTGTTCATAAGTTTTTTGGCTTTGATTTGACATAAATTGGAGTTGGGGTTTGCAAGTTATCAGCATTTTATTAACAAGGGGTCTAAACAGCCCTGTTTTCTACGACCTTGTACAAATGCAGCCCTAACTTGCAAATCCACCAGTGGAAACCTCTGAAACTGAGGGATATGCAAGTTAAGGGACCTAGGAACATGATTCCATGAGTTGGAGGTGTGGTGATAAGGGCAAGTATTTTTCCTGGCTGGCCCTAAGTCAAGCAAGACCATGTGCTTGACTGGTTTTTGCAAGTAGAATGGTGACAATCATATTGCGAAGCACTATTGACCAATGCAAGTGCTGAATCTAGTTTCAAATTGATGTGTTAAGGATTTCCATAAATAATTGGGGTCTTGGGAACCCACCTTGTCCATTCTTCCTTGAAACCCTAGCCTAACTTGATCAATTAGGCCTAGGTACCAAGAAGCAGTTTGGGGGTGCTGGAGCAAGATTTGGCTAAGAAAATTTTGGATCCTTAGTAAGTGCCTAAAGAGGTGCTTGGCGTGGTGGAGAAGTCCCTATGCCATTGAGGGATAGTTGGTAAAAATACAAGAAATTAAATTGGAAAGGCTACAAGGATTGTAGGCCTAGAAGTGAAAAGGTGTGTTGTGGGTTTGGTGGATGTCAAACTAATAGTGGATTGTGGTTGGAATACATGTCCTATTTATTGTCACCATTTCTTATGTTAGTGGGTGAAGTTTTTGAAGTGAATTGCCCATTTGGGCTCAGTAGTTGTGTATACCCAGTGTGGGTAAAGGGACTTGTGCTAAGTCCTAGTATCCTATGTTGGATTGTGAAAGCCATTAGAAGTATAGTGACCAATGCTATAATTGTGGTTTAGTTCACTACCATTCATGTAGTTCTAGAAAGATCATAAAGGTTGCACTGGCACTAAATCCAAATAAACCACACTATTTATGTGATTCTTGTTTTGCCAAATTGAAAGAAGCATCAGAACTGGCAATGGTATCTTATAATAAAAACCAAACCATGCTTCCTATGAATTTGAATGATATATGAGATAGGCCAAAAAAATAAAAAATAAAAGGTTCAAAGACACAATTTACAACTCTAGAAGTAAAGACCCAAGGCAACAAGTGTGGTATAGAGCTGGAATCTTCATCCCAAGTACCTCCTTTGCTATAGCTGAAGGATATTACTATCTCAAACTTAGTTGATTCACAACAAACACTAAAAAAAGTAGCTATTTCAATTCCATAGTCAAGAAACAACTTACAATTAATATCACCACTCTCAAGGATATCTAGTCCAGCACCTTGTTCTGCAGCACCAACTACACCAACTCTAACAATGGGAGCCCTTTCTTCCAACAGAGGTCTGGTTGAAAAACTTAAGAAGACAAATCAAGTCTTGAGTGAAGAAGTCCTCAAGTTGCAAAGGTAGGTACTTTAATTATTCAATAACATTTTCATTATATAAAAATGTAACTCTATTCCATAACACTTTGTAATTCAATATGGGGTCTGGAGCATTGGCCTCATTTCATTATCAGTTCCTAGTAAAGCCATGTAGCTTCAAGATCTTAAAAATTAGCATGTAAAGAAGGCACAAGAAGCCCTATCTTTTGCTGTGGCAAAATCTTGTAAATTCAAAGCTGCAAAAGAAGCAATCAAATCCTTGAGTGAACAAGTAGATTCATCTAGAATTCAAGCATATTCTATAAACTTGGTTTTCACACTGATTTTCTTTTAGAAAATGGTTGGGAACTAATATTATTTGTCACTTAAACTTGTTATACCCCTTTCTTACAAGAACTACTATAGAGGAAAGAATGTATCTGATAGCATGCTTTTTATTACAATATTTTCTAGATGTTGGACTTGGGATGTTAAAGGCAAGCCCAACTAATTGCAATATGAATATTCTTCATTATAAAAACTAAGAGTTTTATGGCAAATTATATTTTCTGCACTCTGGCCATTCTATTTATACCAGATGGCATAGATATTACTTTTTGTTCCAATTAAATCTTAATAGTTGAAATATTTCAAGATTTGAATTTTTCGTACATTCGAAGGGGAAGAGTGATTGGCAATTATTCCATTGTATGATTCAACACTATAGATTTAAGTTTCCTTGTGTTGATTGAAACAACAATTTAACAATGCAACTCAATGCTTCTTATGACACTATGACTGGCATCTATAGATCATATATTCATCAGGTCATTGCACACATGCTCATATATATGCGTGTAGTCTCTGCATATAATATATCTGACCCTGTTCTATGTTAGGATCAAAATGTGGTTTGTTTGGTCCACAAGATTGTTTCCTCAACTAATGTGAGAGCTGGTAATGCTTCTTATGGCTTTTATGAACAAGTACTATTCTACTCACTACTCATGAAACATGGGTCAATGAGTTTGACTCAAAAATCACACAGTTAAATCCTGATAGCAATATCACAAGTTGACTTGCTGTGGAAATTATCTCCTACTTATCAAGTACTATTCTTATAATCATCTTTATATATCATTCTCATGTTTTCTTAAGTCCTCCCAATGATGGAGCAGTGGCATGGCATGAAAATAAGCAAGCAAATGAATCAGAACATGCATAGGAGAGATAAAATAAGAACTATCCTAGAGAAACACAAATGAGAGGAAATTGTGCAGAAGGGTGAAGCTATGTTTTCTTATCATCACTATAATTTTTCAAGTTTCTACAAGTAATTAGCTCTATTTGAGCCTTCAAGTGCACTGTAACTTTTTCCTACACTCTATAGTGGTCTATCACATTTCTTAATATGGGTTATTTGACCCATTAAGTGTACTGACTTTGCTTAGACTCTACAGTGCTCTATCACATTTCTTAATATAGATTATTTGTGTTAACTAAAGAGCAACATAAGTGCAACAAGAAATTCCAAAAATCAGGGAATAAGAAATAGTTTATGCTTTCAATTCTACATAGGTGAATCTTCCACTTAGGAGAAAACATCATGGCACATATGCAACCCCCATGACAATAGCAAAGCCCAAGCAACAAGCGCTTCTAAATTTACTATACCTATCAGCAAGAAATATATGATGTCATGCATGAAAAATAACAATCCATGCCAAGATATGTTTTTTCTGCAATTCTGTTCTCTCAAAGATTTTTATGGATGTGCTAAAATCAAGTCTTATTTACTCCTTTTATGAAGAATTTTTGAAACTAGTAGAGATGTAATCATGACAATGTGAGGATAGCTTTCAATGGTCCATGGTCTGTTATCATAGTGAGAGTTCAAGAACATAAAAGTATCTATGCACATACATCCTAGAGAAACATAAAAGACAAAATTAAAATATATTTTTAAAACGATGTTTCAGTTTACTTTTGGATTCAAAATTTAGAAATTTTTTTCGATGTGAATTTGAAACATTAATTCAAAAAATAGCACAATATTACTTTCATAAATGCATATATAAAAAAGTCTTAAATAGTAGGTTGAGTAGAAATATATGCAAAATGATTTTTATTTAATCTTTTAATAAATCTTTAAATAGAGTAGAAATTTCTCAAATAGTGATCAAATGAGATATTTTTAACAATCAAATTTTGCAATAGTTTATAAGGATTTTATGAGTAGTTAGTTCACAAGAATTCATCTCTCATGAATGGAACATATAGCAATCATTTCATCTAAGCAGGGTCTTCACACGAATGAAAAATCAAACCTTCCTATGAAGTCATCCCAATACGCTTCAATGAAGCCCCTTTTACTCATCAATTACTAAATAAGAAATAAATTCTATAACAAGTCAAATCTCAATATCAAAATTCAACTATCTACATCTTTTATGTTATAAAAAAAACTAATTTTTTAATAACAAAATTGAACCATTCCCATGCCAAAATCTTGGGCACTTTTTTTCATGGCTGGATAGCCAGTGACAAAATCTTGCCTACGTAGTACTGAAGGCCCACACGAAAAAAGTCTTGATAAGGGAAACCTCCTCGGAGTTTCATTTTTATTATTTCTTCCACTAACCTGAAAAAGGATCATAATTTTTGTTTGTGGGTGCAATTGATTTCAAAAGCTATTATTATTAAAGAAATAGCCTTTCAATTTTAGCATGTGGCAAGATTATTTGTCCCCCACTCAACAACTTTCACCAGTCCACAAAATTTAGAACTCCATTTTTTTATCAACGCACTCATATTTCTAGACCTTATATTTTGAATTTCCTTAACAGGTTTCTATGTCTAACCATCGTCTACCACTTATCTTTGTTACCTATTATTATAAAGTTTCTCAACAATACTAGTTTCACATCCTAGGCTAGCATGGCAATGTCTTTGAGGGAACTCTATGCAGGAATTGAAGAGAGAAAAATAGTATATTATCTATGAGGAAGCTTACTCGCCATTGATGGCATTCAAAGTTCAAGAGATTTAGTAACCTTGTTATAACTCAAATTGAATTCGCAGTAATAACAAGGCTTTATTCTTACTGGTGATTTGAACACAAAATTAGCAGCTAAATTATTAAATGAGAGGTCATGTAGAGATTAAATGTTGCATGTGAAACTAACAGCTAGAGATAGGAATAGATGGTACCAACATATTACAGGGAGAAATAGTCAAGGGTCATGAGCCCAAAAATGTCAGCAGTGCAAATGAGAAGTCATGAGGAAAAGGTATACAGGACAAAACTGAAATGTCTCTCTATGTGTGGGTGTATATATATGTATGTATGTATGTATGCATGGTGTGTGTATGCATGTGTTTGTGTGTATGCAAGCTTCTGTAGACATCATTTAAGCACTAATATGCTACTTTTTTGTTCATCAACTTGTACAAATACATTACAAAATATAGCAAAACAAGGTTTTACCAATTCTAGTGGGCATAGATGAGGATGTTTGCATGGCCCTTGTTGCCAACAATGCACTAGGCAATAGTGTATTAGCAACTGAAGGAGAAGTCCGCACTTCATCATGAGCTGAAGAATACAATATTGTTAGCAAAGACATTTGCAATGGATAAAGATCAAATGGTATACTAGCTAGAAATGTCCACATAAAAAAGTGTTATAATGTTGATGAAAACAAAGTGCTACTTACACGAAGGTTGTGCGCAATGACCATCACCATGTTCACCATGTGATGTCACAAATGGCACAAATGTCTATACAAGTACACATGAAATTAGAGATCATGATCCATAAGATAGTATAAAATATTCATATCTATTGAACTTCTATTATTGCTTTAGTCAAATTATTGCTTACCTAGAAAGATTGGATTCTATGGCCCAATTTTGTTCTCAATGCCTCTTTCTCCTCACTTCTGTCACCCTCGATGATCATGTTAACAAGTTCATCAATGTATCTTTGCTTGATTTTCTAGGTGATGAACGCAGGGTCAGTACTAAGGGTGATGTTATGCAGATATGAAGCTCGTATTTTAGATCACATTTGATCAGCGATCATTCTAGCTTTTTCCTATCATTTGTGACATTAGATATTAGTAAAATTTCATCAAAATTTCACCAAAGCCATAAAGAAAAGAACATAATAATATGACATTTTTTTCTATATTAACATTAAAATTTACAATATTTAATGTTTACCTCTACTGAAGGTGTCTGAGATGGTGCATCCATATGGCCCTATGAAAAAAATTACTAAGTCTTAGAAATCAGCAGTGAAATTAAAGTAATAGACTTACCAAAAAAATATATTAATAATAAAGTAGATTGTATATGTAAATCATTTGTCTTGAGTTTAAAATTTAGTGTAACTAATGTGTATATCTAAAAAAATATTTGACATGTTCTACTTAATGTTTATATGTGCACATATGGTTTAGAAAGAAAAGTTTGGTCATAGAAGACCCCATCATAGTTGACATTGATCCTAGTTGGACATTTCATTGATCATCATGATCTTCATCCATGTCATCATCATCATCATCATCACCGTCATCATACTTGTCACTTTGATCGTCATCATCACCACCACCATCTTCATCACCATCATCATCATCTTCATCACCATCATCATCATGACCATCATCGCCATCATCATCATCTTCATCACCATCATCATCATGACCATCATCACCATGATCATGATAGTCATCAGCATCATCATCATCATTATCACCATTATTGTCAACATGACAAAAATCATCACCATCTTCTTCATCTTCATCACTGGATAACTATTGTTCCTGATAATCATTTACTTCCTCTTCTGCTTCTTCAATTTCTTCTTCTTCAATCAAATTATACTTTACCAGCTTTCCTCTTGGGTCATGTCTAACAAAAAATGACTAGCCTAGTTTGTGTGGAACACCAAAATAAAAAACTTGCTCGCATTGGCTTGGAAGAACATAGGGCTCATCTCCGACTGGCTCAAATGACCTTGTATTAATCATAGTAAATCCACTATCATCTTCAATAACAGTCCTATTAGGATCATTTCGATTCAGTCATAACCTGAACCATTTGATGACAAATAGAATTTTTTTGAATGAATTAAAGTTTCACTCAAGTATATCATCCAAAATTTCATAGTATCAATTTTCAGGTCATTGAGGATGTATGTCAGTTCTAGATGAAATATTGGTGACCGTGAAGACAACACTTATCTCAAAATCACACGTTTTCTTCATTTCATCTAACTTTTTTGTGCGGAATTTATAGCCATGGTAGTACATAGCTTTGTGGTGTTTGATCTACAATTATTCAAACATGTCAAGATTATTTGCATCGATCTATGAGTTGATATTAAACTTATGTGTGATGATTAGTAATCTTATGCGTACCTTTGTATCTCTTAAGCCATATATTAGATCAAGTACCGTTTGTGTAACACTGGGATCTCCATTACAATGAACTTCTTTAACCAATGATACAACACCATTCCATGTTAATGAGTGACCATTTTCTTGAGACTATTCAATACATACCGTCATCCAATCAAGATTGTTTGCAATATACAAGTGTGGTTCATCCCACTCATGACCAACTATAAAGAACATAATTACACTAGTTAGAAAAAACTTATATATATTGATGATGAATAATAATTATTAAACTACAAAAAAAAAACTTATAATTACCTCTCACCCTCCTCAATCTACCTTTCCCCATCAAGTACTCCCCTTCAAATTTGTCATTAGAGTTGGGATCCCAAATGTGATCTACATGGATATCTGCTGCAAACTTTGGAAGATATTCAGTAATGTACACCATGGTCTGGTATATCATATATCCCTCTATCATAGAACCCTCAGGACGTGCTCTTTGTTGAACCAAGCTCTTCATAAATTTCAAGTGTCTCTCAACCATCCACATTGATCTAGCTTGTACAAGTCCATACAATTCAATCTCCTCAACTTGATGTATGAGGTGGTGTTCTTGAGCATTGAAAAAAGTTGGAGGTAAACACTTTTGCATTTCACACATAAGCTGTGGATTTTTTCTCTTCCAATATTTTATATCTTTTTTGTCAATTTCTTTAGATGATAACCACCTAAAAGAGATTCAACACACAAAACCACATAAACGAGATTTCAAATAAAATTATACAATATATTTAAGAGAAAAATCTACAAATCTAAGAAAAAACACTTCTAACCTCATGTATTTTCCAAGATCATATATAACTTGTTTAATACTATTGTCAAACTATTGTGGAAGGGATAGAGGTAGGACGAACTACAATCATTAAAAATGATCATTTTAATATATTATTAAATAATGCAATAGGTAGTACATTCAATCTTACAAATATACTATAAATAGAGAACATGACTTACCTTGATGAAGGTATACCAATCATGTGTTTTCAACCCTAGCCCAAAATCACCTTTCTTTGATAGAAGAGTGCTTATATTTGCAGCAAATCCTGTTGAAAATTTTATTTTTTTTATGACTTCTTTTAATACATCACTTTGTTGCTCCATTAATAATCAAGGAAGGGCACTTGTATTTATGTAATCTCCATTGCTATTTGATTCAATGGAAGCTTTTAGTGAATTATTGGATTCATGAATGTCAGTACAGATTTTGGCAATTTTTCCTCTATCACACCTTCCATCCAACATTTTCCATAGTGTCTTTCTACCATTCTTTCCAATATGCATAGCATCAAACAAATCCACAATTGGGAGATCCTTGTAATATGGTAACCTACTAAATTGAGTAGGATAACTTTTCATTCCTCTAGAAAGTTGGTCATTGATGCCTTGACGACCTTCACAAGCATCAATTACAACATCAGTAAATATAAGACAATATGAAAATACAAATCTTAAACTTCAAACGAAAAATTGGATATTACCTCGACAATTTAGTCAATCATATTCCAACTTCCATAAATGCGGTGTCATTCTTCGTGGCCTTGATGATGTCTCTTCTTTCCCATTGAAAACATGTTTTTTGGCAATTTGATACCTATTATTATTGTGGAGAAAGTGTCTAAACTCGTCAAACACTTGCTTTCTTAAAGTTCTCAAATGACGAGATTTCATCTTCGAACCACAAACTGGACATGCAAATTTTTCCTTTGTCTCAAGACCTAAAAGATCATGTAGAAGTGGATCATGTACAATTATCATGCACAACTTAAACATTTGATAGTAATGTGTAAGCACTATAAAAGACCAAAAATATGTGATATTAACAATATAACATACCGCAAAAATGAGTTAGCCTAGGGGCATCATGTATTGTCCATACAAGCATTGCATGGAATTGAAATTGTTGATGTCCTATCGGTCTAGAGATGTCATACATAGTGATGCCATTCCATAACTTCAATAACTTGTCAATTAGGGGCTCAATATACATGTTCATATCTTTAACTTGGTATTTACCTAGCAATTGAGTGAATATAAACATTACATTATTATTATGACCATTTTCATGCACTATTTATAAATTAATTTAGATAACTATAAAATGAAAAAAATACCTAGCACAATCATTGACAACATTATGTGCTCCCTCTTTATGGACATCCAAGGAGGAATGTTATTGTTAATAACAAAAATAGGCCACATTGAGTAAACAGATCTCATATCTCCATATGGATTGACACTGTCCACTGCCAAAGAAAGCTTTAGATTACAAGGTTCTTCTTTAAAGTGTGACCATGTTTCTTCTATCTCTTTAAATGCAGAACCATCAGAAGGCATTCGCATAATGTCATCTTGACTTCTATTGCGTGCATGGTAATCCATAAATTTTGCCAAGCTAGCACACCTGAATAACTATTGAAGACGTGGGATAATGGAAATGTACCGAAGAACCTTATGAAGCACTTTTTTTGTTATTTGATCTAACCGATATCTACTACTATGACAATCAAGGCATTCTGTTGCAAATTCATGTTGTTTATAATATAGAATGTGATCATTGGGACATGCATGTATTTTTTGATACTTCATTCCAATCTAATCCATAATGTTAGATAATTCTTGGTACGAACGAGACAAAATATTTGATGGTGGTAACAAAAACTCACTAATCAACCTACAACAACAAATATGCATTGTTAATATAATGAATAGTAATTGTACACTAACATTAAAGATGAAAAAAATGACATACCTTAGCATATGTGACATTGCTACATTGGATATACCATTCATAACCTTTAAGCTCACCAAAAACACTATAGCTGAGAGTAGATTTGTTTGGGAGCCTTCGTATAAGGGCTTGTGTGCCTTCTCAAGTAAAGGTATATCAAGACCATCTTCATCATCATTATCAGATTCGCTAGTACCATCATTGTGAGCCTCTTCATCACTTGCCCCAATACCATCTTCTTCAATCATGTCCTCTAGCACATTATCATCTTCTTCCATGAGAGTTTTATCCTCAAATTGGATATTCACACCTCCATGTTCCTCTAGTAGGAAATCCACATTCAGCAATGGATGAAAATCGTGGCCCCCTTCAACATGACCATGTTGCCTACAACACTCTGGGCTGTTGTGATTAGAATTCTTTGAGTCTTTAAGCCTTTATGTTTTTGCAAGGACAATAACATTTATTAGGTTTTCTTTAGAACTAAGCCCACAATGCAGCCATTGTCTCATTTTTTTCAGCGTTCATATTGTCAGGTGTGGTCTTTCTTCACAGGAAAATATATCTACAAATAAATTGGACATGTTGTGATTAATGTTTATATCTACACATATGGTTTTTCTTGATTAATGTTTTCAAATGTAACTAAAATGATCCTATAATTTCTACAAGGCGTAGATGTTTGCAAAATGTGGATTTATAGACAACGTATGTTAATCATTTCCATCTAAAAGAGAGAATCTTCTATTAATCAGAGTTGTCGAATAGGTCCGAGATTCCTTTTATAGAGAGAATAGCCCAATCCAAAACAAAAAAATTATCTAATAGAAAAATCATATGATTGTTTCATGAATAAACTTGTTTTTTCTTTACCAAATGGCAAAGAAATTTCTTTTCTCCTTTGACCCTTATTGGGTTGTTTTAACAATTAATATATTACACATAGAATGCCAAAATATTACCAAAACTTCTCTACAAATTTTATTTGGATTAAGACCTCACATGTTTCAAAATTCCATAAATTGAGGAATGAAGCACATTGTGACTCTTGAATAGAACAAAATCAAATTGAACAAATTACAATTCTATTTTACACATCAAATGCAACAAACCTTTCCAGATTTCTCATTCAAAACAAACCACTGCCAACTCCAACCATTTGTTTTTGCACTTTTCTTCAACAAATACCCTGACATTATCAATCAATCTTATTTAAAACCTCATATAAAATTCAAGAGTAGATTACCATAGTGATGGGAAATTTCTTTTGATTCATACAATTGTACATAAATTTATACTTCTATAAAGAATCAGATAAACAAGCCCTAGCATACCAAAACTACATTACTAAAAGTAATTTTCAAAAAACACATAAAAATATCTGAACTTTGATGCTTTATAATGTTTCTAGACTACTTATAATCTAATGCATATCTTGTTTGCATCAGAAATGTAGAACCAAAATTCAAAAAACTAGAATATTCTAAAAACAAGCTTTACTCTGATTTGGATTTCAATCAACTATTTCCTTGTAATTCAATTTTTTTTTTGATTGCATGTCTAATCAAAGGTTAGCATTGATCCATAGAAAAGAAAATGAAAAAAGAATAATTGACAACTTTTGGCATATATCATTATGCAACGCAACTTACAAAATTATCTCTAAGATAGTAGCCAACATATTGAGGATTGTCATAGATAAACTCATCTACCATTAACAAAGTGGATTCACTTTGGAAAGGAGAAGCATTTATGGGTCATCACATGGCCCATGAGATGATTCACTCCATCTCCTTAAGAAAATTCTCCATGCTATTGAAATTGGGCATTGGGAAAGCTTATGACAAGGTGGATGGACCTATTCTTTACAAGGTTTTGGAGAAGTTTGAGTTTAGCAAAAAGTGGATTATTTATAGAAGAGGTTTCATGAAGCAATTAGAATCATCCATTATCTATTGCTTTTTGATAATTTCTTGTGACTGTTTTGAAGGTTGTGTATTCTTGAGGATTGTTTTCTCTTGAGTTTGGCATCGATTTGCTCCTATTGTTTAGAAAATTAGATCATCTAGAAGCGCAATCAATTTAGTGTTGAGGTATACTGAATTGGGTTATAAATTCAACCTGATCATCGTAATCTACAATTCTGTGATCACTATTTTGTGGAGGTGATTCTGAGGTGAGGTTTGATGGTAATCATAATTACTAATTGAGCAGCTAGCAATTCTGCCCTTCAACATTGCAATTCTCTTTTGATATGACACCCAAATATCACATAGATTGATGTGCAAGGGCCTGTTGCTAAATGCATTCTTCCTACACATTGACTGCTGCATTATTGGCATTGTGGTGAGAAATATTATACCTCTAAGTTAGACACTCTCCTATTGAAAATTGGCATCTAAAGTTCCTCTTATTGAGGCAGCACCGGTTCTTTTCTTGGCTTGTTGTTTCATCATTCTCAGTCCTTGTTGGGAAGCATTGGTTTTCATTGGTATATGGTGCTGCATATTGGCCACTTTTTTACATATTGGGCATTAGTTTTTTTTCATACATGTCACTCACATTCTAGCGTGAGTCATTCTCTTGGTGGTGATTGCTTACAACCACATGTGGGGTTTCTCTCCAATGCAAATTGCGAGACACAATTTTTCTTCCTAGTGGTGTTTGTGTATTGGTGTTTTAATTATAAAGCAATCAATTTCATAATTTTGATGCAATTTTACCAAGTTCTTGTTGTAATTCTTTGTTAATTGAGCAATAGTTTTTGGTAACACCATTTGCAATAAATCATATAATTTAGTGAATTGATTTTGCATTAAACATTTTAGCTTCATCTCTAGTTGTGATTTTTTGTTTTACAAAGCAATAATCTGCACATCTTTAATTGCAAGTCCTATTATATTTAGGTAGTTGGCATTATTGGATAGAGATAATTGCTTCCATATTTCAATATTTAAAATTGGTATTTCGGAAGCAAAGAAGCTGTAGTTTATAAAGCATCCAAATTACATATTCCCTCAGTTTGGTAGGTATGAGCAAGTTGGGTTCATTATAGTGGCATTCCATTATTAAGCTTCCTAATGCATAGAATCATGCAACACACATTTTCTTTCATGTTTGAAGCCTTTTTAGTAGTGTCCTTCAACAGATCTCATTCCTATCTTGGAACACATGCTTTTTTGTTGAGGATATTCCTCGGTGACAAAGGTGTTTATCCTTAATGTGGATCTCTACCTTCCTTAAGATATCGATAAGACATTATGTTGACATCTTAAAGTGGGGATATAAGGCCTCCTTGTTGCTCCTGCTTGGTGCCACTGCAAAACCCATTTTCCAATATAACAATTTGATGCACATTGGAACACCCATTTT
This sequence comes from Cupressus sempervirens, assembly GCA_028749045.1. NCBI lineage: Eukaryota > Viridiplantae > Streptophyta > Pinopsida > Cupressales > Cupressaceae > Cupressus > Cupressus sempervirens. Next base: position 512,706,913 of record CM053791.1, read on the forward strand.
GCAGTTACATTTTTGAGTTACCTAGCAAATAGAGGTTTTGTTTGTAATCTGTGTTTGGTGCATGGGGTAGCACCCATTTGCAATCACATTTTCAAATTATCCAACAAATAGAGATTTTATGTTGTAATCTTCCTTAGCATGAGTCGACTATCATAATACACCATAATTTGAGGACTTTATAGACTTGGCAAGAGGGTGGACCCTGTGCGAGTCTCATGTTGGGACTCCCAAGCCCTTTGTCTAGACTCTTTGTTTGCAGGGAACACATAATGCCACTTAAAATATTAATTATTTCACTTTCGTCATTTGTTATTGCTCAAAATAGGTCTGTAGGATTTGAAGGTAAGGAAATTACAATTGTTTGTTGTTTGTTATTGCTCAAAATAGCTCTACAGGGTTTGTTATTGTTTTCTATAGAAAAAATCTTTTTTTCTTTTACCGAGTCCTCTCTAGAGATTTTGTCAAGCTTGAGTCCAATTTTTTGCACTTTCAAGTCTGTGGTGACTCCTATTTTTCCAAATATGTAATGCACCTTGCTAGACTTGTTTGACTCTTCTTGCTCTAACATGATTCACTCAGTATAACAAACCTTGTTGGCTTGTGGAAACTGTCTCTTATCTAATGAATTGGTGTAGGTCCTTGTTCTTTCTATAGGTCCACTTTTGTGGAATCACCTCTAGACTTGTAGTCCTGCCTGCTTTCAGTTTTCCTTGGGATTTGTTCCTGAATTTGTCCTCATCATATTTAGTACAATTTGATTTGTGTAACAGATTTTAAATCTGAATCTTTTTACTATTGTATTTAGTGCCTTGGTAAGTGTGTAAAATGGTGTCACTAACAAATACAATGCTTGAAAGTAGCCAAAAGTTCAATGGGAAGAATTACAACACCTAGAAGCAACATTTACTAACTATTTTTAAGTATCAATGCCTTGATGCAACTGTTCTGGCCACATCTACACGTCCTACCACTTTTGGAAAGGATCAAGACAAATAGGATGAGCATAACTAGGAAGCTATCACACTCTTCAAATTCTCAGCCGCTAATGACCAGTTGCCACAAGCATAGTTGGCATAATCGTAAACTAATTGGCAATTTGCCACTAATCGCCAAGTTTTTTACTCAGGCGAGTTTTTGGTAGTTTTAATCATAGAGTAAAAACTCTACTTTTTTTCATTTAATCATTGTTTAATTAAGAAGGGTTGTGGTGTAAGACAAGGCTCTCCACTATTCAATTTTTTTGGATAAAAAGATGGAACACAAACTTTAATGGATGCTTTTTCTTTGGTCTTGCTGTGTAAGTTGAATTTTTTTGAAGAGATCATTCTTTTCTGATCAACAATGATTTTTCTTATTGCATGCCCACTATCTTAGTAGGAACCTTGTCAAAAATTATTGTTTTTCGAAGAATATAGGTTTTAAAATTTTCTTGACTTGTTAATATATTAGTTTTACTGGCCCCTGTAGTGCAAGATTTTCATGTAACCCTCTTGTTAATGATATGTTGCTCTCACACTATTTTGTCTAGAATACCAATTATTTGTTCTAAACAAAGTTATAGGATGAAGAAATAAAATTTTCTTCTTTAGATAGAGGGAAATGACAAGTGAGATGACACTATGCAGCCATATCAACTGAAATTCTGAAGCTCCTATGGCAGTTGTTTGTATGCACGACCTTAGATGTTTAGATTAGAAATGATAGATAGCAACAAGGTTAAGCCACTATATAACTTAATGCAAGTGTGCATCTATGCTCTAAAATATAAGAAGCAACTTGGTGGGAGACAAATATCCAATATAAGGTGAGTTTGACTCGTCGAGCTTGTGACCTGGATACAATCTCCTTAGTTTTCTATCTTCATCACTTTCTGTTGTTCTATAGATACTACTACTAGCATACTTTACATATTTAAAAAACTATGTAAAATATGCTGGGAGATTTTTAAAAACTTAAAGATTTTATGTCCGTAATCACATGATTGTAGATAACTGGAATCATGAAAAGAATAATGCATCTATAGGAAATCTCAGTTCTCTTCAAGCTTCATAATTGATATATCTCTCAACATATTATAATATTTTATATTTAACGACATATTAAGATAAAATCTCAAATTTATGATTAATAATTTTTTTAAAATAAAATTTGATGAGTGCTATCAAAAAGGGGATAGCGTCCGATACATCTGCACATAGTGCCAAATTGTAGATTCCTAAAAGGCCCTCTAAAATTCTAAATCTATCAGAGATCAAACACAATTAAATCTATTAGAGCCCAAGACATGATCAATGATTTGTGAAAACACTGTATATTCTTGCCAATTTCTTGCCAATCTCCACCATTCTAACACCATTTGCAACAGACAACCAATTATCCACCAAATCTAACAGCCTTTAAAGGGGCAAAATTATTATTGATCACTCATATCTAGTATACCCCCAAGAATTAACAATGAAGTTCTTCTTTTCAATTGTAGCCCACTCTTTAGTAGAAGCTAGGGACTCAAAATTAGAGCCCATCTCATCTGTCATGTAGAGATTGTTGTTAAAGTAAATACCCAAAATGCAGATGGAACTCCTCTCATACAGACTGGTGATCGCATTTGAAAAATCTTGAATCAAACCATCAATCTTCTCAATGATTCTCTCTTTCAAATCAATGACATTAGTTAGTAAACAGAGAAAAAACCATCACACCAATGACTATTTCCTCCTAGGAAAACTTGAACAATTTCCTAAATCTTCCCCACACTATTTGAGTGGCATTAAATAATATACTACATAGGGCCAAGAGAAATTCTTCCCTACACATGCAACTCAAAATGGAATTGGTGCACCATCTTCTTACATCCTCACAACACTCCACAAACACCGCACTCTCTGGATTAGAATGTTACTCTATCATCACTTTATAGCACATTCAAGTTCATTTGTAACACTTGATAAACTTTGCCAGACCTGTTTTGGCACCCAATTTGACACAAAATTTAGCCAAAGATAGATTTCAGCTTGAATCATCACCAAAATTGGAATCAATCAATAGATTGGATGCCTCAAAGTATATTTGGAATCTGCAACAATCTTACCACATACAACTATGTGAGAAATGACAGAGTAGGGTATACGGCTACCACTACAATCTGTAAAAATTGCCCATTGTTACCATGAAGCTTCTACTCTATTCCAAGAAACAATATTCCTTGTAGTCTAGGCCATAGTAATATCTAAACTTGAAACTATTGATTCCTCTTGACAAACCCCAACAATAGCATGTAGATCTGTAGCCTTATTAGCCTCTCTGTATGTACTTTAAAGTAATGACTTCAAACTCCAAAAGAATATCCCTAGTAATTTGGACCCAATTATTTAGCTTCCAATTATGAATTGAACCATAGGTCATTGCTCAGATACAAATTTGTGAATCTCCCTCTATGTCAAAAACTCGACTGCCTTTATCTCGGCACAATCTTAAGCCCAATATGAAACTCTCAAATTCAATTTCATTATTGGAAACTACACCTAATCTTTTTGAGGATGGTCGTTCACACTCATCATTCCAATTCTAAATGATACATCCAGTGCCTCCATATCCCAAATTCCCTTTAGCTACTACATCAATGTTCAATTTCCATTTGTGGAATTTGGGGTAGCACCATACTACCTACATATGATGAATCATGTTTTTGGACAGCAGAAATGTAGCCCAGTTTAAATATACCCACTCCTTCTAAATCCATTCTTCTCACTTGGAGAACTTGGTGTCCTTGATTTTAATTCCAGCAGTAGCCATCTCTACAATTTCCTAAATAATTTTGGTAATCAAAGCCTCCCAAGACATCTCTTTCTCTTAAAAATTCTATGGTTCTGTTCCTTCCAGTTATTCCAAATGAGCAAGAAGGAGCAATCGTCCAAATGGAAGCCCACATTACATTTCTACACATTAGATCATCCTTGTAAGAACTGTAATAGGCATCTAGGTCTAGGCTCCATCCATATCAATGTACTTTGAAGCTAGTTCCAACACTCGTCAGTGAACTCAATTTAAAAATAAGTGATTAGCTAGCTCCACATCCCTTTTACATAAGACACACCAAAAGGGACCATGAATGCCCACATTATTCAGACTATCCATGGTTAAGCACCTTTTTATGTATCACCATCCATTAGAATGTACGAGCATTAGGGAGAGCTGATTGATCCCAACATAAAATTAGGGCCATTTTGTTGCTCTTTCCTGCTCCTCTTGTATCTTGTATTGACCAGGTTTGGCCCCATACCAAATAATTTCATCCTCTCGATTACATGGAATGCACTTATGCCCCCAAGTTCTATTGTAAGCTTATTTTCAAGATCATCCAAGAGATCCAAAAGCTTGGTATCTATGTATTGATGTGAGGTTTGTTCAACTACAACATATACAATATATTAGATTTTGATGATTGATCAGGGAAATCTTGTACACTCTCCATAATTCCTTGGTGGAGTTCAAGGACGGGCCAAGCCCCGAGAAATTTTTTTTGGGGCTATTTTATTGGCTTTTTTGGGCTGACATGTTGTAACCAATGCTAACCCTAAAGTGGAAAATATACTTATGGACATCCTAACAAAGGGACACAACCCCGTGAATGACACTTTGTAACCCCCAAATAAAATATATAAAAACATCAATCCGAGAATGGGATAGGTACCCACCTACAAAAAAGTAGGAAAAGTAAGTTAATGGGAAATGATTAATACTTGCCAAGCATTTGAACTAATATTTCCACCAGCAAGGAATACATGTGCTTACATGGCTAGGATCTATTAAAGTCTCTCATATACATAATACCTATAGACACTATATTCAAACATAAAGAAGGAATATGTGCAGATATAAAGGAATATGCTGACACAAATTGAAAAGGAAAGTCGATGCAAACTTAATAGAGAAGTATAAAGGGATGAGAAAATTTTGATGGTGAATCAAAAGAGAATTAATGGAGAAGAAAGAATAGGAAAGTGACTCCTTCAAAGGGAAAGGTAGTGTCTCTCCCAAAAGGTGGTAATTGAGAAAGGTTGCGACTCTTTTGTAAGGGGGTAGCTATGAAAGGTTGTGACTCTTTCAAAGGGCATAAAGTATGAAGAGTTGTAATAATGAAAGGTTTTGACTCTCCCATCATGAAGATATAAATATGGGGGAAAGACTTCTTTTGAAGGCATGGAAGACTAGATAATCATAAGATAACCATAGTAAATTCTAGCCTAAGATATAAGACAGTTTTGATATGAATAAAGGGAGCATAGAAATTAAGGAAGAATTGATGGAAGAAGGGAGGGGAAGATAGTAAGGAATTACCTTCATTTGGTCAACAATGATGAAGAGTTTGACCTTATTTGAAGGGTAGTAATTGTGAAAGTTTGTGACCAATGCAAGGGGCACATGTGGTGAAGAGAAGTGACTCTTACATTGTAAGATATAAAGAAGAGGTTTCATTTGAGGAGGGAATCCAAGGGAGATAAAGTTGGGGAATAACATATTAATCTAAAGTGGTGATTCAATTTTTATGACAGGTGTTGAACCTTCCACGAATAATATATAAAAGAAGAATTTTTTTTTATGATCATTTACCAATCATCACTTCCAAATACATTAAATCAACACACAATCATCACTGCTCAACTTATGAATTACAAAATTAATTTAGTCATCATTCACTAACCATCAAATTTTCAAATCAAAGGACATCATTCTATCATTCATCAAACATCAGTTGGGAATCAAAAAAACTTGCAATCAATTCTTCAATTAATTCAATCAGTCTATAGTAATCATTCAATTGTCCTGAGTGAATAAAGAAATATAAAAGACAAGAAGAACATATGATTTAGATTATTGGGTATTCTTATTTGGTCTTTGTGTACATTTTAGGAACATAAATTATAATGGGTAATTTTATATGTAGATTGTAGACATTTTTACAGACTTATCTGCATCTGTATATCAATGATCTTATATGCATTTTATAACTATCTAATTTAGCAATGATAGATATATTGATGGTATAATGACTAATATAAAAAATATGTAAATATGTTATGTTCCTAATTTCTATATCAATAAAGGTCAGTAAAATGAGGCAATTGCCTTTGAGAGAATGGTAATGTGGTCACCCTCTAAGTGGACCACCTCATGGTTGTGACTGGGCAGTCCCCATGAGGCCAAAGGGGGACAAGTGGATTTCCTTTTGGCTTAGGAAGGATAAAATTTTGGGTTACCATGCTGTATGAAGGCCACGATGCATTAACCATGCAAAATTATAGAAATATGCAAGGGATGGAACACACATTTGAAAGGCACACACATGCACAAAAGTGCAATATTGGCCTGCTTAATTCTATTTTTGGGAGAGTTTATAGATCCCTTGCTTAGCCCTTCAAATCTCTTTGAATAGAATACATCTTATTGTTATAGCTTTAGCTTGTACACTAGTAGGATCAAATCTTTGATGCCAATTGTGATGTCTTCTTTTGGGATTACCCTTAATCACAAATTCAATAAAAACAAGAAACGTATTATAGTTTGAGATATAACTTATCGTAAAGAATGTAAAAGCAAGATATAGCCTTGTTGAAATCTTGCAATCATGCTAGATGATTATTGAAGATACAATTTATAAAAAAAATTTATTAGTTCTAGGGTCCAAGAAAATATATTTATAATTGTCTTAATCATATAACATATATAACTTATTATGTGTTTAACCACAATGAGGCTTGGATACAGAGACATGATAGAGTGCTTGAAATGATCATCTACCCTAGACCCAAGAGCAGATATACTATCCCTCTTGAACCTCAAGTGACATTCTATCCATCCTTCATGAGATGGGGTCGCTACTAAACCCTGTGTTAGTTTATCCCCTTGTATTTCTTCCCACCTTGCTATGATTGATTGTTACCATTTGGTGAATAAGCTAGAAATTCAACATCTTTGCTTATATCTAACTATATATGATGTTATGCATCAAATATATTTCTTTTGTACACATATTATTGCTTATATTAATAGCTGAGGAATTGTGAAATTGTTTCACCATACTAAGTATTGGTTCTATCTTATATCTCCTCTTAAACTATTGTAAAAGACTTAGCAGAACAGTAGTTGAAGTCATCGTATAGTGATCCATTCTGTACAATGTGAGTTATATGGGTACAAAGTGGAGAGTGTCACCACTCTATACATATATGGGTGTCTCATACACTATGAAGTGGCAAGTGCGTGCAAGTTGAGGTGAGTCCTACGAGGCATTGTTGTATACTATGAAGTAGTCGTACAAGAAATATCACCCACCACTACATCACATACTGCATTGGAATACCAGGTTCAATTATTCTTATGTGGAATACATCAAGAAAATATTAAATATATATCCATCCACACCACAAATGAATGACACTGCTATTGCCTGCAATAAATATTGGTTTCTGATTCTGATTTTGATCAATGTTATGAATTGTTCTGCTCTTATTAGCACCAATGCTTATTAGATTTCTTTCCTTGATCCTTTTCCCATTGTGGTCTTCTCCCATATATATCTTAACATCTCCTTGAAAGCTGACATCTTTTTGGAAGTTGACTCTTTTTCAGGCATAGGTACAATCTTTAAAAAGTTGTTGCCCCCTCAGTATCGATTTTTATTTTAATTTCAAACTAATAACATTTAGCCATCTCTTTACTCCTATGATTATAAGTTATAATCCTTTGTCAAAATCGCTACTATATATATTAATATTGATTGCTGCCTGATTTTCTTTTCTGTTCATTGTTTATAATTTATAGAACAAATCGAGGCAGGCATGGCATAACAAGTCTCCCAGCAATAGAGAGTACTTATATTTTCCTCGATGAAGGTGGTCAACCATAAATATAAGTTAGTTTAAGACATATTCTCCATGATGCAAGGGTAGTTGGATCTTTAAAACACTGATGATTTCTGTACTTCTTCAAGCTTAATATAATTGTTCCTCCTTATACGATGATCCTTCCTTATCTATCCATAGCTTCCTTATGATAATTGCTTCTTCATTTAACATATATTTCACTTCAACATTCAAATATATTATTAACAAGGACTTTAATCTTCTATTTTCAACATTTGTTAAGGGCTACCAATCCTAGTTTAGCAGAGCATAACAGTCTACCTTTACAAGATTGCTTGTCCATTAAGCAATTTTAATGTAGGATTATCATGGACAACTTTAAATAGGAAGATTTTTGGTGTATGCAACTTTCAACTTTATTGGGAGTCTAATTTGAAATCCATATCTTTGCAGGGCTACTCTGATATATCAAGCTGCTAATTTGAACTAGGATATGTTTTGCATGTACATTAAATGGAGGTATCTCAATGACAATCAAGAGTTGGATCTTGGTAAGGTTCAAAGTTACTCATCCTTTAAGAGGAAGGACAAAGTTTTATTACCTAATTTTGATAAGAATTGATTTGTTCATGAATGAAATAAATCAGTTAGATAATCACGATGATGAGAGACACAAATATTGTGGAGATGATCAATGATGGAATCTGGGAAATCCTGATTTTGGAGTGATTTCTCATAGTTCCTTTGATTTTGGATAATGGTAAGGAATCATATTATTGGCAGTAGTTGATCCCTTCTAGGCCTGATGCTTAATATGATGAGCTTATTCATTTTCATACCACACATCTTGCTATTGTACTCAAAACTACTAGTTAGTCTTGTATGATGAACCTTTCTTGATCACCCATTATCTCATTTTCTTTTCATTCTTGAATGAATTAATCAAATGGATACCACATCTATAAAACAAAACTTCAACTATAAAACAAATCTATAAAATAAAACTTCAATCAAATGTATTATGATTAATCAAATGTCAATCTATAAAAGAAAACTTCAACTCGCCTTTGTAATGCTGGCAAGGAGACTCTTCAACATTTCCAGCTATTATTTAATCCTTTCATGCCGCCTTCTTTCTAAAATCTCCTTCAATGGATCAAATTTGAAGCATTCACAAGCTCTCCTTTGCTACAATCAAGCACCAAAGAACCCAAGATGTCAAACCCTATTGGTGCTAAACCTATAAAAACCTTTTGGCACGTACTCCTAGCCATAAAATGTAGTGTAGAAAATGGTTGAGTGCATGAGCTATCTTCTAGGTCACATAACAATGAGATTAGGGCAGCAAAGAACACTTTTTTCAATTTTCATATAGTGTGAGCCCGTGTTGGTTGAAATTTTGACCAACACGGGCTCACATTTAACAAAAAGTATATGTTGCCTTGCACATTTTGACCAAATTGACCCCAATTTATTAGATGGTCAAAAATTGGGGTCAAATGTACTAGTGTTTCCTTTCATCCTATCCCTTCCTCACCTTTTCTCCATCCTCACATCCTGACCCTCCATATCATCACCCCTTAGCCTATAAATTTAGCCTTTCCCCTCCCACAATTCATTCAACTTCCATGAAAACTTATAATTTCCTTTTAGAGAGAAAAAAACTCTAAATCATACACTTACCATGCTTGAATCCTCACTCACCCCATAAACATATTTCATCCATTCAAAGACTCTTACCCATTGAAGGCTTGAAGCATGCTTGAGCACAAATCCATCTATATTTGGACACATCAACATCATCATAGGCTACACTTGAGGAGCTTACCATTCTTGGTTTGCCTTCCTTAATGGTGTTTCCTTTATCTCATCATAAGTGTAGCTAATTTACATAGATTGTGAATGTTATTCTAATTACTAATGTTCTATGCATACTAGTTTAATAAGCTCCACACTAACTACACAAGATCCTCAACAAAAGTGATGATGATGTTAGCATTCCTTAGCCGATTTCCAAAAAGGGTGGGTCATGCATAAAAAATATATTATAATTAATTAGCAGCAACATTTGAGCATCGTAACACATTTGCAACATGTGTATCATAAATCACCAATGTTGTTATCATTGGGCTTGAACATAATCAAATAATTATACAATGACATTAGACTTGAACATGAAATATATTAATCATGAAAACATATAACAATTTAAACAAATTTCAATGAATATATGAATACCTCTTACATTTCATTGATCATACCTCATACATTTCCATTGATCATGTCATTGATCATATTCTTCATCCATCTCAATGGCCATCACCATCATCATCTTCACTATGACCATTATCATCATCATCACCATCATCATCATCACCATCATTTTCATCACCATCATCATCATCATCATAATTATCATCATCATCACCACCACCACCACCACCACCATCATCATCATTGTTATTGTCATCATCATCATCATCATCATCATTGTCATCATCATCATTGTCATCATCATCATCATCATCATCATCATCATCATCATCATCATCATCATCACCACCACCACCATCATCATCACCATCACCATCATCATGAACATCATGAACATCATCATCTTCTTCTTCTTCATCATCATCATCCACTAATTTTTGTTCATGATTATCATCTACTTTGTCTTCCACTTCTTTGATATCTTCTTCTTTAATCATATTATACTTTACCAGTCTTCCTCTTGGATCATGTCTAAGAACAAATACCCAACCTAGCTTATGGAGAACACCAAAGCAAAACACTTTCTCACATTGGCTTGGAAGAATATAGAGCTCATTTCTAGTTGGCTCAAATAACCTTGTATTAATCATTGTAAATCTATTATCATCATTAATAATAGTTCTATCTAGATCATTTTGATTTAGTCATAGCTTGTACCATTTGACAACAAATAGAACTAGTTTGAAGGAATTAAAGTCACATTCAATTATATCATCCAAAATGTCATAGTACATATTTTCATATTGTTGAGGATACATGTCATTTCTAGATGAAATATTAGTAACCTCAAAGACTACAGTTATCCAAAAATCACAAGTTCTCTTCATGTCATCCAACTTTTTAATGCAAAATTTATGATCATGGTAGAACATATCTTCATGGTATTTGGCCTTCTATTTTTCAAACATGTCAAAAGTTTGCATCCATCCGTGGTTGATATTAAACATATGGGTCATGATAGATAAACTTATATGTACCTTTCTACCTCTTAAACTATTGCTAGATCAATTACCATTGCAATAAAATTGGAATCTTCATTATAATGAGCTTCTTTAACCAATGAAGCAACACATTCCTATTTTAATGAGTGACCATTTTGTTGAGATCATTCAATCCATATCGTCATCTGATCAAGATTGTTTGCAATATATAAATGATGTGTTTCCCACTTATGAGCAACAATATAAAATAAATAGACCACTTAGAAAAAAATAATTATATTGATGATGGTTAAGAATAAATTAACCATAATAACATCCTATAATTACCTCTCACTTTCTTCAATCTACCTTTCCCCATAAAGTACTCCCCTTTGAATATGTTAATGGAGTTGAGATTGACCCAAATACAATCTACACAGATCTTTGCTGGGAAGATATTCACTTATGTACACCATGGTCCGGTATACCATATATCTCTCCACCATCAAACGCTTAGAGCATGCTATTTTTTGAACCAAGCACTTCAAAAGTTTCATGATTCTCTCAATGATCCACATTGACCTAGTTGGTATAGGTCAACACAATTCAATCTCATCAACTAGATGTATGAGGTAGTGTTCTTGTGCATTGAAAAAAGTTGAAGGTAGACAATTTTTCATTTCATAACAAAGTCAATAATTTTTTCTCTTCAAATGTTTTATATCATTTTTTGTCAATTTATTTAGATGACAACCACCTAGAAGAAATTCATTACACTAAAACATATTAACAAGACTCTACAATAAATTACATAAAAAGAAAAGAAAGATGCAAAAATAATATCTATACAACAAATATAAGAAATAACACTTCTAACCTCATGTATTTCCCAAGATCATATATAACTTTTTTGACACTCATTTTGTCAAGGTTATGTAGAAGAAATAGAGGCAGAACATACTATAATAATAATAATAAAATGATATTTTTAATATATTATAAAATAATACAATGAAAAATACTGAAGTTTTACAAATATTTTATAAATAGAAAAGAGCATTACTTACCTTGAAGAAGGTATGCCAATCATGTGTTTTCAACCCTAACTCAAAATCCCCTTTCTTTGATTTGAGAATAGTTATGTTTGTAGCAAATCTAGTGGGAAATTTAGTTTTTTGTTTGGCTTCTTTTACAACATTAGTTTGCTACTGCATTAATAAGCAAGGAGGGACACTCAAATTAAGCCATTTTTCATTGATATTTGATTCAGTGAAAAAAATCAATGCATGATTGGATTCATGAATTTCATTACAAATTTTGACCATTTTTTGTTTATTACATCTTCCATCCAATATTTTCCATAGTGTCTTTGTTACATTCTTTCCAATATGCACAACATCAAATAAATGCACAATTGGGAGGTGCTCATAGTACAATGGCCTTATAAATTATCTAGGATAGCTTTTTAGTCCTTTTGGAATGTCATGTCCCCAAATTTTAATATAATAATTAAATTAAATTAATTAATTAATTAATTGGTCCTAGAATTTAAATATATAATAAAAGGACCTTTAATTAGTTAGTTTAATTAATTAAGATGAGGCCCAAGTTAATAATATGTGTATTTGCGGTTTTGATTGATTTAGTATATCTTGGACCTATTTTTATTTAATTATTTCCATAGGAGTGGCTATCGTCTATCTTCTTAAACCCTCAGGAAGTTCTTTCAAAGGGTATTTAAGCACACATATAGGTAGTAGTTGGTCTATGATTTGGATTATTTTCTTTGTACTATGAATTTTTGTTGGAGTTCTTGATTGTTCATCATTTCAGAAGTGAAAGATCTTCCCTATTTGACTATTTCAATTTTGGTGGGACTCAACCCTCACCTTATTTTGTTGTGTACTGCTTGACTCAGATTTGGAAAATTGGAGCACTATCTATATGCGAAAATATTATTACTATTCGGTAATAACTTGTGTACTATATCTATTTGGTCTTTGGCGTTTGTAAGTTATTTTTGTTTGATATATACATCATTTGCATTTTAATTGACATTGCTGCATTCCTCTACATTCCCTCTGCCTTTGATCACAAAACATACTGTACAACCTCCTACTTGCACCATATGGACCCTTTCCTCCACCATAAGGTTGTACAACATTCTACCAACCATAAGCCCTCACCTTCACCCCATCATTCACTTTCCATACTCACCGTACAACATCCACCCCTCAATGTATAGTGGTATCCCTACTTCACCTTACGGACAATTGTCTGCCACCATACAAACACTCTCCTATGCACAATTTATTTTAGGAAGGGTTGGAAATCATTGGGAACATTATACTGGTATCAAAGAAATTTCCTTTAGGTCAAGATCCCTTTCAGATTGATTTCCCCTTTAGGTCAAGATTCCCTTCAAACTGAGCTTCCCTTCAGATCAAGATCCCCTTCGGATCAAGTCCCCCTTTGGATTGAGATTCCCTTCAAATGAGGATTCCCTTTGGATCAATTTTATCTTCAAGATCAAGTTTCCCCTCAAAACTAGATCCCCTTTACATCAATTTTCCTCTTAGTTGTGATTCCCTTTGGACCACGTTTATGGTGTGGAGAAAAATCAAGATTCACCAACAACTTGCATTTACCAACTTACTCTCTCCAAAATGCACATAATTGAGGGTCATGAAGAGTCTTCCATGGGCCATCAATTTGAAAACACAAAGGAATGTCAACACGTGACCCTTCCCAAATATGGGTTCTCATTTATAAACAACTATATGGTTTTCTCAAACAAGAATACATAAAAAATCACACAGGAAACACAATAACTTCATTCAAAAATATAGAAATAACTAAGTATTATTATTTATGTCTATCATTACACATGTTCTGTGAATATCTTCTTCTATACTCTAAAAACCTGAATCCTTGTTTTTGAGCTCCCTCTCTGCAATTCTTCCTCTCTTCTTTCCACTATCAGGTTTCATACCTGCTAACACCACCCATCCTCTCCTCTATAGCTTTTGGCTTCGCCCTCCTTTACCATTGATGCCACCACCTTTTAACTCCCATAGCATCCATGCCAATTTCTACCACCCCTTATCAGGTTCTTTTTTCTTTCTCCCATAATGGCTTTCATGTATCTTCTTCAAACATCCACCAACCTCCCTCTATCTTTTCTTTTCTTTAGTTATCAAGCTATTTCATTCCCACACAACTCATGACCATCATGTCTCCCTTGCATGATGCACACCCATGCTTCTTTAAAAATACCTCCCCACTAAAACTTGAGCATTCCCATGCTATCGGGTTTCTCCAAAACTAACATACCCAATCCAACTAATTTAACTACATCAACTAACTTAACATGCTTGACTTTCATGGAAATGCAGACTAACTTATAATGTAATGTAAAGAAGGCCTGAAATGGCTTACTAAGCCATACTAAAATATAAAATAACCAACCAAACCTATGTAAGCTGCCCATATCTTGAACACACATTGATCCCATGAAATGATGGCATCGACCATGATACTCAACCTCAAGATATTATCAATTTCATGATGCACCCACCTCAATTTACCTTTGGATCAAGTTCCTCTTCAAATCAAGATTCCCTTCGAACCAAGTTTCCCTTCGGGTCAAGTTTCCCTTTTGACTGAGTTTCCCTTCGGACCAAGATTTCTTTCAAATCAAGTTCCCCTTTAGGCCAATATTACATTCAGGTTAAGATCACCTTCAAGCCAAGTTCACCTTCAAAACATTGCATGGAAGTTGTTCATTAATTACTTAACAACCTTCACAAACATCAATTACATCATTACTAAACAAAATACAATATCCCAATATAAATTTCATACAAAAACCATTAGATGGAATCACATTACCTCAACAATTCATTATATTGCATTCCAACTTTTATAAGTGAGGTGTCATTCTTTGTGGCTTTGATTTTGTCTCTTATTTCCCATAAAAATATATTTTTTTTGGTAACTCGATACTTATGATTTTTGTGGAGAAAGTACCTATGCTCATCGAATACCTGCTTTTACAAAAAAATTGAATGATGAGATTTCATCTTTGGACATGCAAATTTTCCCTTTATCTAAAGACCTACAAGATCATGTATAATTAGATGACATGTGTTAATTTTGATATTTAAAATTATCATGCACAATTTAAACATACAACAAAAATATGTTAGCCTAGAGACATCATGTATTGTCCATACAAGTATTGCACAAAATTGACATTTTCTTTGTCCTAGTGGTCTAGAGATAATATAAATTATTGGTATGCTAACATAGAAGATGACCAAAATGACAATATACCATAACATATGTGAGATTGCTACACTAGATATACCATTCATAACCTTGAAGTTCATAAACAACAATACAATGGAGAGAAGAGTTATTTAGGAGCCTTGGTATAAGGTCTCATACGCCTTTCCAAGTAAAGTTATATCAAGGTTATCTTCATCATCATCATCAGATGCACTATTAGTATCATCTTCATCATCTTGATCAGATGCACCAGTACCATCTTCTTCAATTGTGTTCTTTGGCACATGATTAGCTGTACCAATAGCAACATCTTCAATTGTGTTCTCAATCTTAGGATCATCTTCTTTCATGGGAGCATTACCTTATAATTTGACATTCACATCTCCATGTTCCCCCAATTGGAAATCCACATTCACCAATGGACAAATATCATTTCTGCCTTCAAATGTGACCATGTTTCCTACAATGTCTCTCAATAGTTGTGATTAAAATTCTTTGATTCTTTAATCCCTTATAATTTTTACAAGGACAATAACACTTTCCATCACCTTTTATTTAGAAATGAGACAACAATCTAGAAATTGTCTCCTTATTTTGTTTTGGGTTTATATTATTCATTGTGATCTCTCTTGGCACTAGAAGAGGAAGAGTGAGGAATAAAATTTGTATTGGCACTAGAAGTATTAACAATAAACAAGAAAACGAGCTCAACAAGCCCTAAAAAATGTATAAGTATTTGAATTTTTATAAAATTAATTAGAATTTTTTAATTTAATAAAAAATTAACTTCATCATCAACTTCATAGGTATAGTATTGTCAAATTTTTCCTTGGGGATGGGGTCCTCCATTTTTGACCTAACTGTTTCATTATCCCAAGTCAAAATCATTTACCCCTTCAAAATAAATGGAATTAGTTTCATTAAATTAAACAATATTTTCTTCAAGAATGGATAAATCATCTCTTGTCTTTGCTTAATCCTTTCTTACAAAAATGTCTAAAGTTATCTTGTGGAAAGAGATATCTCACTAACAAAAAAAAAGTAAGTTATGGCTAATACATAGGGACAAAAATATCCACACATGAGATATATAAATATATTTTATTCCATGGAAGAGGGGGATATCCAATTTAAGTGATTCATATTGGTGGGGTTGGATAAATGTGTGTATCAAGTCCTTAGATCGAAGTAGGTCCAATCATATTCAATGGATAATTATTCATATGCAAAATATATCAGTCAAAGAGTGACATGTTATAAAAAATGGGATACTGATTAGGAATGCAACATGAAGGAGGAATGTTCAAATTGTGGTAATTATCCAACTCTATAACTATTGAAATAATTTTATTGAATTTGAAAGTGAGAATATTATTTTCTAGTAAGTTATCATTATAAGCCAACCCAACACCTTTGTTATTAGAAGAATAAATTAATGCTAATGGGTGGAGACAATCTATTATAAGAATAAAGACCAATAAGAATAAAATATCTAATTAGAGAGAGATCATTTTATAAGAAACTAACTACTATATTATATGTAGAGGTTACTTTACATAGAGGATTCTGCAAAAGTTAAAGAACTATATTGAAGGGAAATGCAATGAACTGTTATAAGGAACATGCATGTAATAACCAATTCTAATAAAAAAATACAATAGATGATACTCTATAAGGAGGGAAAAAAAGAAATATATATATATATATATATATATATATATATATATATATAGGCTTGAAAAAGCTCCATTTTTACCATTGCATACCATGGGATGTATGAGAATAATCAACTAACTTAATAGACAATCAACACTATACATGAAATGACAGAAAGGATGTGCACTAGTTATAACTAAAAGAGATTATCTCCTGATTCATTAGAACAATATTGTTCTTGTAGTAGGTATTGAATACACTAGATTGGATGTATTATAAAATATTATGTAGTCATAATTGTTTGGGAAAATGGAAGAAAAAATCATTACAACATCATGTAGTTGCAAGTGTAATAGGATGTAAGATATTCATTGCTACTAAGATGAAGAATCATAATGAACTAAATGAGACAATAAAAAAATATAAGTCCATATCATATGAAAGAAAATGAGACTATAATATGCAATTTGGTATACAATGGAAGAAAATATATTCACTATTTTTTACAAGTTAGAGACACGAGGATGGAGATAACTGATTTTGATAATGATGGAGACTCAAGAAAAAAACAAGAAATAGATTATTAAATATATATAGATGATAAGAACAAAATATTATAAATAGTTGTATCACATGAGTTATTAAGTTTCTTACTAGATATACATATATCCTATCATTGATATACTAGATCAGTTAGCTGGGATGTTTACTTACCATTAACCCTTAGTTGGACCTTTTAGTTGAGCAACTATTTGTTTGGTTGAATCAGTTGTAAGTACATACTTCTAGTTCTGAAACAAAAATCCAACATTAATAAACTAGATTTGATGAGCCAAGATCAATGTACTAAAATTCTAAAAAATGGGACATTACAATCTATCTTGACTTTTCATTGGAACCATTATTTAGTCATAGAGCTCATTACAATCTATGTTGACTTTTCATTGGAACCATTATTTAGTCATAGAGCTATGTTTGAGGCACATAAAATGACTTTAGAACACACATAGAATGGATACATGTAATCACAACTATAAATAATAATTAGACTCCATGTAACATGATAAATTTATGAAATCCCAATAAAAAAGAAGTAAATATTCATGTGGAATATAATAATTAATACATATATGCACATGGATGGACCATGATATGTAGCAATATGTGCATAAATGAAATCAAAGAATATGTGCCTAAAACACAAGTGCATGGTAGTGACTATTGAATTCCATTACTTATACATAAATAATAATAACTAATGAAAATTCTACTCTACACTAATGTAGCAAGACCAAAAGGACTATGTTGGCATTTTATTATTCTAAGTACATTCTAGGAAAGGCTAATAGAAACTACATTTTGGTGTAAAAGTTTTCTTTTTGTCTATAATTGTATGGTATAGAAGGATAAACAAACTTGTGGATAGTCACATATGTTGCACATGTAACTCCTACACCACCTTATTAGTGGGAAAAGATGTTTGAGGATCTATATGATGGTAAAGCTATATGATATGATAGATGCAACTTTATTTGAAATAATTTTAAATTTTCTAGTCAATATCCACATAATAAATGTAATTCATCTAGTTCCTAATTAGAAGCTTATATAGGCACTGTACATATTAGATTTTGAGTTTGTGAAATGTATAATAGTCAACTCCTTAATGATCTTAGATATTTCATATTTTATTTTCATTAAATGAAATATCCCATTATCCTATTCGTGCTAGCTTAGAGGACAACAAAAAAGAAATCTAAATAAAAGGAATGGAAAGCACAAGCAGAGGTAGGGGAAGTTTTCAAAATTTGAATTCAGAGAAGGGAAAAATTCCTCTGGACTATCTGAATTGGAACCCTGGTCTGGAGCACAAGCCACAGAAGGGGGATGGTTAGGGGTCATGTACAAGCAATCAATCAAAGAATGCTGATGGGGACCTAGATGCTCCCCCCAAGGAAGTGGTAAAGATTCCTTTGGTTCCCAAAGTCGGTTGGCCAACCAAATGGTCTTCTCTTTTTGGGATCAAGCCCTCAGGTAAGTCATCTTTCCTACCTGTTAAGATTCTCCCTAAGACGGAGAAAGGTTCTTGCGCCATTGCCATCCTGAATGAAATCTTGGATCATAGCATTCAATCCATGGCTTCTACCTTTATTGGTAAATTTATAGGGCCTAGATTGAATATAGATGATGTGAGGTCTTTTATTAAGAAGAAATGGGCTCTTTAAGGACAAGTTTTGGTCACAACCATGGCAAAGGGTTTTCTGTCTTTTGAATTCACTTGCATGGAAGACCTTTATTCCATTCTTTGTGAATGTCAATGGGCTATTGGTCATTCCACTTTGGTCCTCCAAAAGTGGTCTTCTAAGTTGAACTTGAATGACTCATTTTTTGTTCAAGCCCCTGTGTGGGTTAGACTGCTAGAATTGCCATTATAGTTCTGGAATGAAGATGTTTTTGTGGGGCTAGCTAGGTCTTTTGGAGAACTTCTATCTATTGATCCAATCACTACCTCTAAAAGACATCTCAACTATGCTCACATCTACATAGGGGTTAGAGAAGGCATAGACATGCCAGAAACTATGGCTTTTCACTCCAAAGTTGGAGTGCATGTTCAAAAATTAATCTATGAAATAGTGCCTTTTGCCTATTTTCTTTGTCTAAAGGTTGGTCATAAGGAAAACTAGTGCCCAAGGGCTATGAAGCAAAAAAGTTAGACTCCTATTAACTTGGCCAAAGAAAAGAAGAAATTCAAGCCCACTAGCACCTTTTTCAAGGGAAAGAAGAAATTGATCTAGACATACAAACCTACTAAGCAACCTGAGAGCCAGGATGGCTAGGAGGTTAAGAAAAATTCCATCAACCAGGATGGAGTCAAAGTCAATAAAAGTGGCAATGGTCCACCCCACTCTATCTCTAAAAAATAGGACGGAGTCCATAGTACTGATTTTGTGCCAAAGGAGTCTACAGAGGAGGGCCCAACTATTTTTGCCATAGCTGAGGTAGAAGACAATGTGCTTTTTGAGAAAGAGCATAATGTAGGAAGGCAAGAGAGCCCCCAAGTGGAGATTACAAGGGTCTTTGACCTAGATCTCTCGAATAATGGTGTTGCTAATTCCTCAAGGGTGGTGGATAATAATCAAAGTGACAATTTCATCAGTGATGGGTCTGGTTAGGTGGGAAGTCTTGTTGCTCCTGAGACAAATCTACCAACATCCAAAGGTCTGGGGACAAAGATCATAGAAATTATTAACAACTCCTCTCTAGATCAGATCTCACAATGGGAAGATTGGATTGACAACTACTCTCAAGATAGTATAAATGGTTGGAGTTTGGTTTAAAAAAAGAAGAAGAATCATGACCACCCTCCACTATCACTAGTGACAACCAGAAGCAAGGTTAAGGTTGATGTTGGGGGTAAACCCAACACTCTAGGAAGGGAGAATATGAATCAATTATTGAAAGAAGAGACTAGAAAGAACTTGGCAGATGAGAGCCAGAGAACCATCAAGGATTACTCTGGAAGTAAGAAATGAAGATCATATCTTGGAATATAAGGGGCCTAAATGGGGCTCACAAATAGGAGATAGTTAGGAATATGAGAAAATATTTTAGGAGAGAACAAAGACCATATTTTTTATTGATTCAAGAAACCAAAATGAGAAAATATTTGGTAGGCAAGCTCTCTTTCAACAAAAACATGAGTAGCAAGGCCACAAACTCAGAGGGAGCTATAGGAGGGGTGTTAATTCTCTATCATAACAAGACGTATCAGATATCTATTATCTATAATGTAGGTAATTCCCTCCTATGCAAGGTGTCCCATATTCATAGCAATTATTCCTAATTTATCTTAAATCTTTATGCTTCCAACTCTAAAAGGGAGAGAAAGGTCTTCTGGGCTAAGTTGCTAGAGGTTATTAGCATCAATAACATAAACAAAGGGATTATAATGGGGGATTTCAACTCCCCCTCTCTGGTGATGATAAAAGTGGAGGGCTTGCCCTAGATTAGGAGAGTAAGTTAGACCTTTCAAACTTCATTAACAATTTGGCTTTTATGGATGTTGATCTCCTGGGGGGTAGATTCACTTGGTCTAAGAGAGTTGGGGGGGATTGCATCCAAGTCCATCTTGAAAGAGCCCTTATTTCCCCTATTTGGTCGCAAACCCACTCCTACAAGCTTTCCCTTCTCCTTAGAGTGGGATCAGACCACTCCCCCATAGCTCTCTTAATTTTTCCTCTTATGATCAAAAGTGCTTTCCCTTTTTGGTTTGAGAAAATGTGGATTTCCCACCCAACTTTGGAAAACAAGATTTCTTCATGGTGTAACATTGAGGTGGAAGCTACTGCAATGTTCAAGATGGCCCAAAAATTGAAGAATGTGGAAAGAAATATTAAGGTCTAGAACAAATCATACTTTGGCCACATTTTCCAAGATAAGGATGAGAAGACTGAATAGCTCTGCATAGTCTAGGAAGAGATTCAACAAGATGGATATCATGATCAAAATAGCCTAGAGGAAAGGTCTATTCTCTCTAACCTCCACAACATCATCTCCAGGGAAGAACATTTTTGGAAACAGAGATCAAGAGTTAATTGGCTTAAAGAAGGGGACTAGAACACTAGGTTCTTCCACTTATCTACTTTAAAACATTGGGCCAATAATAGGATTTCTAGCATCAAGAAAGGACAAAAATTGTTATAAAAAGATAATGAGATTGCAGATGAAGCAGTGCAATTTTTCTCTCTCAGTTCCTGATCAAGATGAAATTCTATCTATTATTCCTTCACTATTGCAAGCCCACCATAACTCTATGTTGAAAGCTATCCCATCCCCAGAGGAAATTTTTCAAGCTCTCAACTCCCTTCCTGGTGATAAGGCCCCTGGCCTGGATGGTTTCTTGACTTTCTTTTTCTAGGTCTATTGGGAGGTGGTCAAAGGAGACGTTGTGAAGGCTATGTAAGAATTCTTCAAGGCTAGAAACCTTTTGAAAGAACTCAATGCCACTTTTTTGATTCTCATACCAAAAATTCCGAGGGCATATTTGATGGATAAGTTCAGGCCCATTAATCTTTGCAACTCCTACAAAATCATATCCAAAGTCCTTACTACTAGGGTCCTCAAATTTCTTCACCTGATTATCTCCCCATAGCAAACTGGCTTTGTCCCAAGGAGATAGATTCTAGACTCTATTATCATGGTGCATGAGGTGATTCACTCTCTTGAAGCTGGTAAGAAGGAAGGCTTTCTACTCAAGCTTGATATGTCTAAAGCTTATGATAGGGTGGATTGGAATTTCTTGATAGGGCGGATTGGAATTTCTTGATGGTTGTCCTCTAGGCTTTTAGTTTTGATTCCCAATTTTGTAAACTCATCTTTTAGCTTGTCTATTCCCCTTCTTTGTCTATTCTAGTTAATGGTTCCCCCTCAAATTTCTTTTTCCCTTCAAGAGGGCTGAGATAGGGTGATCCCCTGTCCCTTGTTCTCTTCATCATTGTGGTTGATTGTTTGGGAAGGCTAATTATGAGAAACATATAGGACCAAAGTTTGCAAGGCATCAAGCCTTCATCTGGTCATCATTCTTTCACCCACCAACAATTTGTGGATGATACTATTCTAGGGGGAGATACTTCAGTCCAGGAGGCTAGAGTGTTTAAGGGTTTGCTAAATACTTACACTAGGGGTTCTAGCCATGCTATTAACTAGGATAAGAGCTCAGTCTACTTCATCAATACTTAGCTAGAGAGATAGAGGAACATTGCACATATCTAGGGAAGTGGTATTAGGACCCTTCCAAAAAGTTATCTTGGTATGCCTTTGGGGTCCAAACCCCCAGAATCTTTTTGGAATAGCATCATTGATAGATTCAACAAGAACCCCCCATTCCCCCTAAATCTAAGCTTCAGGAGGAGGAGGAGGATAATGATGATGAAGAGGATACAAACTCAGAGGAAGAGATGAAGGGGGAGGATGAAAAGAAGGAGGAGGAGAAGGGAAGGGAAAGTGAAAAGGAGGAGGAGGATTCAACTGACATATGGGGAATCCCAAAAAAAGGAAAGTAGATGAGGCTTTGCTACTAGATGAAACCAATGACTAGATTCTTCAGACTCTAGGCCCTAGCCCCACTACCTCTTCATCTGAGGGGAAGATAGAAATTCCAGGACAAGAGAGTGGGAAGGTAATAATGAAAAATAGGAGGAGATCTTGGAGGAATTTTAATTCAAATACTGCAAAATTGGGGATAGTCAGGGAGCCGATGAATCTCCAAGTGATGGAAGACAACAATGAAAAAGCCCACTTTGATGAACTCATTGACCCTGCATTGGTCATTATCTCTAATAATGCAAGGGAAATTGGGCTTAATATCTTGAACAACACTAAGAACAACATGATAGATAATTTTCGGTCTATCAAATTGTTGTTCCATGAAATTGAAGACCTGAAGGGGAAAAGAAGCCAAGAAGGAAGCTAGAAAATTAGTAGTGACCAGGGGCACAACAAAGAAAAGAGAAGCTAGGATGGAAGCCAACAACACAAAAACATCTAGGAACACAATGCTAACTAGGAGGATAGAATCACCAAGTTTGAACAAAGAGTCCAAAGGATGGAGTTCTCCTATCATAACCTAGCTAATCAAGTGATTGCTACACTGAATGCCCTAAGTGAGAACATTAATAGTCTAGGTGAATCACTGATGAGTGTTGGATTTGGTAGGGATAAGATGGAGAAGGCCAGCTTGGACATTGGATAGGGTGAGGATGATTTGAAAGAAACTAGGGATCTGACAGATGCTTAGAACTAGGACCAGGAAGATGCGGACAACCAAAAGACCAATAAAGCTACAAAGACCCTGCAGGTTCTTGATAAAGAGAACTAATAGTTAGTGCTTTCTTGTTGTCTCATATTTTCCTTATGTAGCTGGTTTTTTCTTTTTCTAGTGTAGTTGGAGTTTTGTTTCCTAGCCGCAGGCCTATTGTTTGGGTTTGGCTTTTGATAAGCAGATACATTGTAGCTAAAATTTTCTTAATATTTCTATTTCAGATATGTTGTAAAAAATTTTGGGTTTTAGGATCCCTATAAAACCTATTTTATTTAATAAAAAACAATAAAGAAATCTAGAAATTAATCTTTAGGAACAAGAGTAGCCATTTCAAAAATGATTCTTCACTTGATAGGAGACACAACTCTATGGCGGCAATTAGTTTGTAAAGGGTAAACCTATTTGGTAGGTAAAATTTGAGCTTTGGAAGCTTAGAAAGTGTGAGCTCCCTTAGACTGAGTTTATTTATCCTTTATTTGAGAACATGTTTTTGAGCCTTATTTCCACAAGGTTCTCTCGATATATTATATATTTTAAATGTGAACTAGACCTATATGGTATTCAAAAATGTGTTTGATTTTCGTTCAAGAAATCTAATTTTCTATTGATTTCATATTTTTAGTCATTTTAATAGTATATATTATTTGCAAGAGAAATCTTAGTAAGCAACAACTATAGAACTTTTCAAATTATTGAGAAAAAAGACACATTTTAATAATAGAACAACAGTTGAGAGTTCTTCTCAGATGGGTGTTCTTATCTTGTACACTACTACACCACTGTTCAAAACTTCAGAGGATGTTGGGATTGATTTAATGTATACATTGTCAAATTTCATATCTTGGGGGGTTGAAGTATTTTGACATACATATTATGTGTTTTCAATCTTATCTTATGTTGATTAGGGTTTTGTATTGTTGGAGATTGTTTGAAGGAATGGGTATTGTTAAAGGTACTTTGTCTATTCCTCCACATGTTGGATACATGTCTAAGGGTGGTTCCAACTATAACATCTAACATAATTCCTATTTAATTTATGCCTTGATAGATACCCATGCCCTATTCTAAAATTTCCAAATTCCCATTGTGGCATTTTGTCAAATGACTCATAGATTTGTCTATGCTTCTACATTTTTTATACAATATAACATAGCATATCCAACTACAATATTGAAGAAAATTCCTTATTAATGCTTTCATGAACGAACCTATCTAGTTCCAAGGCTCCTATTTTTTGGCTGGCTGGGAACATATTGTCAAATCAAAATATCACAATTTGTTTCTAATTGACAATCAACTAACTTCAACACTATGACAAAATCATAGTTCTCTTTAATATGATATTTTAGGAACTCTATTTATTGTATTGCATTCAAAATTTAATCTTATTATTCTTTACAAACCTAATAGAATGAATAAATTTAGTAGTGAATCCTACATGAATGGATGAATTGAAAATGTAGTGCATAATTGAGAACTTAGATTGACAAAATTTTCAGATATCATATGAAATGAAATGGGCACATAAGTCAAAATAAACTAGAATGACATTGTGTAAAGATTAGGGTATGAAATGGATGATTTTGGAATATTGGTCCATATAAATAGTCAACATTTAGCAGGCACATATCATCAATTGAGATCAAGTTGGGGTGTGTAAAAGATCATTGTAGATATATTAAACCCTTTTGTCCAATAATTGTATGAACAATTTTAAACATACATACTCTGCGCTCAATCATCTCTAGCACTGTATCTTACCTCTCAAGTTCCTTTCCTAATACATGCACAGATTAAGGTGTTACATTGATGAATCAATGCTCAAAAGGAGGAATACACATAGACCGGGAGAAAATTGTGGTAAGACTAGTACGGCAACAAAATACAAACCCATATAAGTCTTAAATATTGAACATAAAATAAAATAAAAACATATGAGGGAACTAAATAATGGTTTTCATTTATTATATTTGATCATATCATCAAAAATTACTCCACAATCTATAATCTAACATCTTTCATTATATTTAATTATGCCCTAGTTGAAGGTTCATTACATTAGGATATCAGTGGAGAAGGAATAGAGTGGATTAATTTGGATGTGCAAGCTTGATAAGAAGGCTGACTTTTACAAAGACATGGCTTTGTCGTACCTATTTCTTATAAACAACCTTCACTATCTTATACAAAAAGTGAATGGCTCTAACCTTAGGTGTATTCTTGGTGAGGAATGGGTGAGAGAACATTGGAATAAGTTAGGGCATTATATAGTGAATTATGAAAGGAGTGCATGGATGAAAGTGCATAGATCATACATATTTTCTCGATGATGGTGTGCTTAATCCCTTTCCCCCATCGATGACAATGATAGAATGAAATGAATTTCAACTTTATTTTTTATCTGTATCATGCATTCATCAAAATTTTGACAATAACCTTAACTAATGTCAAAATATCTTCAAAAAAATTATATAAGGTCAAAATTTTGACCTTTTCAAGACATATAACGAAAAAAAAATTGAAAATCACAAGCCAAAATGACCTTTGGTCAAAAATCAAGGGCAAATGTACTAGTGAACTAGTTGAGAAATCAACTTACAAGCCTTATGGTCAAAGCCAAAAGTAGGCAAAACCTTAGCAAAAAATCTCTAATCCACTTGGTCATAACACTTAGACAAGTTCATCATAGGGAGAAAGTCTTTATTCAATGAAGATTTAAGGGAATGAATCACTTCATGGACCAAGATGATGGAATCAAGAATCTTCCTTCTAGGGACAAAAATAGATTGTTGCTAAGAGATAATTGAAGGGAGCACCACAAGAAGCCTGAGGGTAACTACTTTTGAGATAATCTTATAAAAGGAATTGCATAGGCTAATGGGATGGAACTTATCCATAGAGTTAGCCCCAACCACCTTCAAAACAAAAACAAGGAATGTCACATTAATTTTGATTAGAATACTTCCTCCTTAGAGATAATATAATGATATTTTGACAATGTTTCTTTCTCTTTAGAAAGTCACTCCATATCATATCCCAATAATTTGATTTCACCTTGAATTTGATTAATATTCAAGAGAATGATAACTTTAGACTCAAAGACATTTCCAAAACCAATTTTATTCCAATGCTTGATTTTGTTTATAATATTTATCAACTTATTGGCTACTCTAGACATGGTAGCACCATCATTTTTTATATTCCATGATTCTAGCATAGTTTTTTTTACAACCTAGTGACCAAGACATATTTTCTATAATCTAAACAAAAAGTTTCTCTTATGATCCAATATCAAGGAAAAGGGAGAGTAATTTAACTCTGGCCAAAGCATAAGAGAAGTTTGAAAAAAGAAATCCATTCAAATGAAATCAAGGCCCTATCTAGTCTCACCTAAATAAAATCCTCCCCTATTCTCTTGTTAGACTAGGTAAAGTAAGGCCCTTGTAATTTTACATCAATAAGAGAAAGATCATTGATAAAGCTCATGACATCCAACTTGCTCTCTAGGTCAAGAATAAATCTACATCCCCAATTTTCAACTTCTCTAAGAAGATATTAAAATCCCTCATTATAATCTTTCTATTACAAGACAAAGAGGAATAAATACCCTTAATTATTTCCCAATATCTAGATCTCTCCCTTTTTGAATTTGGAGCATACACATTAGCAATAGTCCAATTATCACCATCCTTGATATTAGTAAAACTGACAAACATGATATTACCTACTTCATACAAACTTCTCCTTTGATTTTAGAAGTTTTCCATAGTACAACGAGGCCCCCAAAGAAACCATCCAAACTTGACCTAGCAACCAAAAGATTCTTAAGAAATTTCAAAATCTCCACTCTTTCCTTAGTCATTTTGGTTTCCTAAATCATCACAATATATGGCCTATGAACTCTAGTCAGGTTTCTCAAAACATCCTTCTTATGTGTTCCATTAATAACACAAATATTCCAAGATATCACTTTCATTTTTTATTAAGAGAGCATATTTTTAGAATGGTGAATTGAGTACCATCTACAATATTCTTACTTGCCTCTTCATCTCTAATAGACATGACCTTCAGTCCACCTAGTATTTTTAGTTTAGCTCCAATATCAGCCTTGTTCTTACTCTTGGTGGCTATGTGAGAAGAGATAGCCACTAGAGAATTTGTATTATTATTCTTATGTTTAGACTTCTTCCTAGATGGCTTCTCTCCTTCCTCCTCTATAAAATTCTCTAGTTGTTAACATTGGTCTTAAGTATTCCATGTTCCTTAAGTAAAAATATCCTCATACCAAAATTCCAATGGGAGACCAGGTAATTTCACCCAAACAAAATCTTGTACAAAAAATGAATCATTCAAACCAAGATTAGGAGACTATTTTTAAAGAGAAAGGGTAGACTTACCAATCACCCATGGACTAGTAAAAAATATCTTAGTGAGTTCTTCCTAGCATTAGAAGGAAAATGAGAGGATTCCCTTCACCTAAACCCAAACGATGTCAATTTTGGGTCTAGGCTCCACAAATTTATTGACTAAGGCCATTGCCACTAGTTCAATATTGTGATCAATAAGAAAATCAAGGAGAAAAATCACAAAATATCCCTTCTCTATATCAGATATATCTTCAACATCCAAGAACCTAGACTTCCTAGTATGTTTGACTCCAAAAAGAGTAGTCCACAATTTCATTAACTCTACACCCCGCATTTGTAGGGGATCACAAGAAGATCCAACCTTGCATATTTCATAACCCAAGGGACATTGGAGGTGAATATTCTCATTTCCACTATCCCCCTTCAAAGAAATCCCTTTCCCTAGATCCATTTGGAAAGACAGTGGGTCCTCATCCTGCGGACTAGTCTCTACTTGCCAAGATTTTTAGGAATCATGGGAGTGAGCACTCACTAGATATTGCACACCTTACTAGGAATAGTTCATGCCCACCTAAAAATTCAAATTTATGCCTCACACCTTGTTCACCTCCATGTTTTTCCAAAAAATTAATTATTTTTGTAGTTGTTAACTTGATCAAGAGACCTTATTGACAGTGTCAAACTTGGTTTAGATGTTCTTAGAGAGTCTCAAGATTTGATCAAGGATATTCTTGGTTGGTGTCAAAGCTTAATCAAGAGAAATTCTTTGTAAATTTAAAAAATTGGTATAGATGTTATTGGTGAGCCTCAAAACTTGATCAAGGACATTCTTGGTGAGTGTCAAGACTTTATCTAGATGTTATTGATGAGTTTTGAGGATCACTCAAGGAAATTACTTTTGTATTTCAAAGTTGTATTAAGAGACATTCTTGGTGAATGTTAAAACTTGATTTAGACATTCTTGGGGAGCATCATGGATTGATTAAGGACATTCTTGATGAGTGAGAGAGCTTGATTAGGAGATGTTCTTCATGCATGTCAAAACTTGATTTAGACAATTTTGTCGAGAATTGAATCTTAATTAAAGACTTTCATGGTGAATGTTGCAACTGTTAGAAAGAAATTAAGATAAATACTTTATATGTCAA